>OX155954.1:6418052-7018052 GCA_944548615.1 Micropterix aruncella
TTTATTTGAACTTAAAATTTCGACTCAAACCCATGTTATTCAAGTTCAAAGTTGCCAGTGTCAAAAACCAGCAATTACATAGGTAGGGACCCAATACCTTATTTATTACGTTTTATTTGAACATTAGATTGTTTATATTAACTACGTTTGTTTATGACCACCGTAAAAATGCGCCGATCCGAAATACTCAAATTAGTAAAAAAGAGACTGGGCGTCAAAGCTCACTATGATTTGGTCTTCGTCGTTACAGGATTCAATAGTAGTTAAAGGTTTTTAAACATAGAAATTTCATAAACTTGTTTGACTATACAAGAGTTTGTTTCTACGTAAATAAAACAGTAGCCGATATAGGTTGATATATTCCAGGTCAGCAGAAGTCAATTAATTATTCAAGTTATTCGTAATTAGTCAATTTTTGAATTCCTGTTCACAAAAAAAAAGAAATTTGTATTCACTTTGTATCCCAGAAAGAAAAAAGCCAGCGAATACAGAAAATTATTCAGTTGAACGCAAGAAACAAACCTACACAACATGCTACGGGATCATCTAAATAAAATAACAATAAGAAAATCCTTTCAGATTCTGAAGAGATCTAAAATGCACTGCTTCGATATTAAATGATTTGATGGATCTTTTAAATAACGTTTTTTGAATATTATTTATGTTTCATTATTGACCCTTTTCTATCTGATATTTTGATTTTATTTCTATTTGTTTTAATTTTGTGTTTTATTATGTTAATTATTGCGATATTATATTATGTTAATTATTACACATCTTGATTAATTGTCTGTCTGTCTCTGTAATTGTAAAAATCTTAATTCAGAAATAAATTATTTTTTCTACATGAATTTTTATTCCATGAGAACGCGGCATGATTATCTTGAATATGTTAGGGGCTTTCTAGACGATCAAGCATGCTTAACAAGCATCGCGTCGCGGGCTGGGAGGGGATCGTAAACCGCAGGAATTATGCAAATATTTTTTAAAAATATTTACCAAAAATGCCTAGTTTGTCGTTCATACCAGGGTCACGTTAATTAGACGTAATTGATTGATGAATGACGTGACTCCCTGGTATAAAACTACTAAATTAGGCAGTTTTAATAAATATTTTTAAAAAATATTTGCTTATTTCCTGCGGTTTACAATCCCTGCCCAGCCCGCGACGCAATTCTTGTCAAGCATGCTTGATCGTCTAGAGAGCTCTTTAGAGCGATAGATTTATTTTTTGTCAGTTCAATATCACAATGTTCTTATTTAGATTATAATAGTATGCACGAGAATTTTAAAATAACACCTAATTAAACTGGTTTTTTTCTCGAGTACAATTGTGGGTTATATGTCCTGTGATCTGTATGTCTTAATTATATATATTTTGAAAGGCCTGACATGTAATAAGTCAAACCGCCATGTAACTATATATGCATAGTAACACTTGCATATATTGAGAAGTTGCCTCAGTTATGGTATAGGTACGTATATCCTTCTAGCCGTGTTCGGCCATAGCGACTGCATTGTAGATTTTAGTGACTTCTTTAGTCTTCTCAGAGTCCATTGTTCGGAAGCAGTCAAGTGCGCAGGCTATATTATAGTGCACAGGTGGGCGCGCGACCACGGGTGCACTCTCTCTTCCTCCCTCTTCTGAACCCGATGGAACGGAGACCGTTACGACCAGAGAAAAAAAAATGGTATACGTACATATACGTCAGTTATTCTTCTCCACCCAAGTCAGACAATACGTCGTATGCCCAGATACAGGCTATATTCGGACTAGTTGGGTATGTGCTGAGCATGGTCATGCGATTATGGGGCCGTCGTTTACTTCGCGCGATTACCTTGTATGCCTATTTTATTTATTTCCTGTGTTTGTATGAAATAAATAATAACTTCCATGGTTATCGATAAAGACTATCTATTCCACGCAAAATCTGTACTCAGTTTCTACTGAGACATATTTAGGTCACGTCTCTAATTCTCCTTCCTAATGAGATGACACTTCCGCCATTACAAATCTTCGTCGACATTGTTAGCGGATCCTTAGAGACCCAAGCGCTGTAATCGCCGCTTATTACCGTAATCCTTCCTACCGCTCTACCCGGTAACCGAAGCCCAATTTCGCAAATTTTAATAATCAATGAACCGTTGAAATTCAATACGGCTCCCTCTCGACGTCTTCCATCCCTTTCGCACTGGCAGAGATCGCAGTTACTGTTCGCGTCGTGGGGCGTCTTGCTGTTATATTAGAGTTGCCAGTCTAGTTATGAACGTAGTAGGTACTTAGCTTGTTCGTCTGAGGATTTTGAGATGCGAGCTACTAAAATCGTACGGTCGAGGCAGACTTTGTTCACACAGGCGTTTTTTAAAATGATTAAATCCTTACTTATGTAATGTAAGACACTCGTAACTTATTTCGTATACCGAGGCTCGATACTAACTAACTATGGCCACAATAAATACTTTTATAGTGCGCTTAGGTCGTATAATCTAAATTTTCAAGGTTTGGCTATATTTTATTTAACATAAAATGCTTGCTGTAAAGAGATATATTTAATTTATCATTAAATGTTCGTTTCGAAGAGATTAAAAACACGATTATCATCCTTCGGGCTTGATTAGTATTTCTTCATATGCTAAATGTTGTTGTTATTATTATGTATAATTATACTTTATTATGTTCTTACATTATTATTTATACTACTAGCTGACCCGTGCCCACTTCGTTGGGCGGTAAAACTTTTTGATTGTGATGAAATTATGAGTGTGGTTTGGTTAGTACTGAGTGCTATGATTTATTTCCTGACTGCCAAAAGAAGGGTTATATTTTTACTGCATATGTATGTATGCATTTGCACGCCAATTTGACTATATTACCGTCATTTGAGAGTGTATTCTTTTATTTGTGAGTGTCTTATCTCTTTAACCATTTATGCAGTAAAAGGGAAATTATATGCAGTAAAAGGGAACGGTCTTTTGTTTCAAACACTTGAGATGAGAAATTTACTTATTTTGATATGAATTCATAATTGTTAATAATATGACCAATAAACATGACCTAATGATTTAAATTATTTTTTTAATATATAATACTACTTTTTGTGACTTTAATATAAAAGTTAGACTTATGCTGTCGCTGACTTTTTTGTAGGCATTATCAAGCTCTACAACTTTTCTCTAGAACTTAATCATATATCTCTCATCGTTAAGGCAGCGTTAGTTAGAAACGTTTTCGTTCGACCGTTTTTTCTCCGACTTACTTTGCAAATCCGACTACCACGAAAGAGTCTTTTCATTTTTCGCATTAATATATAGCCTATGACACTCACAAATAACGTGGCTGTCTATTGGTAAAAGGATTTTAAAATCGGGTCAGTAGATCCAGATATCCTTTCTGCAACCTCACAAACTTTACCTCTTTATAATATTAGTATAGATTGGGTCCTTACCTATGTAAATGCTGTTTTTTTCACACTGGGCACTCCGAACTTTGATCACTTGGATTTGAGTTGGAATTTCAAATTCAAATAAATTTTAATTCAATGCCATGCTATTCTTTTTTAAACACCAGCTGTTTATTTGTCTTTTCGTCGTTTGTTTTTGCTCAAATATTTTCGTTTGTGCAACCATAGTAAATTTAAATTTTTTGCATTATTTTCAAATATGAGATCCTGTGCCGGTGTTTTCTACTACAACTTCTAGCAGTCTGGCTATACGGTTACCGTACATATGTATAATACTGTTGAGAACTGCAAACAATGATGGAGAAGCTCGTGATTAAATAACCGAGCCTGGTCAATCGCTCATCGCCACTGCTTCTGCATGACAATGTATAACCACAGATTTCACTGCAAACAGTCGCAAAGTTGCAAGAGTTGCGGCTGGAGACTACAGCAGGAAATATATTTTTCATACAAAGTTTTTAGCCTTAAATTTCCTTCATAGAACAGCAACTTCATAGGTAATGACCCAATATGAGAATATTTTATCAATATTATGTAGATTTGAGCAATTTATTCCATGTAATTAGTTAAATATAGTTATTAAATTCATAATGTGAAATATCTATCCCTCTCCTCGAAATTTACCATCTTAAGTAATAACTGTATTTTCTTCATATTTTATTTTTGCGCTTTAATAATATGTCTAGTTTATTTGTGAAAACTTTTACTTGGCCTTAGATTTGCAAATTATGTTTTAGTATTAGGTATAAAACGCTGTAAGTTTTCTGAAAAAAAAATAATAAAGTGAAATAATGGGATCATTGCACACTGCACAGTCCAGTATCTGTAGAACAGCACGCTATACATTTTATTTATTTAATATGATAATATTTGATAACGTTTAAATTATCAGAATCGAAGCGCACTCACGAAAGCTATTAACGTTCAAAGTTTTTTTGGTGGCTTTTAATTCGTACGACTCTGGGCGGCTTAAGTGACGTCACTCTTCGCAATAGGTACGTGTGGCGTCAGTGTCTGTAACGTGTGAGTGGTGACGGCACTATTCATCCATTGAAATCGGTGCCGTTCTGCTTTAATGCCCGCGGATTTTCAAATGAATATTCAATTATTCTTACAATATGTCATCACTACAACATTTATTCGGAATTTTTAAAAATCATTTTAGGGTTTCGTACCAATGCGTACGAACGAAATCCTGTCGGTGCCAATTTCTAACCCGGGCGATAGACCGGCTTTGAACAAAATATCTGCCTAAGTATATATTCTTTCAGAAAGTAAGCCACCTTGCAGGGAGTAGGTCTTTAGTCCAAAGATAAAATCAAAGAAATATATTTAAATTATATTGTTGCGAACATATATTCAGCGCACCAATGGACAGTAACGAAGGGAGACAGCAAGTTCGACCAGAACATCAAAGAAGAAAATAAAAGAAAACACACACACATTTGGAACTTCCAACGTTTAACATCTTAGTATTTTAGAAAGTCAAATTAATTATTGCTAAATACATAGCATAAATTTTGCAATATGGTTATAAAATAGCGGATTTCTTTCCTCGGGAAATGACAAAGGAAATAGCCGTTAAAATATATAAAAAAATTAAAGCAAGTAGGTATGATTCGAAGCGAAGTCATAGAATGTTATTGAGTGATAAAATAGTATTAGCGTAAAAAAACAACGAGATTTACGTTTTTTTTTATAAAATAATTGTGGTTTATGTATTTATCCATATACATGTATATTTTCGGAATGTACTCAAAAGAAAAAAATAAACGAAAGTAATATGTATGTGGTCGTGTTCGACCAAGAGTGATCCAATTCCGTCCTCTACAAAAATATTGAGATATGTTTATATGACAATTTTGGTTACATTTTTAACATGCTTTTATTAAGTCGACCTGTATGTAACTATGTAATGGAATCTAAGGTAACTAATTTAACCATCTTTCAAGGATCGTAGCGTCATGCAAATTGGCAGCTGTATGTAGTTCTGATGACAATACAATAATATGGTACTGTCGAACTGATCTGATGATGGAGTCGGAAGATATGAACTGCAACTTCATGATGGAACATCGTGTAATAGCTGTGTTTGGACTTGTTAGAAAAGTCTTGGAATGAACTTTGACCACGATTAGGTTTCAAGGTCTGATGATGAAGCCGGAAGATAGGCACTGGCATTCCATGATGGGATATCGTATCATAGCCCTGTTTAGACCGGCTTTTTTTACGTGCATTTATAAAAGCGTGTTTTTAGTGTTTTTTTTAAAACTATTAATTTATTATACGTAACGATGGCTCTAAATTGTCGCACGATTTGCTCAAGTATCGACAAACAGTTGCGATCCATGCAACTGTTTGTCGATATCAGATCGGTACGAATATATTTTTTTGTTTCAAAATAACCGGCACTGTTTATTATACCATTTTTTTTTGTAGAGTTGATGTTATTGAAGGAGCAGCTACAAACAACCACTGATTTTTTATTCATATCGAACGAAGAAGAAGAAATTCGCCTCGTAATTTAAATTTGATTGGCAACATCGCCTGGTAACTTTATCCTTTCTCGGTCCTCCTTTAGCGATCCTTCAGCCCCTCGAATAATAATAGAGCCTTTATAAGTTACCTCCCCAAATTCAAAGGTTCCTCAACGGAGTATATTCCACTCGATATTGAAGACAAGTGGTATTTGATATGGGGTCGTAGGTATTTGCCCGATCGGATATACGATTTGGCTTGTTAATTTTGAAATTGCCCCAGGCACCGTTGTCGTGTTCGTGTAAATTTTGAGAGAATTTACAAAGTTATTTAATTAAATATCCTAATTAATTGGGCAGGTAACGTAATTTTAATTAATTTCGATGTCAGTGAACATCCTATGATACAAACAACCTAAGATAAAAATATTTTATAAATTTGAGAAATATTTGAGAACCGCTGAAGCATTTTCTGCCCGCGCCGAAACAACAGAATCTTTCTTTAATCGTAGGGCCGAGCGAAGCCGGAAAAAACAATTGGGGTTGAAGTTCCCTTTGGCGTGTTCTTTTTTTATTTCAGTGAAAAATGCAAGTTTCCCCCACCAGACCGGAAATTAAGAAGGCTCGAGAGACATCCGGAAAATTCTGCACTTCCGGAGGGAAATTCTTAGATTAGCTCGCTCTAATCCAGTCGCCCTTTAGTTTCTCGATTAAGCGTTTTCCATTATTTTAGTGATTGAAAACACCTCTTGTTCAAATTTTCACATTGTGTCACAGTCTCTTTCGGTATTCCCCAAGGCTCACATCTGGGACCTCAATTATTCTTCGTGTACATTCGTGACATCGAAAAATGTTTTTTAAATATGTATTAAATATTTACTTTATACCGGCGACAAGAAGGTAACAGCGACATTGAGGCCGGCCCATTAAAGAATGAGGCCGAATTCCTGGGCATTTGACAAGTTGAATAAACTGGATATCATCGCAGCCAATTACGCCAATATTTATTTCCCCATAAATACTCTGCGGGCTAACCATGATTACTATACCCCGGCGCTGACGAAGATCATCATCGTCATCATCGTTGCGGCATTGGTATGGACCATTCCTGGACATAGGACTCCTCCAATGTCTTCCACGCTCACCAATCTTGAGCCCTCCTTATTCAGTCTGGTACTCCATATCGTCTGACATCACCCATCCATCGTAGAGGTGGACGACAACTCTCCATTAAAAAATGCAGTCTTATAACACTTAAGAACAGCATAGGTTAGATCATGGTATCGTTACTGGTGGAGAGTTAGTAAATTAAACATAATGTTTTATTGGAAATTTATTATGCTTTTATATTTTGTAGAACATTTCTAATTTTTAGGTTTCTATAATTCATATCCCATTCACATCTATAATTTTTAGGAATGCATTTCTAGGTTTTAAGAGATTTAAAACCTAATATTTTAATAACTGTCATATAAACTACTTTGTCGAAAGTCTTCTCAATCTTGTACAGTACTTTGCAGCCCTGTACAGTACTTTGATCTAGGCTAAGTTTTATGACTGCGATTTTTTATTCGAGAGCAATATTTTTGAAGAACTACCCTATATCGGCCTCTTAAACAAAAGTTGGAATGCAATCATATGATCCGACCAAGTCATAGATGATATTTGTATTTAATTTCATAATATTATCCCATGACTTTTGCTTTCTTTTCCTTCTCATTATCGTTTGTTTTTTATTAAAACATTCTTTTTTCTTTCTTTTAGTATTAAGTCTATTCTATTTGTCTCACTATGTTTAACGGAATTTTATGTTTAATTTTAATGCCGTTTTTATAATGGAATTGCGATTTATTTTTTTAAAGATCACATTTAAAGGAAAATTAGTTTTTAGTGCGCATTTTACTACAACGTTTAAATAATTTATTGTTTAATTAGAGCCCTATCCACCCTTCATGAGTTAGTCCTAGTTGGGTGACATAATCGAATAAGCGTGATTTTAAGGTTTTGTCATTCGGATCTTGTTGTTTTTGTCAGCAAAATCAACATTTTTTATAGGAATGAATTATTATATGCAGGAATAAATAACATAAAATCTAAGGTTGCTTTCTGGGTGTACACTTACTCGTACTTTCACTTTTTCTTCAGCTCACAAATCAATATCCTCTTCAGAATGAATACATAACTATAATAGTATCCGTTCTGCAAGCACAGGAATTCAGCGATCGCAAATTCAGACGAGCTTATTAAAAAGTCTGCCCCTGAAGCTTTTTCCTTCGACGGAGGATTATGTTTGCCAACTTTCCGTTTGCGTTCCATTTTTTATCCTCAAGCAGACGACCGAAGAATGTAAGGAGGAGGAGCCAGACAAATATTGGGGTAAGGATATCGTTATTGTTGTCCTGAAAGTCAGACGCGGAAAATCGTTGGTTACGCCTACCTAAAAAGGAAATTGCACTGTAAGTTTCTAAGGCGAAAATTGGGCAGAGAGCTCTACTAGAGATCAGATTCGCAGTATTTCAATGTCATGATTTTTTCATAAAATATTACTTATTCAATTCGTTGAACAAATACTAAAGAGTATTTCTTTCCATTACAACCATTACAATTGTGTAGGAATGACAAATATTAAATCAATCTTAAATTTTTAGTCAATTTCACAAAGAATAATAACAGTAAATTACTCCAAAATTATTCCAATTAACAAAAAAAAACAGTATCTATTATAACAATTGACAATCACAAAAATTGTATATTAACTTACATTGGTAAGTCACATGTTATTACATTACATTACATTGGTAAGTTAAATATTTTAAGTTTTCAAAATATTTTAAAATATCATGCGCATACGTATTGATTTTAATCAGATACACGCGAATGGATCTTTTGAAAATATCAATGTTTTTTTAATCACCTTTAAATTATCAGGCAATTTATTGTCCAGGTGAAGGCTAGTCGACTGGAACTTGGACGTACGTGGTATACTCGGTAGGAGGTACCTAATAGGTTTTATTCCTGGTGTTATTCCGATGTACTTTTTTGTGGGATAATGCCGAACTCTTATGGCAATAGAATTCACATAAAGCTTCTTGAGCAAAATTTGCATATACGGTAAATTTCTCTAGTTTTTACACGAGTACCCAACAAAAAATTTGTGTAATGTGTGTCATCTATGTATGTTTCCTGTTTTTTTTTTATTTGCCATAACTTCTAAACGCTTGAACTGATTTAAAAAAGTGTGATATTGTTAAAATCGTTATGTCTTTCCGAGTATCATAGGGTACCTTTACTGTCTAAATATCAAGTAATTAGTTGTCTAAATGCCCAAATGTCCAAACGTCAATAAATTACCATAAATATATCGTGTTTACTCTCAAATTAAAAGTCTGATTAAGTACATTCCGGATATATACATGTATCTATATGGATAAATACATGAATCACAGACATTTCATATAAAAACCGTAATAAAAATAATTACAGTAGTTCACTTTCTGTAACGGCAGTCGTGTTTTTTATTATTTTTTGTATATTTACTTACTGCAAGTATTCACAATATGACTGCCGCGGACTAATACCTTCTATCGCACTCTCTCCAATACCCACTATCGGATCTTATGTGCAAAGTAAATACACTGTTGATGTGCGCTGCAGTTACACCATAGATGAATACCATAGCGAAGATGTGATTTAACCAGCGCGTAATAGTCTGATATCACCTTAGATCTCTCCAGACAACTCCTGATCCGTAATAAGTATAACAGCGTTAGCAGAGCGTTGGACGTTGACATTGACGATATCGCAAACATCTATATAATTTTCGGAATTTAATCCGACTGTCGTTTGCCCTAGCATTGCCCTCTAGACTGTCTATATTTAACTAATTCGCTGCTCTTCATCGATTAATAGTAATAATAATAAACTCTTTATTTGCACTTAATTCGTATACAAAAAGGCGATCTTATTGCCACATGGCAATGTCTTACAACTAACCTAAACACAGTGGTACATGCGCGCATTGTGAAAATAAAGATTATCACATAACATACAGATAAGTGGAAGAATTTAAAACTAATAATGCCCGAGGAGAGGAAATTGGGAGAGGAACAGGAGAGAAAGGGAAGAACTGGTTACTTCTTAGAAAGGTAGTAATCCTTAAGGTGAGTCTTAAACGATGGTAAAGAAGGCGAGTTTCGTATATTTGCTGGGAGATCGTTCCAGAGTCTTGCACCATGGACACAGAAAGAATAGGAATAGATATCACTATTATGACTCGGATTTTTTAATAAATTACCCTGTTGTCATAATTATAATTACAGATGTAATGATTTTGTAGGTTCGTTTGCTGTATTTTGCTGCGGCGCCATACTTTTCTATTTTTATTTGCCGACATTAAAATCAGAAATAAAATTTTAATTGGTTGAACTCCGGACTGGGTCAAAATGCAATACTTTCATACTATATAATAGTGTAGTTAGGTTGCACTTCAATATTCCTACAGAATTGTAGATTTAGTATCCGCTCCGACTTTTATTTAGATTTTGTTATCATCCTGCTACCCTTTTTATATTGATGTTATCAAAATCTTTCCCTATACTGATTTTTATCATTCGCTTTGAGTATCATTCGCATAATCATTCGTTGTTTATTCTTGCAAATGTTGATCGGGATATAATGATCCAACCGTCGGGCGTATTTCCATGCGCCCAAGCTACCCCTTTTAATGAGGGTTCGCTATTTGCATTCGTCGAACGTCTTATTATTCGGGATTTTTCTTTTGTATTTCCATTCGAATATTGGCGATTTGTGTCGTTTATCTGTGTTTAGTTGTATATCTTTACAAGTCTTTTATATAGATAAATTGGTGTGTTTGTGCATGCATGCGTGCGTGCGTGTAACTCTACGATCGTCATATCTGAAGTCAAAGTGGAGGCGTAACTATTGTCTTCCTCATATCCACGTCAATTATTATTCCTTATCAGAGTCTCCATATTAAGAGTCTCCATACTAAGACTACATACTCCATACAATTCCTTATCAGAGTCTCCATATTCCTTATCAGAGTCTCCATACTAAGTCTCCATACTTTACATAGACAATTTTCTTTTTTTTGTCTTCATGGTATAGGTACCTATTTTTGTCTTTTTAACTATTCCAGATTGTTTTTTGATTTCCACCTCACAAGCATGGTCATAAACTTATCTTTATCTTCTTTAGGTTACTGAATGGTTATTTGAGTTTTATTGTCGGTACATCTAGAGGTGTCGACACAATGAGCGAATCCGTCACCCCAGGGAGTTTTTACGACATCAGGTCGTTCTATCTCCTATGGAGTAAACGTGAGGACTTAGCCGACCAAGACAGTCCACTCTCTAGCTTCACCCACGAGTCCATGAGAGTACAATGTTTTACCGCGAAGCACTGTGAAGTGAACATAGCGGGCTAACCTTACGCCCTCACTACCAGATTTGGCAGGATTTCTCCGCCCTCCAGTCTGGTCGCAGATTCAAAGTCGCTTTCGCGGCCTTTACCTGATGTTAGCGGTAATTTAGTTCGAATTTACCCGTCGAATTTGCAGGTCTTTCACACGTGATCGGGTGGCCAACATCAGGCAGTAGCTGATATCAGGTCATCCACTTCTGCATCTTAAGACTGTTTCCAGACCCCCCTCCCCCCCGGCCATTTGCCGGAGTGCACAGACGATTGGCTGGCGCCTCACGATGCGCCAGTGGATCTCATCCACCTACCTTGGCAGGAGAAACAAAGTCCTTTCCAGGTTCGACCCTCTTCGAGTAGGCTACCGGATAGGGTTTAAACCGTGAGTTCAGCCGACCAAAGATAACGAGCAGGTCAGTGGGTCAAGCTGCACAGGAACCATTAGCTGCCTATCGTCGGTACAATTTGAAACAATTATAAGGTCTAATTCTAAAACTATTCTTATAGAAGCCAGAGCATTTTTTTCTGTTTTTTTTCCGCTGATATTTCTCTGAATAATTAGATGCTTACTGTTGTAATTTTCTGGATATCGTATGTTACAAGCGAAGCGTTTGAGATTGCAGCTTCTTATTGTCCTTACTATTTAGGCCTTTTTAGTTTTGGTTAAAGAAATTAAGAAACTTCTTTGAATGGATTCGATATTAGTGTAGTGGTTAAAATTACCTCTGTTGTGAACCCGACACCCCAAGGAAGGTATGACGATATTGATCGTTCTTTCAACCTAGAGTAAAGGTAGAGACTTTGGGACTAAACAGTGAACAACGGTCTAGCTACGCCAACATGCCTGTCAGAGGCCAAGACCTTACCGCGAGGCACTGGGAAGAGAAACCAGCGCGCCGACCTCACGCCTTGACTACCAGATTTGACCGGATATCTCCGTCCTCCCGTCTGCTCACGGCTTCTACTTGATGTTAATTCAGCGGTATTCCAGTCCGAATTTATCGCGGGCCGTGGCGTCCTTTCCCCGTCTTTCGTTCGAGATCGGGTAAACAGCGAGTCGTTTCAAGAGTGTGTGAAATCAGGTCAACATCCACTCCCGCTGTTTAGGAAACAGTATATCGTTTCTAGACTCCAGCAGTTATTCGCCAGAGTGCACAGTCGATTGACTGACGCCGCACGGTGCGCAAACCGCCCAGTATTGCCCAAAGTCCATTGCCCAGGGATCTGATCCACCTGCCGTGACATTGAAAACAGAGTCGTTACCGGGGTAGACCCTCTTCGAGGAGGCAAACTGGATAGAAGCTGAACTGTGAGTTTAGGCGACCAGAAATAAGGAATGTGACAATATACTGCTATTATTTTCACTACTATCTAATTATTGCATTATTTTACGGGGGATACGCGGTCATCGTGCGCCGAGTTATTTCGGAACTGTCTTTGGGCTCGATAATTGGCTTCTTCTCAAACGCACCATTTATAAACCTTTAGTCGTCGTTTAAAGGAATGAGGAAAATCACATGCTAGCTCAGAGTCCCATCGCGTGATTATTTATGCAAACGCACTAAGCAATAAAATAGGCGCTCGCCGTTCTAAAGCACTTTTAAAAAGTCCTGCAGACAATGAACAAAGTTGAGGATCGCGTTTCCTTAAAGAGGCGAGGGGTACTTCTTAAGTGTTCCTCCACCGCTCGTTCTCATTAACGACGCATCCCACTGCCGCCACGTTCCATCCGTGCCCCACAGTGATGGACAAAAACAAGGGAGCGGAGGAGGAAGTACGGCGGAATGAAGACGACTCACTTTTTGGCAATAATTATACAATTTCATTGCGTCAGTCTCTCGGTCGAACGGGGCGACGGTGGAGACGTAAAGGAGATTTAGAGGATTAGAGTTTTAAAAGACCGGAATGAATCCTGGCATAATTAATTTGGCGAGACGTCCACATAGATAAATAAATACAAAAGGGTGTTCTAAAACAACCTAGATAACTAACTATCGAGCCGGTAACCAAAAGCATAACTCTACAATAGCACAAAGTTTATGCTTTTTTAGTTTATCTAAGTTTAACCCGGAAATGACATCCAGATCCTCACAAAACTTTCCAGAACGATCAAATTGATCGTCGAAGTCAAAACAAATAGCGTCATAATAAGTAACGGCATGGCAGAACTGACACTTGTCATTAGAAGAATATTCATATTGGATACACGATCACTAATCCCAGGAAACACTTCCTAGCCAAACGGACTGTGGACCAGTGAAGCAGTTTACTTGCTGAAGGGGTCGAAGCGTGTATGTCAACATATTTAAAAACACACTAGACGTACATTTTAATATTGTAAATAAACTCTGTGTTTCATTTAAACATATCGGCAATTATGCTGCCTGTCTGAAAAGATAATAATAATAATAATTTTGAATTTTCACTTCAGGACGTTTGTCTCTTCGTGCCTCTTTATAGAGCATCTTAAAATCACACAAATCACCTATCTTAACTATTTCTGATTTATTTCTGAGTGATTTTTGAATTGATAGAGAAAATGTCGTATACGAGAAGACGTCACGATTACGTCATTCTTATTCGATTTTCATGTGAAATTCGAACGTGGATAGCGAAAGTTATAATTTATTTATTTTATTTTATTCTGGAACCAAACAGAACTACATACAATGCAATAAAAACCTATTTAAAAGTGACAAAAATCCATTAATGTGATTCCGAATATAAAGTATACAAAATGAACGCAATATAATTTTATATTGTTTCCGCTTGAGAATGGGGGGAATCAGGATGGAAAGTGAAGTGAAAGGGAGAGACAAAATAGATAAAAATATATTATGTATGTATATAAATATATTTATATTTAATTTTAGGTATGATATATAGTTATTATAATGAATATACTTGAGATAAAATTATGTCCTTGAACTAAATTAAATGAAATATAATATGTATAAATGTTTTGTGATCATCTAGATAGACTCTAGATTTTTTTTATTGAGTTCTTATAAGAGGTTTTTGATGAGTGTAATATGTCCACACTTAAAAGTCTGTATTATATCTATGACACGCTCCGTATAGAAATACATTTTGAGATGCGTTGGTTTTCACCACAGGGAGATGAAATAGTCGATGCGATCGAACAGGGCGGGGAGGAACATAAAATTCAATGCGCTCCAAAATCTCGTTCAATCGATGGAATTATTTACCAACCCATGCAAGAATACGGCATCGATCAAGACTCTAAGGCTCTCCAATGACATTAAATTGTGAGATTTTAAGGATTCCTCATAGGAGCTGGGCTTAGTGAAAGAAGTGAAATTTAATCGCTTCACAAATCTTTTTTGTATCGATTCGATCCGCGATATGTAAGTCAAATATTGGGGATTCCAGACCACTGTTGCAAATTCCAACTGACTTCTTACATAGGAATTATAGAGGGTTTTAAACGTGTCAGTGGATTTGAATACCGTTGATACCCTTAGAATAAAACCTACTAATTTATATGCTTTTCTAATAATATTATCGATGTGTTCAGCGAATAGCATTTTCGTGTCAAGTGTAATCCCAAGATCTCGCACCGCTGATTCTCTTCCAACTATAGCGCCATTCAAGTTGTAGTCAAACATTATATTAGTATTTTTTCTGGAGTATGTGATTATGTGACATTTGCTTACGTTAACGAAGAGACAGTTATCTGAACAATATTTCATAAGGCGGTTTATATCCGCCTGCAAATTAAGGCAGTCATTAATTGATCGGATCTCACTAAAATAGATGTACGTCATCCCGTATACGATATTTAGTTTATCGGTTTAAAAATCAAGGCCCTTATTTTTTTAGACGCGAAGTGCTCTTGCATGCTCGTCGATGCAAGCATACAAGGATGGAAACTGCACACGCTTAGCTAAATATAATGATATATTTTTTATATACACCATTTGGTCCTCTAGCCTTTGACTACAAGATAAAATGAAATATTTGCTGGCAGCACTAGCGCTACAGTTCTATCTCTGACGGTACCCTAGTATTGAAGAAGTTTCTCTATAAAAACACCCGATGTGTGATGTCACTGGTCGGTTCTTGTATTTGGTACTTCATGTCAAATCCGCATATTTTATCTACTATCATTGAGAGACCCGCACATTTTAACTACTCTACTGTATAAGGGAACTCAATTGGAAATACCACCATCCTTTTACTTGGTTTTACCACCACCATGCCTTTGTCGACTGTCTTTCCACTTACGTCAAGAAGATTTGTTGAAAATATCAAGGTTCTTAAATGAGACTGAATGTAAACCAGGCGATGGTCTGCAATCGCGTTTTTTAAAATAAAATTAGCGGTTTCCAGATACGGTGTTTTGATCTCCAGAAACTGCAATTTCTTTGTAATTTATTTATTTCGGGAATCATACATAAATCTACATACAAAATACATATTTATGACAGCGCAAAAGGCCTTTCTTCTTGCCAAAAGCCCCAAAGGTACTTCTCAAACGACCTTTCCGCAGAGCTAAAATTATTAGAGATCAAGCTGATATATGCAAAAACAGTTCTTTTTAACTATTTAGAAAGTAAAGATATACAAGTTAAAAAACTAAACATAAAATTGCACTCTTTACAGCCTCTAAACACATTGTACGGAAAACACGTATTTCCTTTGCCGAAAAACACTTTGGCTTTATAGGACTCAATAAATAACAAACTTAAAGGATCTATAAAACATGCGGAAATATAGCCAATCCGAATTAAATTAAAAATTACAGTACTCTTACTTAGGACAAATGATGTGGAAAAGATAATGTTATACCTATTTCAAAATATTTTTTTTTTCAATTGTCATACATTCTAATACATTTATATTGTTTATTTATTTATCCTACACAGTTCATCTTGCGACATTTTATATTAATTTTCATTCTATGATCATGCTACTTCGACATTTTGAAATATAATTATGTCTAAATTATCTGCTATATTCTTTATTAGATTTTTTGTTTTTATTTTGATAATGTATGTGCTAACTAAACAAGTCATCGCCATACATAGAATCTACATATCTTCGTACAGACTACGGCCTACTTAGGCAGATTCTGCAAACAGAACAAATGTAATGTAAAAATAAATGAATTAATACATGATTATTTTTATTATTATTACTTATATAGATAAAAAGAAAAGAAAATTAAACATTTCGCCGATAATCGTTTCCAGCGATAGTTGCAATTTAAAGAAATAATAGCCTATTTACATTAAAAATTAAAAATTCAAATGAAATACTGAGTAACTAGAAATTCGCCGAAAAAGGCAGGGAATTCGTAAATCCTATCTATTGAAAAAAAGTTTGAAAAGCGTTGAGCGCGCTGCGCCATCTTGCGACAGGTGAAACATCGCTAATAAACATTACTAGTTATAGTTTACCTAACGCTAGATGGCGCATCGTGCTCATAGCGTTTTATACTATTTTTCAGAAAAAAAAAAAAAAAGAAAAATTGTTTTTCCCAAAAAAATATTTCAAATGTTGCTTATTTCGTCGTACTGATTTACCCACTACAAGGTTGACACTAGTTAAAAACTCATCCTGTATAATACATATACGTCGAGTAGTGAATATTTAGGTAGATACATATATTTATAGTTAGTAATATTGTGTTGCATAATAAATATATAAGAAAATGAGTTAGACTGGAGAATAGTTCATTTTTCAAATTTAGAGATAGTTTTTCAAATTTAGGTACTTAAATATACAATATTATGTAGTCGCCATAGCTTTTTCCCTGTTTCATAGATATCAACCTACGCACACACAATAATCATTATAACGTTGAACGGTGTCTGCTGAATGCGGCTGGCGAAAGTAAAGCTGAGGATTTACTCAAAAGTGCAGGGACGTAATCCTGAGCGGATGGCCGGGGTGATAGAATTTCTAAGTGCGCCAAGTCGGGGGTTAAAGGAGACGGGGGCGGACGGCGGAAACCCGCATAAAAACGTCAGATTCTCCTCGGGGGTTGATGGCTCGCGCATAACTGCAGACTTAGAGTAATGGCATATGATAATATAAGTTGAATGTATGTGTTTGCGCACACCGCTCCGGAGATAACGTCGAGTACAAGGATATCCTTGGCTTATGCCGTCAATAAATATGGGTGGTTCAGTATATGAAGACAGTAGTGGAAAAATATGATATGTTTGCTACACTGGATAAAGCAAGATGACATTTTATAAACAAGGAACATTGTGCAATTTGTGAATTTACGAGAAAGGAGTTTTTAACTCCTGGCATGTTTGCATCTGCTTCTTTGGCGACGAAACGTGGACGAGTATGTATGTATTGTCATTGTTTATATAACGCATTAGATCGCTCAGCAGCGTAGTACGATTTGGCAGCTAAGATTTTACTATGAAACTCAACGTGTAGATGGCATTCATAGTTTGAAACATTCATTTATTATCTGTTATTTTCAATATCGCGGCGTTCGTGGTATAGAAGTATGGCGTTGCAATATATCTGGCGCTCTAAACATACCTATATGGTATCCTATATTACCAAAATATATTAAAATAATATTATAGTAACAAACGAATTTTTAAATCATAGCTTTTATTATTTCAATATTATTTACATCAAGATGTCAATCTTTAATTCGGTCGACAGGTTTCAATACGTAATATTAAGCACTTTAATGCTCAGATAGAATAATAAATGACATTCTATCTCTCTGCATTGTTACTATGATGTAATTAGCTTATATATGAATGCGATAGATGGCATTAATGATTGAATGTTATAATTGTTATCATTGGTGAAATTATTGGTTTTTTTTATACTTAATCATTATTTAATAAATAATCATTCATTGTCAATGTTATTATATTATATATAAATAAATTGCTACTAGTTTGGCCGGACCATGCTAGCACCAACTGCATATCCCCGGCATAGAAGGGTTGCCAAAACGTACTATGACGTTGAGCAATGTAATACCATACATAATCAATGTTATTGTAGGGTGTATGGGTTATCTCTGTACTAAATAAAAGTCTGATGATTCTTTGTTCAGCTCCATACCTTTATAATAGCTGTCATGTGATCTCTTAAGATCAATGTCAGAAGACGTAACCGAACTAAGAGCGAGAGAAAGAGAAAGTTTTGTTAGACATTGCCACCAAACGCAACCTCCAACGCAACCTAATCAAACTGCAAGTGTTACAAGGTGACAGAAGTGGGATTGCCTTGGATAACCTGGATGTATTAGCTTACAATGGCTGCCACGTTCGACGTTACACCAAATGATAAAGAAGAAGATTGATTTCACGTTTATGAATATACTGGTGTCGGTATATTAACAAGATAACGGGTTAATGGTGATCCTACTCCCTTTAACTCATTTATATCGATAGTATCTCGGAACGTCGACTTCTCGCTCCACATGAATTATGTGCCCCACCCTAAACCACCCAACAACCTATCAGTACTGTAGCATTTTCGGAAACATCACAGGGTTCTCAAACTGTATCGTGGAAATTTGAAGTAATCGATACTGAAAAATGAACTCAATAATAAATATCGTCGATTGAATCACAACCGATGATTGATGGGTAGTACAACCGTTTAAGTTGTGTGTATTTGTCAGGGATTATCGTAATTTTTGTTAACCAATTCACCTGAAACAGGAAGCGTTCATTGTTATATGATTTGTCATTAATAATAAATACTCAAGTTTACTCAGGCCATGTGTGAAACCAGCTGTTTTATTAGAAATACAAGTTCTATGTCTTCATTAAAGCATCATTGACAATGAGCTATTCAACCCCCAAAATTTTACAATCACCTCTTTTCCTTTCACCTTCCTTTCTGCTACCTAATATTTTTTGGCCTTCTTTGGACAAGTGTTTTTTTTTTGTATTTTTGTCTTCACGGCGAACCAACCGACCAGAAGGGAAAATGTTGTGAACGCGCAAAAATCTTTATTCTACGAGTATAGGAAGACGGGAATAACTATTTTGTGTGTCTTACTGTGTGTGTCTGTAAGTCTGTCTGTTTGTCTGGCTGTGTGTCTATATTCCTTCACGATAGCTTCCAAACGCTTGAGTCGATTGAGCTAAAATTTGGTATGCAGCATATTTGGTCATGGCAAGAGTTAATAAGAATGTGGTTGAAATCGGTTCAACCAGAGGCGCACTAGTAATATATCAATCTCGAAATATTGGACATAGAGACTTGAAATTGGGTACCCAGATGCCTTGTTGCCCGTAATGATGTTGTGAAATTTTGATTGGAACATCTCATATACAATTTCATTTTAATTAAATATTATTGCCATCTGTTGGCGCTTGGCCAAAGCCCGCCCTTAATAGAGAAACTAACCGTACCGCCTGAGGCGTCGCAATGGAACTCGAAACGGGTTCGTCCGCTGGCCGAGAAATTTAATTTATAAGGTCATTGATTTAATTTATGAAATTAATCTTCAGATGAAATCAGTCCTTGGCTACTTTTGGGGAAAGTCTCGGGATGACACAACTGTTTTTTTAACTGTTGCTCTTATTTATTTCTTTTATTTTATTGCTACTTTAAAAACTCATAACTGAAATTAAAGCAGGCTTTATCAGCTTGAACTCTCAGCCATGTTCGCTCATTGTACTTATAGTGGGACCGATAGCGTTGTTTCGCGAATTAAATTGGAAATAAGTTCATACGAACGAGACAGCGCAGAGAGCGGAATATAAAATGCACGATGTTCAGTTTTCCCGTATCAAAATTACCTTTCGTACTTACGCTATCCAAACAAGTTAGGACACGTTTTGTGCAGTTTTAAATTCACCCGCCGGTGGGTAAATTTATTGCGGTCGAATGGCAACCGTTCTTTTCACATTCTACTCTTACGTGTTGCCCTGCCTCGTTCTCGTGAACTAATTTCATTTTTTAGTCTACAAAGAAATACAATGGAGCCCAGTATATATTTATTATGCGCAAGAGAAATTAATCATTCATGCTATTCTACGGCGACACATGGACGTCTTCGTTTGACGGGGCGACTGCGGGACTGAAGCTGGCTAAACGATGGCTTGACAATAATCTTTTGACGCTAAACGAGTACAAGACTAAATATATGACCTTTAGCATCGACAATAGACATCATCCCAATACTAACCACTATATTACGTTACATAAATGCGACTACATGAACTGTACATGTTTACCACTTGAACGCACGAACACAATAAAATATCTAGGAATAGTCATTGACCAAAATCTAAAATGGACACAACACATTGAGGCTACGACTAAACGGACTAGAAAGTTGTTTTATATATTTAAAAATATAAGAAACATACTCAACATTAACCTACTACGGACTGTTTACTATGCACTGGCGCAGACTCTACTTACATACGGACAAATCGGTTGGGGCGGTATGGCAAGAACAAATCTTGACCCACTGGTCAAAGCGCAAAAGGCTTTGCTCAGAGTCATTAACAAGAAGCCATATCGCTCCCCGTCAGACGACCTATATACAGACTTTAAAGTACTTGACGTACGCCAACTATACATACGCGCTGTTTTGGTGCGCTATCGAAGGGACCTCATGAAGAACACGGATAAAGACAAACCAGAGCACAAACACAACACTAGACACAAAGACAAACAGATTCAACCAAAAATGAGGACTGTATACGGACAACGACACTACGCATATCTCGGACCTAAACTCTATAATATATTTAACTCGTACGCAGGACAGATCTTAAACATAACCGACAACCAGTTCAAGAGACGGGTGTCTCATTGGCTCTCAAATTATACTAGAGAAGAATGCGAAAGTATGATATATTAAAATATTTTATTTCTAACCACAGATTATAGGATATATAGATGTAAACTGTTCGAAATCTATATAGGATATATAGATTTCGAACAGTTTGAGCATTGCGCATCTTCCCTCCACTATCCGCCGTAAAATGACGTTACATTAGCGCCCCTTGTTATGGCTTAAGCGTATTTCCATTAGTATTGGTATTAGGAGAGCATGTTTCTTATCACTGGAAGATAGGCGACGGCGGCAGTCGCTGGCGCACCCGCGGGTGTCGTGGAACGCCCCTCTCCCCCCAAAAACATTTTTGCAGTGGCGCAAGTAAATATTGACACTAGACTTGGTGGCGTTTTCCGCACTCTCAAAGCGAGGGGACAGGACGATCCATCTTTGAGGACGTGTTTCCGAATGACGGGTGTAAATATCGCTATTGACGCAACGCGCGAAATTCTAAGGATTCGGACATGAATAATCGGGGCAAACATAACTAGATAAAACCCTCGGAAACTCGGGTGAAAAATTCCCAAATAAAGGTTTGTTTTGTTTGTTTGTACTCTTTATTGTAAAATGTCACAATGGGCGGGTTTATTGTCAATCTCTTAATATCTCAATATCTACAATATCTTTTAACCAACCCTACTATGAAGTGTGTATGTATGCATGTGTGCGTGAAATATACGTGTAAATGTGTGTCTTGTTATTGCATTCCATCAACAGAATTGAAATGCAATTCCGTTAAATTTTATCCCAACGGAAAATGGTAACCCAGCCGGGTATCGAACCCGGAACCTTTTAAAGTAAGATCAGGCGACCAAGTCACGTAAAATTTAAAGATATACATAACAAAAACACCAGATACAAGAATAATTTCATTCTACCATGCGTGGTTTTAAACGCTGCTAGGCAAAGTACCCAATTCTCAGTGCCTTATTATTTTAACCGCCTACCATGTAACATAAAAGACAATAGGAAGCCCAGAACGTTCCATAAACTTTTATAGGATTTTTTCACAACAAATACGTTTTACTCTATTGAGGAATTTATAAATTTTACAAAATGACTTTTTTTTACAGCCCCTTTATTTTAATGTAATGCGTATACTGATTATTTCATTTGTTGATTGCTTTAACTTGAATTAATTATTTTATTGATTGTTTTAGTTATATGGTATCTTATATTTAAATATAATCACAATGTGTTTAGATTCTTCTTGGACAAAACATTATAAAGATTAGTTTGATTGATTATCTGATTATTGATGATTATTGCTTTTGTTTGATCATTTCTGATATTGATTATTTTAATTGTTGATGGTTTTACTGCTTGTTGATTTTACTGCTTGTTGATTACGCCTTATATAGCTTCTACTTTATGAAGTTTTTTCTAAAACGAAATGTTGTATGCTCTCTGGGCAGTTTGTTACTTAAAAATTGTATGGTTTTTTAATATTTCACACAATAAAGAACTTGAACTTGAACTTACCACTATGCCATCGGACCGTGTAACGTAATTCGGATAAAAGATCAATAACAAGTTTTATAAATTTTTGGCAATTCTTTTTTTTAAATGTACATTCAAATAAATGTACATGTACATACAAATAATGACATTTTAGCAAGGGTTTGAAAGCGAATTAATAATATATTTTGTCTAAATCAAATATATTTGAGTTTCAACAAAAAAAATACATAAAGTACACTTCAGAAAAAAAGCGAAAGCTAAATATACTATAATAATAACAATATTTGAGTTTCTATTATAAAAAAATACCTTTTAATTAAATTATATCTCAAAAACAAGCGAAAACATAGGAAAGTCAGTATTTGGCCTTGTTCAGTATTTTTTATCACAGTTTCATTTAAGCGACAACCCACAGCGAATAGTTACGCCCTACACTAGACGCCATTTCATTTACTCAGTTACTATGCAGTTACTATGCAGCAACAGCAAAGGGACTTTGTTTGTTTGTCTACGACAGTTTAGTGGGAAGTGGTGACTCTGTTACAGCTACCCAGCGATTTTTTCGTTACGGTTCAATGTCGGTTGACATGGAGCTGTTCCGAATCGTAACACAATCCTCAGATGGGTGAAACACTTCAGATCGACTGGGAACATACTGGATACGAAGCATCCTGGCCCGAAACGCAGTGTAACGACACCAGAAAATGTTGCAATGACAAGGAAAGCGGTAGTCAGTAGACATTATTTTTCACAAATAAGTATCACTAAAATGGCAATTAATGTTAATAAACATGCATTTATTTTAAAATTGGCTTAGTATTATTTATTTAAAACTCGTCCATATCCCGTGTGTCACCCTGTATATGTCAGTTGGTGATGAACGTTTTCGTGCACTTGGGCCACAAGATCCACTGTGTTCTCGGATCGGCTCAACTCACGCCTCAGCTCCTATTCAGAAGCCTCCTCGAGTGGAATGCTACCCCGGGTGAGACTCTCGTGTCTCAGGCCTCAAATCTGGTGGACCGGTTTCTCCCGGCGGGATTGCATCCCGGCGCCACTGAACGGTTTGCGCACCGTGCGACGACGGCTATCGGTTGTCCATTCTGACTAATTGCTGAAGGAGCCTAGAGACTATGGAAATACACTGTCTCCTAAGCAGCGGGGATGGATTTTGACCTGTTGTCAAGCCAATCTTGAAATGACCCGTGTGGCACTACGGGCAAAGAACGCCCACGTCCGCGATAAATTCTAATTGAATTACCACTGTAATACAACAGGTAGAGGTCACGTAAACGACTTCGGACCCGTAACTAGTCGGGAGGACGCTGGTATACTAAAGATTAATGCCAGACGGAGATATCCTGCCAAACTGGTAGTTAAGGGGCGAGACTGCCCGCTGTGTACCTTTCCTGGTGCCTCGTCGTAAGGCTTCGGTCTCTAACGGGCTGCTGGCGAGCTAGACAGTAGTTTGTCTTTGCCTCTAAGTCTTCTACGCTCATCCCACGGCTGAAACAACGATTACATATCGTTATACCAGCCTGGGGTGACGGGTTCTCCAGTTGTAGTAGACACCGCCCTACTGTATATGTCAGTAGGTAATATATAGCTGGTAATATTTTAACAATAAACAGACGTCACACTGTTTATCGGCCATTGGAATATAATTAAACCAAGGCAACCCATTTTAGAGCGACAGTCACTTCTTTATACTCGACGTATCTACAGCTCACGAGGCAAATGCAAATTCACCCCAATTCGATCAATAGTAGCCCTATCAATATTGCAGCAGCTATAAACTGACTACAATCGAAGCCCCCCCTTTCCGCCCGTTTGCCTATTAATGGGCAGAGAGAAGCGGTGTCCGATATATCTGTAATTATCACGGAACACAATCTATGTTTGCTTTCAATCCACTGTACCAGACGCCAGACAAACAGTTTGACGTGTGTCCATCTTGTCCTGTGGTGTGCGGTATACAGTGTACACATCCCGTTTGAATGCTTGTTAACGTTATGCAAACACTGCATTATTAATTTGAAATGAAATTAATTCAATATTCGTAAACAGGTTTGAATTAAGATTAACATTTTAAAAACATGGTATAAAAACAACGGACAAACCGTTTCTGGAAACGAGAAATCATTTCTGGGATCGAAAAACCGTTTTTAGGACGATAATAAAATTTAAACTTACCCAAAAACGGTTGATAATTATTGTACATTCTTCTTCTTAGTGTGCCTCTCCAACTTGTGACGGTTGGCAGTCAGCTCTGCATACTTATTTTTGTCCTTCGCCAGGCAAAACAATTCGACGATACTCATAATCCCGGTCTATTCTCGAATGTTCCGCAACCATGATTTCCGTCTACGGCCAGGTCTCCTCTTCCCTGCAACTTTTCCCATCATAATGAGGTGCAGGAGTTCGTACCTGCCGTGCCTAAGCACGTGACCCAAGTATGCAACTTTGCGCTGTTTGATGGTCTGCCAAAACTTGAGTTTTTGGCCGACACGCCCGAGAACTTTCTCATGGGTGACTTTCTGAGTCCAAGATATGAACATCATGCGTCTGTATGCCCACATCTCGAATGCTTATAGAAGCATTCGAGATGCATTCGAGTACGTTTCCTGAGATCTTCCTTAATAGTCCAGGCCTCACATCAATATAGAAGCATGGGCTAGATGTTCAGTAATGAAGTATCCATAATGTGTAAGAAACGACGAAACCACAATGTGCACAATCCGCATCGTCGAAGCGTTATATTGAGTAGTGCCTTTTTGTCTCGGTGCCGCAGTAATAATTGTACATAACACCGTATTGCAATAAAAGACAAAAAGAAATTATATGATAAATAGAACACCTGTTTTGCTAACAATTAAGTCAGACGTTTAATGGTGATAGCCTTGAACATGGTTAAACAATAACAGTTACCTTTTATTATTTTAGTCTCAATAGTACCATAGATAATACTATAATATCGAAGACTATTGCGGTTGTTTGTCTTTATGACTAGGATGGAAACAAATTTACCGCGTGAAATTTGTAGCACCCGACGTTTCGGTGACGTTGCAGCCGCCGTTGACTAGGGTAGACTGAAAGAGCTGTCAATCCGTTGTTCCGCGGGTAGGCCGCATACCGCTGCCGCCACTGCGTAGGTAATAGCGATGGTGGGGGGCCGGGCTCGGAGCGCGCGAATTTCGAAAATCCGACTTGCACACAACACTCACTGTATCCTGTCTTACGTCCTTGCATTCGGCTAAAAACGATATAAAAACGATCTTCAAACCGACCCAAAATATAGCTCCATTTTTGAGGCCTGTAAAGGATGTAATATCACTGCAAACCCCAGGTGTGTATACAGTCGAATGGAGTTGCGGTCTAGCCTACGTTGGACAAACGAAACGGCCCATAGACTCTAGGTATGCTGTTAATTATTTGCAGTCAGGTTTTCAAGTTTCGATCCAAGATATGTCAACGTGAACATAATATCGATGCCCTTGATGGTGTTGACCTATAAGGGTTTGCCGGTTCAGTCCAAAATCATGCCATTACTTATATTAGTATCGTCCCATAGCTTAAAGGTCATCCTCTGTAGCAGCGCAATCAAACCGAAAGTGGATGTTTCCAAATAGTAGGGCGGTGTCGACTACAACGGGCGAACCCGTCACCCCAGACTGGTATAACGATATGTAATCATTCTTTCAGCCGTTGGATGAGCGTGAAGACTTAGAGACAAAGAATCTACTGTCTAGCTCACCAGCAGCCCGTTAGAGACCGACGCCTTACGGGAGGCACCAGGAAAGGTATACAGCGGGCAGCATCGCCCCCTAACTACCAGTTTTGGTAGAATATCTCCGTCTGGAATCAACCTTCAGGATACCTCCTTCCTCCCGACTGGTTACGGGTACGAAGTCGTTTACGCGACCTCTACCCGTTGTATTACAGTGGTAATTCAGTTAGAATGTATCGCGGACCTGGGCGTTCTTTGCCCGTAGTGCCACACGGCATCGAGTGGCCCAAGGTCATTTTAAGAGTGGCATTACAACAGGTCGACATCCAACCCCGCTGCTTAGAAGACAGTGTGCAGTTAGAACGCACAACCGATTTGCTTTGCGAACGGTGCGCAAACCGTCCAGTGGCGCCGGGATGCAATCCCGCCGGAATAAACCGGTCCACAAGCTTTGAGGCCTGAGACGCGAGAGTCTCATCCTAGGTAGCCTTCCACTTGAGGAGGCTTCTGAATAGGAGCTGAGCCGATCCGAGAACAAAATGGTTCTTGTGGCCCAAGCTGCACGAAACCGTTCACCACCACCAGATCCAGCCATAGGATTTTATTTCAGTCCGCCATTCCTATAATCCTGTTGATATTATATCTACTATACGTTTACAGCCTGTGCCCGGGCCCGCCAAGCACTTATGTCGCTCTCGACAGCGGGCGACACGTCGCAGGATTAACGTCGAGATTCGTTGAGATTTGTCGACTGCGCCATACTTGATTCGAGGATGCTTACGTACTGGTATTGCGAGGTTAAATCAGACATTCGATATATGAGTATGGATCTGTATTTACACGTGACTATGCTGTACACTATCGGGTGCTCAACATTGGGCCTGTAATAATCGATCAACGACCACCAATCTATCCGTTTTTGCTTATTAAGTTACTTGTTAGTTGGATATCACTCAAAGGGACAGGTGGATATGGTGTATTTTATATTTCAAGAAGGCCTTCAACAGAGTCGATCTCGATGCATTACTCCGAGAACTGGCCGCTTCTGGGTCCTCAAGTAAACGTTTGAAGTTCTTCGCAGATTACTGGGAGGCCTGCAATAATGCGTCAAATTTATCCGATTTCACTTAATCTTGATTCAGCCAAGGATCAAAATTGATGCATTTGTTATTGAACTGGGCTATAAATAATCCTAGAAAAATTGTCACATTAGGATGTTGCCAAATGTTTTCTGATCTGAAATTATTTTTGCCGATGTGCTGACGCACTATTAACAATGTTCAGTGATGACATTTACGAGATCATCTGCTTATATATGGGCTCGATTTTGTTTCATCGTGAACTAAAAGTGCAATTAGTTAATGGCAGCGAGACAGGGCAATAACTTTGAGTGGAATATAAAATGAACGGTTGACACTTTTCCAGTATAAAACTACCAATCCAACTTACGAGTAAATCGGCATAATCCAAGACCGGGCGAAATTTTTCCAAACTAATTTAGACGGTTTTATGTTTTGCAGGTAGTTTTTATGCGGATCGTTATTTTACATTCCGCTCTAACGCACTGCTCCGTCTCGTTCACCTAAACTATTTTCCGATATTAGTTTACGAAGAAACGCAATGGAACCCAATGTATGATTACTCTGGGCCTGATTGCGTTTCTACGTAAACTAAAACTCAAATTAGTTAAAGCGAACGACACAAAGCAATACGTTGGACCGGGATATGAATGAAATGTGGGTTTTTCCCGCTTGAAAACTACCTGTCGAACTTACAGCCGTCCGAACAAGTTTTGTCACATTTCGTGCGGTCTTAGATTCGGCTGCTTTATCTCCGGTGGGTAGTTTTAATTGCGGAAAAGTGACAACCGTTGATTTCACATTCTGCTTTAACGTATTGCCTTGTCTCGTTCACATAAACTGATTTTAGTTCACGAAGAAACGCAATCGACCCCTCTGTCGCTGGGTGTGTGCTTCTCAGAATGACTAAAGTCAATTGCTTGGGAGTTTTTTCGACTCAAGGTAAAATGAGTTGGGTTTCTTTAAACCTCAGATCAACCATAAACACCTCACAAAATCTTTGAATACATATTTTTACAGTCAAACATACTTTAATACATCTTTTTACAGTAAAAAATATTTTTTGTCCAATTTAATACATTAATGTTAAGTAAGAACATAGTAATTTATGAAAAATTACGTAAGAGAATAGCTATTTTCTTTATAATGTTAAGAAATTTCGGAATTTCTGGATAACCACCCCTTCCTTCTATTTTGGTTCTGGCTACGGTCTTGCGGCACTCAATGTCTACTCTATGTTAAGTTTTACTGGGATATTCTATAGGCTTATCTCCATCAACAACACTCTATTAAACGATCTAAATTGTTCATGTTTTTAAATATATTTTATGGTATGGCTCTATATCCTCCCGCAAAAACACACCAGTGCCTAATCGATGTATTTGTCAACGAGTGAGTCATGTTTGCCCAATACTTAGCCCCCGCTCTTCGCGCCTTTGTCGGGCCCCATTCCTGCCGATTGCTAGGGGAATTGATTCGTAATTTTTAATGCAAATGTTTACCAGGGAGTTTTCGGTGAACGCTGTTTGGTTTTCCGCCCCTGAATTGTATCGTCTCGTCGGAAAGTCTGCATGGAAAGGACGTGTTCACTTTTCCGCTTTCGACTTGCGCTTGTTTACTTTTGGTTTCAGACCAAGGGTGGGGGAGGTGATGGTTTCCAGTATAGGGGATACGATGTGCGATAGTTTAGACCTCCCTGTTGGTTATTTCAAGGAAACATGAGTCAAAGAACACGCGACTACTGTACGTATGTTAGTTTTGACTATCGTACTTAGGCCACACTGAAAGTTTCTGGATTCTTATAAATAGGACCAGATATTAGGCTTATGATATAGGTATTTATTGTTTTCAACGTATATGCTTTACAATTTATATATTTTTGCATTCGCTGGATCGATTGTAAAAAGTAGTTGGACCAATCTTCCTTAGGGACCTATTCAATGGCTTCGTGGAACGCTTTCATCGCCGATTCAGGGCTCATCAAACGTGTGCCTCTAAGTGTGTCTTTAAATTTAGGAAACAAAAAGAAGTCGCAAACTGCGAGGTGTGGACTGTATAGCGGATATATCATCTGTTCTATATTTGAAGCCTTCAAATACGCTTCCGTTACATTAGCGGAATGTGTGGACGTGTTGTCGTGTTTAAGAACGACATTGCTTCGAGGACGCCTTCCGCGAACTATTTATAACACTCTGGGCAAGCAAGTGTTGACGTACCAATCTGCAATCACTTTCATTTGGTCTTCAAGCGAAACTGTTGTGTTATGTCCTGATTTAATGAAAAAAGAGGCAGCCATTTTCTTACCAATGCTTTTACTTTACTTAATTTTGGTTGGCAAATCTTCAAAAGGAAAAACTCATTCTGCCGAATGGCTTTTGCTTTACGGTTTAAAGCAGTACACCCAGGTTTCGTCGCCTGTCACAATATCGTAGGCATCCAATGATTATTTGTTTCCTACAGTAGTGTCTTACAGTATTTCATTATACGATAAATGATCAAAATTGAATTGAATTAAATTAAATTACTGTCGAACTACATTATATTTAGTCCCAAATTTGATAATTGCAAGCAACAACAGTAGATAGGATAGGAAAGGAGAGCAATGGGATATAGTTGTTTATATTATAATTTATTGTTTTATTTCAAAAATTCTTGAAACGATAAAAGAGGATATAGCTTGGCATAGGACATATGGATCTCATCGACTAGCGCTGACGTTTATAAAATCATTCTGCATATGTAGAAATACATGAATAGTTGACCAAATCAGTATAATAGAGATCTAAGCAAATCGCCCTTGTTTAGTATCACATCAAACATAAAATCAGGGTATTTTTTTAGTGTTCTCCTGATGTTATTCTGGCCTACCTACGAATTGTTATTCTGGAATTAAGAATAGCATTTTATTATTTCATCGTAATTTAAAATGAGCAAAGATGGGCAAAAGTGCGGTAAAAATGGGTTATTCGAAAAAACGTTCGTGTGCATCTAAGGTAGGGTTCTAACCCCCACTCGACACTAACTTACCCCCTCCCCCCTTCCCTCCCCCGGTGTGCCCAAACTTACATGAAACCAAGGTTGAAAAAGCAAGGTAGATAAACGCTTAAATAATTATTCTTTAAACGCTTATTTTGATTATTCTTATTCTTAAGACTAGGTAGATAAACGCTGGAATAATTATTAATATGTGTGAATAAATACACTATTTATATGATGAAAACACATTTCCACGATTTCACCGCTGTAAATAGCAGTGTAGCCGCTTTTGAAGTCATTACGAGGCGCAGCGGCACAGTGGCTGCTTGTGTCGCATCGCAGACACTCGGCTGCAGCTCTGAAAAAGAGGAAATTAAAATGTCAAACTGGCGCGACGAGAAGCGGAAGTAATCGCACGACGGGTTTTCCTTTTTTCTAATGCCATCCCTCGTCGCTTTCGCTAAAAGCTGAACGAAGAGACTATTTTCAGTTTTTAGTCGAAATTATAGTCGATACATAATTCGCACGAGCGTAGGTGCATGCTCGTGCTTGCTTAATGTACCTACATGTAGTTAGGTCCGCAGCATTTCGCGATAAAAGTTGGTATTTTTAGACAAAATACTTCATGTGATAGTGTATTTTTTTTTAATTAGTTAAAATTGCTGCCTGTGATCTCTAAATTAGAAACAACTTTCTTTCATAACGAATATTAAAATGCTAATATTGTATAAGTATCGTTAAGACGATGATTTCTAGGTTGTTTTGGTCTCAATAGGTTGTTTTTTTTTTTAATCGTTTACACAAAAAAATATAAATTGCAAAATTCAAAAACAAATTGAAAAAACACATGAAGAGTGACGGCATATTCAGTCTCTATACAGAAAACACTATTATATTCTTAGAAAAAATTACAAAGTTGTTAAATTCACAGAGCAGAAGGGGCATTCCAATATTAGGCCAAACTATAGAAGTTTTAGCAAAATTAATTAATATAGAATCCTTGAGAAGTGTATATACCCTTGTTTTTTTTCCATATTTTCGTCTCAAATATTTTAAGACTTCCTTATAATTCGTAGTAACAAAATTCCAATAATTTCATATTCTTTAAATCATATAATAGTTTTTTAGGTAATATAATAGTTTTTTAGACGTAACGATTTAGCTGATCGTTAAGCCACACTCCATCAGTTAATTATTATATTTTAGAATTTTAGAACACATATTTTTTGTGTTAATGAAGTTTTTAGTAACAATGACAGCAGGGTTGCTGTCATTCTTGCTGTCAAGAATGACAGAAGACCCTCTTAGGTCCCAAAATCGCCCCTTTAGATAATAATATTGACCCGCCTAGATACTGGACAGTGCAGTCCTAGTTAGGTGTACGCTGAGCATTGTGTGTTGAATTTTTAGAGTTGCTTTATAACATCGATAACAATGTGGTCAAATTTACGAAAAATATTAATAAAGTAGTTTTAATAAATAAAAATAAATCGATTTAATGTTTCCTATGTGACAACAGTAGAATAACTCCTAAAGCTAGTCAATTAATAGCTTCTGGTTAATTTGTATGAATTGGCGAGATGCTTTGTTCGTTAAGTAAACTCTTTTGATGAAACTCCTAAAATAGGCTGAAATAAGGAGGACTGCTATACGATTTCATCAACACATTCCTGGCAGTATGCGCACGCGCCCGTTCCGGTGCTGTAAATTTCAATCAAATATACAGGATGAGCTTTAATTAACCAGCATCCTTCATGGGGGTGAATCAATACGGGCACGTAAGCAACTATAGGTAAAATATCGGTAATAAATAATAATAGCGATATTTTACCTACCGCTAGATGGCGCATCGTGCTCAACGCTTTTTAATACTATTTTTCATAAAATTCCTTCAAGGATGACGTTTAATTAAAACTGACCTGTACTTGCAAAAAGTAAAAAATCTCCAAATAAGATCACACTGACTGATCTTCTTTCCAACCTGCGTCAATAAGTAGTGAATATTGTATGTTTGTTTGTTTCAGCGCGAAGGGCAGGCGCGTTGCGATGCGGACCGCGAGCGTCGCGCGCGCAGTGACTGCGAAGCGCGCGCGAGATGCGCCGAAGCCGACGCTTCACGAGCGAACACCAAGCTGCATCAAGCGCATCGCGAAATATCAAGGTAATTAGCTAACAGTCAAGTTCTCTTATAATCTCAAAGTTGTATTCTCTTACCCTAACGGCACAGTAGGTAAATGTAAACAGTAGCGCACTTCAGGGTCGCCCAAAACGCTTGCACCTTTCAGGCGTAACATGGGGTGACCCATAATCTCAATTTTGAGTGCTATTTAAATGGGTTTAATATAGTTACATAAATTACCTATATTGTCATATTTATTACGTTGGTTGTATATTTTTATATTTATTTGGGTTCCTGGTTCCGCTTAGCTTTGGTGGTGTTTTGCCATTTTTATGTTACCTGGCCTTCCCAACTCGCGGTTTAACTCCCATCCGGTGGCCTACAAGTAGTATTTAATCTGCCAGGACCACTGTAAGCTTTAGCCACGGCTTTAATCTGCATTCGGAGGCGGCTTGGATCAGAAGATCGTGGATTCTGGGAATCACCTTGGCTGGAAATGGATGGTTGGTGCACTGGCCGGTTTGCTAGACACGCTGCCCAGCCGGCGAATAGCCGAAGGTGTCTGGAGATGTATGTTTCTTAGAGAGCGGGGGTAGTTGTCAACCTGACGTCATCTATCCTTAAAACGTTCTTTGGCTATCCGATCCCGAGTGACCATGACTGGAAAAGGGCGCCTCGGTCCGAGATAAATTCGAACTGAATTACCTCTCATATTCCGCAAAGCGACCTCGAATCCTCGTGACCGAATGGGAAGACGGAGAAATCCTGCCAAGTCTGGTAGTAAGGACGCAGTAACGAGTTAGACTTTCATGGTCAAGTTGGCGTACCTAGAAGTCTCTAAGTTTACTTCAGGTTGAATGAATAATAAGCATCTTACCTATATGAATTAAAGCCAGCAATCACAAAAGCTACCCGGCACCACCTGGTCTGCCTGAATCTGCTTGCGTTTAATAAAAGCCACTTTATGAAAATTCTCAGAAAGCGTTTTACAAAGGAAAATTGTTTTCTGTAGCGAACCGCTCAGCTAGCCGAGGCAATAAACATCTCACGCCGCGCATCTGTGCAGTTGACGCCTCCTAGCGAGGATCGCTCGAAAAACAAACCGCGACGAGCGCCATCTGTCCGCGTCTTGTGATAACATTTACTTTGTCACTCTTTGCGCGCGCCCATCATGAATGTTTAGTTTGAATTCGCCGCGAGAGAGGGTTAAAAGAGGCTGCTCGCCGCGTCATTACCGTGTATAAATACGAGCAAACGGATTATCCGACTACGTAGCGTATCTATAATAGAAAAAGTAGATTACACTTACGAACCTAGGTTATTGTGCTTAGGTTATTGAGATTTATTATGCAAAATAATGACTGTTTTAAAAAAAGATTTTTAGGTAACTATGTTCAGAGAAACGTTATTAAATAAAAAACCAACAGTATTGTTGCGACCTAAACGAATTTGCAAAGAAAGAAAATAGCTTTATTGTACCAAAACACTAGCAATGCTAATGAAAACTTAAATGCTTTTTCTTACAACTAACTTTTTTGATTATTGACTATTATAAATATATATATGATTTTTTATCCAGACTATTGGCGTTTGACTATTATTATCATTTTTACTATTACTAATTCGGCAAAAACTGTATTTTAATTTTTCTTACCATTGTTATTACTGCCTATAATTTGTGAAATTATCAAATAATTCTGATCGATTATTGGACGATATGTACGATAGTACGATAGCATGATAATACATAAAACAATTTGTAAAATTGTTTGTTTATTATATATAACCTAGAAAATCTGCGCTTGAATGTTCAACCTTCTTGTATGTAGGTATACTTATACGAGTATATCTTCGAGTAGTAATTTTGATAAATGTTGTACTTATGGTTTATATTCGTATTCGAGTAGTAAATTTGGTTATATTTGATTCTACCAAGTGTAGGAATACCTATCAACTGGTTTAATAAATAAAATTTTAAACACATTATAAGGTTCCGGGTTCGATTCCTGTCTGGGTCACCATTTCCGTTGGGATACAATTAACAGAATTGCATTTTTTTATTATGTTGATCGAATGCAATAACAAGACATTGACACAAAAATATTACACGCGCACATACTTCACAGTAGGGTTGGTTGTAATAGATTGTCGCATGATAATAAACCCACCGATTGTGAAACTTCACAATAAAGAGCAGAAACAAAGTAAAGGGTAAGACTGTTAAGGTAGGCATTTGAAAGGCAAGGTCAATTTAAAACAGCAACATGTAATCAACCTTTGTTAAGGATGTATTTTTTTTGCATTTTATGACTCGCCATTGTTGTATGTTTTACTTGGTATTGTTTTAACGAATGCTTTTAGCACAACATACTTCGAACAAGTGGTATATATGTACTTATCTAGTTGTTTTCTAAAGTTTTTATAGCTTCTACGCCCGTAGCTGAGAGCGATGCCTTTCAGTACGGATCATATTATATGCTGAACTAAGCGTGTAATTGATAATAAGTCTTGAGTTAGCTAAAGGCAGTAAAGTAGTAACAAATAGGAAGGGAAGGCCAGGTGACTTATTGTTATTATTATTATATATAATAGATATGACTAAATTATGTTTTTCTACATCGTCTAAAATCACCAAGAGTTTTGCGTTAGATATTCTAAAACAAGAGTCATGTTATAAAAGTTTTGCTTTAAATGCTACATAATTCACAAGTTCAACAATTATTTCGATTGCACATTTATAATTACATCTGATGTAAAGTCCATGTACCTTAGCGGTGGAATGCATTCCAATTGAGATTTAGGGGACTATTTTGGTTGTTTGACATTATAAATAAGATATAACGATTTTACCACGTGAAGTTTGTTGCACCTGACGTTTCAGCGATGTTGCGACCGCCATTGTCCAGGGTAGACTGAGGTGTTTTGAATCGCCATCCGTTGCTGTTCAGCGGGTAGGCGGCAAACGGCTGCTGTTTACTGTGTAGATAAAAACGTTTGCGGCGGTTTCGGCGCGCGTGAATTTTTAAAGTCCGTCGTGCACAGAACACTCACTGTATCGGTATAATAATAATTGCTCTTTGAATAGCACAATTAATTTTTAAACTGCACCCCACTATCCATTACTTCCACTATCCAATATATGTTCGCAGATCGCCGTTTTTTCTCGCTGAACGTTTTTCAACAGATTTGAGGGATTCCATCAGTCGAATGGCTATCATTGAACCCTCAGCTGCCTTAGTTTTTATACCCACTCGGGGTTTGCGGTAGTATTACATCCTTTATAGGCCTCAAATATCAATCTATATTTTAGATCGGTTTCGAGAGCGTCTTTATATCGAATTTGTTTAGCATCTTGATGATGATGATGTCCTCCTTATCGTATTCCGACGACGGCGACCTCTTGGTTGACAGGACTTCTTCGAAGATGCGCGCGGAAGTGACTCCTGAATCCGCAGTGTTGTTAGTGTATGTGTAAGTGGGATTCGGACGAGTTTTGCGCTGTTGTCGGTCTGAGTCGAGGTTTACAAGCCGGACTTCTTACTTATTTGATCTGTCACACACTTGACGTATCGTAAAATTTTCCTTTATCTTCTCGGTTTCCGAGTTACGTCTGTATTAGATCGTGTGCGTGTCTCGTGGCCTATTTTTTATTATACGTGTCCGTGTCTCGCATTCCTTCCCCTGTAGCTTTTTTTCTGAGGACATCATTGACATGTTCCATCTCCCGCGGAAGATGCATAGTAACGCAAAAAAAAATGCTTGCTCAATTCACGAGCGTCGTTTGCACTGCTCGTATAGATGGTAGGGATGATGGTGTGAGATGGCATGCAAGTATCTGTCTGTATGTGTATAAGTACCTGTGTTATATACTTAAAATGAACATTTTAAATTAATGTGTTTAAAAAAACACAGCGATGCGTTGCATTTCGATCAAACTACTTAAATACACAGAAAAAGGCCGCATAAATTAATAAATCTCATGATAAGGATTTACATTAAAAAAAACATATACCCTAAAATAAATCTAGAAATCAACATAAGAACAAAAGAATGGAGAACTATTCAATATAGTGCTTACCATATGCCAGTACATAGCTTTGCCTTTTTTGCTTGTAGCTTAACTCAAGAACAGATATTGTATTTTTGTTTCAGATAAATATAACTACTTTTTTGACATCAGTAGTATTTATTCGTGTACATGACAGATTGTATAAAATCCAGCATTATCAAGACCCAATGTCGTCAATCTTCTTTAAAATATTTCACTACGATGAAGTAGCTTGTATAACAAGAATATGAGTTCAGTCTTCAGAATTTGTTAGTTGATTTATTTTTATCCACCATCAAAGAACAAACTTGGGAAGTATTTTCATTAATATCCTGCATCCCTTCTCTTCGGCTTCTTTTCGGTAGCGCTCCTCAAAGAATCTAATAATGTTATACATTGCTTCCGCAAAGCAAATTAAATAAATTAAGCATCCCATCTCGGCCATGAATATCCTTCTTCTCGAGTCGCCTCCTCAGGTGACTAACCCTCACCCTATCTACGCAAAAGAGGGAAAGAGAGGGTGTTTCCAGGACGCAGTCACTTGCACCTCTCCGCCTGTTTATTATTTATGGCTTTTATGATGCAAACGCGTCTTTACTGGGAGGGGGTAGGGCAATTGCTCTAAGGCAAAACAGAGTACAGTGGTCTTTCGGTAATCCGGCAGATATCGGATCAGAGCACTGCCGGATTACTTAAAACGCCGGATTACTGGAATTCACTATTAATGACGCATTTTAACGACAGGAGGTATGTTTTAATGTATACATATATGTATGTAATACTGTGTTATACACTGAATTAAGTACTTACACGCAATTAAAGTGTTAACATAAACTTAAACTACAATAAATAAAAAATAAACGTTCAATTCACTCCTACTCGATAGAAAACGAATTTACCGCGTGAATTTTGTAGCATCCGACGTTTCGACGATGTTGCGACCGCCGTTGTCCAGGGTAGACCGAGGTGCTTTCAATCGTCGTCGGTTGTTGTTCTACACCCGATGTTTCGGCGATGTTGGAACCGCCGTTGTCTACCGTAGTTTTGTATGCATAGTGTACTTGCCCTCTTTCACTCTCCTCTTCATCCTCTTCTATTGTGATCACAGCCTCTATGACGTCATCGTCTGTCAAAAACTGGGTATTTTTTTTGTCATTACCAGTCATCCACTATCTGACGTCACCTGTTATCAAAACATTATCTTCTGTATTCATGAGCTGTTTGTCAACACAATATTACCGAGCTTGGTAGCTCATGTAGTTGACCAATATTTTCAGGAGACCAAGAGTCACATATACAAATATTTTCGAGTAATACAATATTTACAGTAATACAAATATTTTCGGACTCGATTTACTGCTTCATTAGTGATTTCCTTTGACCTATTTTAAGACTATTACATCCTAATATCTTCCCCACAATAAGATCAATATGAGTTTATTAAAAACTTGCGAAAAGAAGGCCGATTTTTTAATTTTGGGAAAATGTTGCTTTCAACGTTTTTGTTTAGAGCCGTCGTGGGATGCGTGCGAACTTTTGGCTTTTTCGTGCAATTTCACGACATTCCCCAGACGACGAGGCGATGCTGCATTCCTGTCGACTGCTCTCTCGGAGACAATATTAAATTTGCGTTCTCTTGTGGGCGTTTCATTGTGAGAAACGCTGAGCATTCCTTCACCATTCACTCAAAATATACCGTTTTAAATTATCTTGAAATTTTGCAATGGGTGGGTTTATTATCATACGACAAACTTACAACTAATCCTGCTATGAAGTGTTTATATGTATGCGTGTGTGTAACATGTGTTGTGTTTGTTATTATTGCACTCGATCAACATAATTTATATGCAATTCCCTTAATTTTATGATAACAGAAAGTGGTGACCCAGCTGGGAATCGAACCCGGAACCTCACATTGTAATATCAGACAACCTAACCACAGGAGGCCTGATAGTCTTACCCGGGTTAACCTTCCACAGTAGGAGACTTCTGAGTAGGAGCTGAATCCTGAGATGGACCGATCCGAGAACAAATTGAATCTTATGGCCCAAGCTGCACGAAACTATTCGCGTTAACAGTCAGTCATCCTCTAGGCCACCCACCGAGCGCTCCTTATCAAAAAGCGAAACAGTTAACGAAATAGCCTGGTTACGCAGAGTTTCGCTGGCCGGTCGCGAGTGACCGTCACGCGATCAATACGGCTGAAAGGTTTTCCGGTTTAGCTCGGGTCGTGTGGACGCATTTTCCACGCGTCAAAGCGCCGAAATGGCAGGCAGAATGGACGGCCGGCCGCGCGATTCTCGACCGACCCGTCCTATAAATCGCCCCTCATTGATTTCATTATCGCCTGCCGCACTTTGCGACGACACTTTCGCACGTCCTATCTGGGCACTGGACTCGAACCCTTTTCACATTACTATTATTTTAAAAGAAAAGTAACAGGTTGCTTGTGCTTTCAAGATTTACGAATTTAATAATAATACAAATTATCTTGTATTGACTTGCTTGAAAGAATTAGTGACATTTGATAAAATAGAATTCTATATTATACTCCCCCGACTGTTAGTCAGAGTGCGCAATCGATTGGCTTACGCCGCACGGTGCGCAGACCGTCCAGGAGCGCCAAAAGGTTGATTCCTAGGGGAAACTAACCCTAAGGCCAGAGTCCTGCCCGGGCTCGCACTTCATGCGTGGAGGCCGCCGGATGGGTGTTGACCCGTGAGTGTGACCAACCCTGAATAGAATGGGTCTTCGTGGCCAACTCAGCAAGGGTCCATTAGCTCCCATTACCTTTAATACAAAAAAAAAAAAAACTTCCGTGTACTACAGTCAAACAGGCCTACTTATTTCTATGATCTCTTCTCACCGCTTTCATCCCATGGCCTTCCATTGCGCTCTCAGGAAAATCTATTACTGGTTATACTTCAGCATTCATCAACTTTCATGTCCAAGTCTTTCGCAGTGCAGGCCCAACTCTGGAATTCCGTGCCTTTGCCTGTAAGACAACTTGAAAACCTGAGCGGGTTTTAAAAAAGAGACATTAACTCAACTCACGAATACCCCCCTCTCCTCCCGTCTCCTTTGCTTGTTCTTATATTCCATTCCTCCCTTCAATATCGAGTTGATCACGTTACTAATCACTGTTTTATATTGTTTATCATGACTATTACAGAAGTATATTAATTTATGACTCCTTTTATAAATCAATTTGCCCACATAAACTTTAGTCGCAATAACCCTTGTGGTATGGCTGGAAGATATTGCCACTTGGCAATAGCCCCACCACATTGTACTCTTTTGTGTGTGCAATAAAGCTTTTTAAACATACAAACAAACTATACGCAAAACTTTGCAACTAGTAATTTACATAAAATGTAAATTAAAAAATAAATTACATCAATCGTTTTTGAATGACAGCATTTCCAGAAACATATATGATTAGATCTTGTGGTATATAATAAGACAAATAACAACATAAGATGCATACGTTATGTAAAATTTTTAACATAACGGAACTATGATAGCTGACATTCTAATTCTCATATAATTTAGTATACATCTATTTATGTTTAAAAAATACGAAGGCATATTGCTGGATTGACAATAAAATTATTTTACGATAATTAAATTTTAAGCATTTAATTTTGTGACGCATCCAAGTGTAGGAATGCCTATCTACTGGAGTAGTTGATTGTATTGTATTGTGTTGTATTGTTATATCTGGAGCAGAATTTTGGGCATTGTAACTTAACCCAAAAATATAAATAATAATTTAACCAATTACAAGTCTAAGTATAAAAACTAATGTTGCGAGAACAATAACGATTTTGCATTATAGTTTTCATTAAAATGTCACCATAATTCACCGAAACGACTCTGTTTATTACCGCTTTATCACCCGTTAATAAATAGTTTTTCATGATCCATTAAAATTACCCAACATGAATAGCTGAATCCATTGTTTGAGCGATTAAAATCGCGTGCGTCGAATACAAAAGCCTTCTCGAAAATCATATAGGTTTAATTGAATAAAGGGATCACTACGTCTCTGTATATTATGACGATATGTATAGCAACTTCAAATGGCTTTAACGGCATATTTACAAATACTACTTACATATTATTTATTATTATTTAGTAATTAAACTATGCGAGTCAGTAGGTAAAACACGTGTATTCTGCATAAAGCCCCGTTAATAGGATATTCAGAATACAATAAGTGAATATATTAAAAAGAATAAAAAATACTACTGCCGTTACAGAAAGTGAACAAATCTTGTATAATTATTTTTATTGCGTTTTTTTATGAAATATTTGTGGTTTATGTCTTTATCCATATACATAAATGTATATTTTCGGAATGTACTCAATCAGACCTCTATTTGACACTAAGCACGATATATTCAGGTTAATTTATTGACATTTGGACATGTGAACATTTAGATAATTACTTACTTGATATTTGGACAGTTAAGGTACCCTATGACACTCGAGATGTCATAATGATTCTAACAATACTACGCTTTTCTAAATCGGATCAAACGTTTAGAACTTAAGGTGGAATAAAGAAAGGAAAACATCCATAGATGAATCCTGAAAACATTACTGTCCTTTTTTGGTGGGCAGTCGTGTAAAAAGTGACGTCATACATCGGGTGATTTAAATGCAGCAGTATAAATTGACACATCTTTTACTGTTAAGTAATCGCTTGCTAGCTGGACCTATTCTGATAATAGTTCGTACCCCTCTGGAGCAATAAATACCCTTTGTTGCAATACATTTGAAAGTTGTCAACTATTACAGGCGAACCTGCCACCCCAGGATGTTATAGATAACCATATTAGATCATTCTTTCTTCCATGAGGTGAACGCAGAGGTTTGAGGACAACACAGTCCACCGTCAAACTACGCTAACAGGCCCGTCACCTTATCGCGAGGCACTGGAAAATAAACCCAACGGTCCGACCTCGCGCCCTCGCTCACCTCCCTATTTGGCCGGATTTCTTCGTCCTCCAGTTGGTCGCAGGTTCGAAGTCGCTTGCGCGGCCTCTACCTGATATTAGTGATAATGCTGTTCGAATTTATCGTGGACCGTGGCGCCCTTTGCCCGTCTTTCACACGGCATCGGGTTGACAACGGGTCGTTTCAAGTTTTAATTCGTATGAACTATATTATTATTTTATACCGTATAGTTGTGTTTAGCCTCCTAAATACATGTGTAGGTACTATACATAGTACGTAAGAAAATATAATTCTGAGGTCTGCGTTTAAAATGGCAACACCAAAATATGAAAAACGATATTTTCCAGTGCATATTTTTTTTCAGCTATTTTGTTCATAATAAGTCATTATTCATGAGTATACTGGAAGTTTCAAAGATATTCCAAAAAATTCTGTTCTGGAACTCAGGATGTTTGAGCGCCATCTGCAGTGTGCTTACTATACATGCTGTTATACCAAGAAAGTCGCTATATTGATCACACTAATAGTAGATTAATATTTTAATATTTAATATTTTAACCATAAACTCTTGTTAGCAAACTGTAGAACGACGTCGATCAATCTAATGCGCTATATAATCAATGCTACGCTGGGGCTGATACATTTTTGTGAAATTCGCCTTTTTGCAAAATCTTCTAGGCGGGAATTTTTGTAGTATCACGCGGTCAGATACTCTTGGGGTCACCCATCCAAGTACTGGCAGCGCCCAACTCTGCTTAACTTCGGTAACATATGGGAACCGGTGAGTAAACGTAGCTAATATTTGTTTTGATTAATTCCATTACGTTGAGGTGCCTTATAAATATTACATGCAATATACGCTTTCCTTCCTTCCTTTCCTTCCTTTCCTTCCTTCCTCTGTATCCGTTCCTCTGCGTCCTTATTTAATTTTAGTCATTTGTTTTACTTTTTTTTATTTATTTTTATTTTATTATCTGTCTCTTTCTAGTTTCTGTTTGTTTCTTTTTATAATTTGTGTTTATATTGTGTTCTTTTGCGTAGCCAACGTTCTAAATATGCTATAAACTTAAGCTATAGGTTAGCTGATAAACATTGCTCCAAGGCAATAAGCTCGCCTTTTTTATTTAAAATAAAGTTTATTATTATTATTATATTATTATTATTATTATTATATACTACCACGGATTCTATATCCAGAAACCCTCGACCAGCCCACCGGCGTACATCTCTAAGTGATCTTTGTCTTTTTAACACGCTTTTATAAGGTCGACCTGTGTGTAACTAACTATGTAATGGAATCTAAGGTAACTAATTTATCCATCTTCCAAGGATCGTAGCGTCATGAAAATTGGCAGCTGTATGTAGTTCTGATTACAATACAATAATATGGTACTGTCGAACTGATCTTATGATGGAGTCGGAAGATATGAACTGGAACTACATGATGGAACATCGTATCATAGCTGTGTTTGGACTTCTTAAAAAAGTCTTGGAATGAACTTTGACCACGATTAGGTTTCAAGGTCTGGTGATAAACCCGGAAGATAGGCGCTGTCATTCCTTGATGGAATATTGTATCATAGCCGTGTGTATGTGAATATCGTATCATAGCCCAAAAGCGTGTTTTTAGTGTTTTTTTTTTATTATGTGGCTTATTTATTCTGGAAAATCTAATGCGCATAGTACCACTTGAGTAATTAAGGCACCACTGATGAGGCACCACATAGCACCACTGATAAGGTTATTGCTTGCGCTTATATAGGACACACCTGCGGATAGTCGTGGACATACCCACTGGGCATTGTAGGCTCAACAGACACATACACATTCTAGGCATAGTGGATGAGGCAACTTGTCTAAGCTGCGAAATGGAGGAGACAGCGGACCGTGTGATCTGTGCATGCCTCTTAGCATTATTCATAAGAAGACAGATAATCGCATGAAATTACATAGTAGACATGGCGGAAATATGCGAGACAACACCTTTATGAAAACTGCAAATAGAAATGGTGTGAATTAGCTGCAGGACCTGTAGGCAAGGAAGTATACACGGGTTGACTTACCAAAGCTTCACATGGAGATCCAAGTACAGATGTCAAACTACTGATTAACAACCTCAAACTAAATTATCACCATTATCATCATCTTAATCATCAAGGCATGGACTAAAGATAACATCGATTGGAGAATGTTGGATACTTGCGCAGAATTGCACAATCCGAAAAGCATGACTTAAAACCCATATAAACTGCGATAAGTATTTTTAAAGTTTTCGAGAATGGATTGCTCAAACTCTGATGCTATAACAGAATACCACCACAACGTTGAAACAAACACCGAGGGTATTATTTGTAGAATGCGCATAGGGGTGCTAATTCACGCGGCTATGGTTGATCGGTGAGATGGAAACAAAGGACGCATTATTCTGTTATTTCATGTTATTCACAACCGCAATTCAGGTGCGGATACGCCTATTTACGTGTCTGTTCAGCGGATTATTAGTAGCATTAGGCCTGTTTTAGCGTACGAGCGGACAACTAATGTGGGTGCATATTTGGTATGCCTACATAGTGAATACATTCTCGTTGATTTTGTAATATTGTGTATCAATAAAATACTATTAAACATTATCGTAATTATTTATGTTGATTATTTTGTTTTGTTTGATTTTGATTTTGTGATTTATTTGCTTTTAATTATTTTATTTTAATTTCATACATAGTGTTGTACTGAATCCTGGAGATATCCTGGATGGTTGTACTGAATTCTAAGATATATCCTGTGGTACCCCTAATTTGCAGCGTTTGTAGTTTCACATAGTCTCGCACATAGTCTTTGTCTAATTTCAGTTCTAATTCTTAGTTTTGTGTTTTTTGTGTATATTTTTTAGTACTAACAGCTGCAATTAAATGTACATATTTAAAAAATATGTATTACTACATTATAAACATAGGTGATAATAGATAGCCCTATTAAGGACGCATATACGAATCGCTCCGACGAATGCGGAAATTCTGAAGGCACGGTCATCGACGGCTTAGTAGGGCTCGGCAAGCCGATGCGAGCACTAGACGAATCGGACGAGACTATTTGAACTTGATACCTAATCATTTTACCCGGACGAAATACAAATAATCGTAAGGACATTTTTATACCGCTTAAAGTGTTTTTTTTTTACCGACCGGATCGCACAAACGATGTGTTCCACACATTTGGTTATCTCTCACATTGCATTTCGTCTGTTTTAAACAGTTTACAAGTCGCAAAGATACTTTCCATTATTGACGCATCAAAGTTTGGGCAATCCTCTGGAAAACTTAAAAAACGTTATCGTGGTTTTTTTGTTTTTTTAGTTACTCTCTTCGGATTGTGCAATGCTGCGTAATTATCAAACAGTTTTCTCCAAGAGGTTGCATTTAAGCGGCTCTCTAGACGATCAAGCATGCTTGTCAAGCATCGCTGTGCTGGGAAGGGATCGTAAACCGCAGGAAATATGCAAATATTTTTAAAAAATATTTACCAAAAATGCCTAATTTTGTAGTTTATATAAGGGATTCACGTTAATTAGACGTAATTGATTGATGAATGACGTGACTCCCTGGTATAAAACTACAAAATTAGATATTATTGGTAAATATAAATAAAAAAATTGCATATTTCCTGCGGTTTACGATCCCCTCCCAACCCGCGACGCGATGCTTGACGAGTATGCTTGATCGTCTAGAGAGCCCCTAAGAAATGCAGAAAACGAAACCTAATCATTCAAGCACTCTATAATTTGGATGAATTTGACAAGACTGTCTTGGATTTAAAATGTAATTATATCATTCATAAAATCTATTTGTTTATTGTTAAATAAACATTATTTATATAGTTATGTGATAATTTGATATTGATTATTTTTATATCCTTTAGAGTATTTTTTTTGGCACTTAATTTTGATTTGTATTTTTTTATCTTGGTATTACTTTTAGTGCTTATAATTCTTGAAACATTCATAGAACTATAATTCTTGAAACTATTATTGATATTTTTTGTAATGTAGTTTGATTATTTTCTATTATTGAGCCAAAAGTAATTTTATATAAAAAGTATATGTACCCACATCTAACGGAGATATGAATAATTTGGCACCAATGTAAGATGACGTATTCCACAGGTTGTACTTTTTGGAATTAATAAACTTAGTTTTTCTCAGATTTGAAGACGAAAGTATTCTTGACGAAACATTAAGTACGATTATTACAAAGTAGCGTACGTACGGTACGATATATTACGATAGAGATACACCGCCACATTTTCGTCTCTATCGTCAGTCTGCCGCCAACTTCCCTCTGCTTCATGCATAATACCTTATCGGAAATGTCATTTTCCATCTGCAACTTATTGGACCTTGATTTCCCGGGGAAAATCAATACCCGCGCACCCTTCCCGCGGCGGTTATAAATTACGGTAAAATTCAAATCCTCGCTGCAAACTACCCTCGGCAAGTCGGCGCGGGGGGTCGCTTTAAACCCGCCCCCGAGACAATCGGCGCGGGCCTACCGTAAAAACGGCGAGATAAGGCAGCGATATCGACCGGTAGCGGGGGTGAAAAGGGAGGGTTGATAGGGGGCAGTGAAAGGGGATGCATCGGTCACGTGACCAGCATGAGAATCATGACCAGCCGGAATATAATACGATCGGCAGGTCGCCATGTTTGTGTCATGGCCGTGGTGCGGACGTGACGAGCTCTGCACTTCGACTGTTTACTCAGTCTGAAAAAAAACAGTAGGTAGTGAATAGTAAAGATAACTGGCGCTGATAATACATTTGCTCGCAATGTTTTGAGTTTCCAGCAAAAACAACAGGGTGGAAATTCATTAATGATCAAAGGTACGGTTTTCGAAGTACAGATGGCGTTGCTAGCAAATTCGTACTGCCCAATGCCCATCGGAAAACACGCAATTAAGGTGCACTGACAAAAATATTGGATTGATTCTTACATTACCTTCTTCATATTGATAAGGTCATAGCTAAGGCTTTCAAGCAACTTGGAATGATTCTGCGCATAGGTAAACCTTTTACCAGAGGCAAAACTTTTAAACTACTCTACAATGCATACGTTCGTAGCGTTCTAGAATTCAGAAGCGTAGTTTAAAATCCCCAATATGCTGTTCATATAGATAGAATTGAGAGGGTGCAAAATAGATTCTTAAAATCATTGGACTTTCGGACAGGTAACATGTCTACGGATTATGCAGAGAGAGCGACAAAACACAATTTACACTTTTTGTAAGCAAGACAATATAATCTTAGACAATCTCTTCCTATATAAAACTTTAAAAAACCACATTAATTCTGCACCCCTTTTGAGCAAAATTCTTTTTGAAATTCCTCGGTCTCCCTCCTTTCATTCAAAAGATACATTTTATATACCCTCTTTTCACACGAACTATGCGATAAATACCTTTTTCATACGATTCTGTTTACATTATAATAAACCTTCGAATGATCTCGATATATTTTCCGACACGTTTGTTATTTTTAGGAAAAGACAGGCGATTTGTTGTTGCATTAGCTCATAGTTTGTTACTAAGTTGGTTTGTAGTTTCATTAACTAATTGGTAAATTTGTTATTGAGTATAACGTTTTATTTTGTTTGCATTAGTTCTTGGTTTAATAAGTTATTAGTGTAATTTTAACTGTCAATTTATTTTTGCTACTATTTATAATGTTTTGTAGTAATTAATGGTAATATAAGTATATTTGTTTTTATGAATGAATGAAAATGAATGAATGAATGAATGAATGAATGAATGAATGAATCTCTTTATTGCACAATAAAATAAGGTACAATGGCGGACTTATTGCTACACTACAGCAATATCTTCCAGTCAACCAACATGCTGGTGTGAAAAGAAGAGTAGGCAACAAATTATAGACTAAAATTAAATTTGAAATTATAGCATATAATATACATTGTGTGTGTATCTAACGTAAAATGTAAATATATAAATAAATTTTTGAGTTTGACATATTATATGTATGTATATGTATATACATACATATTTTGATATATTAACAAATAAATAAATAAATAAATAAGTAAATAAATAAACTGCCAAAATAAGGTAAGGAAAGGGAGGGGATAACGGAAAGGTTAGAATTTATGATTAATATTTATTGTGAAAGGAAGTGCTTTTTCAATGATTGCTTATAGGTGAACAGCGAGCTAGTCGAATAGTTAAAGGAAGCTGATTCCACAGTCGAGCTGCATGTACGGAGAAGGAGTAGGAAAAAAAAGTGGTATTGTGTTTTGGGATACGTAGGATATTATTCTGACTTGAACGAAGTGGGAGACCATGACTTCCTAATCCGGTAAAAGCCTCGTTGAAGTAGGAGGGAGATGTAGGGTTGTGTAGGACATTATATAGAAGTGAAAGGATATGCAAATTTCTCCGGTCCCGTATACGAAGCCATTGCAATTTTGATCGGTACTCGGAAACATGGTCATACTTCCTCAGATTGAATATGTACCTTATGCAAACGTTCTGTAGGCGCTCAAGTTTATCCAGTCTGTTTTCGGTGAGATCCAAATATGCGACATCGGCATAGTCTAGTAACGGCAGAAGCAGACTTTGAATTATGGTTTGCTTAGTGCTTACAGGGAGGAATCTCTGCAACCTCCGAAGGCTATGAAAGCCATTATATATTCGCCTGCTTACTTCGTTGACTTGTGCTTGCCAAGAAAATGTCTCGTCCACGAGTATGCCTAAATTCTTTACAACTTTAGAATACCCAATGACGTTGCCCTCGATTTCTACTTGACGTAAAGATGATAGAGAAATAGGAGACAGTAATTGTTGACTGCCAATTATAATTGATTTTATGTATGTTTTCACACAACTGTTTATGACTGCTTTTACCTAAATAAACAAAAATATATTAAAAAAACCGTTTTGTTAGTACGGTTTCATACAGAATAACGATGTTTCAATCTTCATATTTTTTAGACGGCTGAAACGATGTAAATCTTTATATTTTTTAGACGGCTGAAACGTTGTAAATCTTCGATCTGCCTTGCAACGTCTGAATTATTTTTGTTGAAATGGAAGTTAAAACCACGAAACGTGTAACTCTGCGAACTTTTGATACAACAATTTGTTGCCCAGCAGCCCATAGCTTCTCTTATTACACGACGGCCTAACAAAAACGGAGTGTAATGTGTTCAGGGTTCATCTATGTTTGTTTTCCGTTTCTTTATTCCACCACAGCTTCTAAACGCTTGAACCGATTTAGAAGTGTGTGGTATTAATAGAACCGTTGTATCATCCTGAGTGTCATACCTTACCTTAACTGTTTAACTATGAAGTAAGTAGTTGCATAAATGTCCAAATATCCAAATGTCAATAAATTAACATAAATATATCGTGTTCAGTGTCAAATGATAGGTCTGAAAGAGTACATTTTGGAAATATGCATTTATCTATATGGATAAATACATAAACCACAACTATTTAATAAAAAACTGTAATGAAAATAATTATAAATAAAATAGTTCACTTTCTGTAACGGCAGTCGTGGTTTTTTTTATTATTAATAATATATTTATTTGTTTTCATTTATTTATTTCCAGACCATGTATCTTATAACCATGTCTTGCAAAAGCCGACTATCACTAGTCTCCTCGAGGCGAGATATCCTTATATCACTTTTACCGCCCGGACGAATCGATGGCGACTGCTTTTGGCCGAGAGGAGGGCTTATCACGTACGGCGGATAAAATCCCAAGTCACGTTATTGGAAAGGTCTGGAACGAACAGTTCCACCCCTAGTATACCCACCCGTAGGCCATTCGGCCACATTTGCGGCTCATCTCACATACATAAATTCACCTGAATTGGGTTCGTTATTGCCAATTTCAATAAAGTATTTCGCATAATTAAAGCGACGCAAAGAGTATTTAGATATTCAGTGTGGTCCTCTATATAGATATTATTTCTCATTTGTGTGTGAGAAATAATAATATGAAAAAATTGATTGTGAAATTATTTTACATAGTCATGAGCTTTATAGCATCCCACTAAAGCTAGCAATGATCAAGCAAGTTGCGATCGTTTACATTACGACATAAATGTGCTTATTCAAAAAACTTCGAGTCGACTGTGGTTTATTAAATGCCTGTAAAGATTGAGTATATTCTAAAAACGCGTAGTTGCCGCCGCTATCGCGCTTGCTAGAGGCGCGCAATGAGTAAAGATGATAACTGTGCGCGATACCCGTTTTAATTGCGGTGAGCTTCTATATGTAACTTTGTGAGGCAGGTAGAGGCGAGAGTCCTAGCTGCAGTGATAATATTCATCGTCATGCCACAAGTTCTAGAAAGATGAATGAAAAAGTTTTAGGAACATAATGTGTCCTGTTTTTATACATGTTATACTGCGTACAGACTGACGAAAGGTAACATGCAATGTAACATGAAAGGAGCATTTCATCAGTGTGGACGGAGCGCGCGCGAGAATGGAGTGTGACGACCAATTTTGTGAATACCATAAAATTTCTCGTGTTCTGTACGCCTCGATTAATTGTGTGTCTTTTTCTTCACTCCACGACTCGTCCGTAGCTGTATCCATACCTGGTTCAGTTCCTATTCGCGCGCGTCTCAACACAACCCGTCCACACTGGCGCTCTGAGCTCACTGCGCGCCCATTTGTGTTCGTTCGAAAAACCGACAAATCTCGAATCGCTCCGCGCTCGATTTGAATTTGTTTAATATTTTATTGTGCAATAAATATTTACAAACAAACAATCTGCCATCCTTGTTAAATACATTATATAAGATCTGTATATTGCACCTCCTATCAAATAGAGTTATAACTTGAAAAATTACAATTATTGTGTTCCTTTATAAAAATTATCGCCATTTCTCAATTTACACTCCCAAAAAGAGCCGTAACTGTTACATCACTAGTGTCATTGACGAATTAGTAAACTAACAGTTTTAACTCGTTTTGGGAGTGTAAAATGAGAAATGGCGATAATTTTTATAAAGAAACACCATGATTGGTTTTCTAAATTGTAACTTAACTTGATCGGAGGTGCAATATGTAATAATTAAGTCGGCGTATGTTTGTGCTCGCAAAACTCGAAAATTAGTCGGTCGATTGACTGGAAATGTTGGCACAACGTTGCATTTGAATACGCGCAACAAAAGTCTTCCCGCGCCGGTGAAGTCTTCAATGCGCTTCGACATCGGTGAGTTTCCTATTAATTTCATATGGACTGAGGGACAGTGAAGCGTAGCCGGGTTTAGTTAGTATTCAATAAAGTAGGCATTGTTCATGTCTTTGCTCTTTGAAATGCAAATAATTAAGAAAAACTAACCGATTAACTGATTTGTCCTCAAAGTTTGATTACTCTTGCTCTAGATTTACCGTTTAAAAAACTAGGAGTTGGAGGACTTTCATCCACGTAGCGAGGAAAACCAGCCCTAAACAGGCAGCTGATTCCGTATTCAGGCCGCACGTCTAGCCGCGTCAGCGATCCGCCCGCCGCGCGCTCGCGAGACGCATCCCAGACGGGAAAAAATAAATAAATAAATATTCCCGACCTGCGAACGCGTGCAAAGTGTTCGCGTCTTTATACATTATTCAACGGACGCACCGCCCGATTCAGATTGTGAATTAAGTGCCATTCAGATTGTGGGCGTCGCGGCGCCACTGTCAGTTGCGTCGGCGTTGCTGCATCCTCTGTAAAACGCAAAGCTAACTTGATGGCACTTCGTACAAAGGTATAGAATATTTCCTACATACATACTCGGAACACCTCTACCTATCAAACTATAACTAGTGCAATGCACTGCTGCGGGAGACAGTAAAAGAAGCAGGCGACGTTACCAATGAAATGAAAGAGAGAAATATATATATTTCATTGCATCAATACAGAAACTTAGGGACATATTGAAAACGCAAGCAATTGATTTATTTCTTTTATTTCATCGTAAGGTACATACCATATACAATTTCATTTATTTTTTATTAAAAATATAGCCAGTAGCAGAAAATAAAGCACACTGCAGTATCTTAATCTCTACGACGACGCCACCTAACTACGCCTAGACCTGTACTTTGACCTAGACCTTGCCTATAATAGAAAAATATTTTACCTGTGCACACATTTAGTTATAAATATGAAAGAGGTGTTCACTAACATGTACCTACTGAAATGGTTCCATTTCTAGCTAGACCAAGATCCGCGGAGCTCAGTATTTTGCTAGTGACTTGATATGTTTTATTGTATTTCTTCACTCCATGTAAAAACAGTTTTATTTAGATTACATTATTTTAATAATGTTAGAATACTTAACATTAATAAAATAATGTAGTCTAATAGAAATAGTTTAAAAAAATATATTATTATTATTATAATAATTAGTATATTGCTTTTTTAAATAATAATAAAAGAATGACGATCTTGACAAAGTCTACGTGATAAAAACACTGCAAATGGGGATGCCATCAGAGCTGTTTGACTAGGTTTTCATTACACCCCTCTTTGGTATCGGAATTATAAATAAATTGAAACCAAAAAAAAATCTTTTAATCATTTACTCCTGCTCCCAGCATATGACTTTTATATTTTTCTTTAAATATCTTTAAAGACGTCCTCTGCATTGGGTCGCCAAGTGTAGCTGCTTTTTTGCGCCATATTCAACATAAATGCCTTGACGAGGAATGATAAAACGTGATGTCGGGGAGGTATGGTTAAACAAAACCTCACACATACCATTTACAACCTTTGTAGCTTTCACTCAGTTTTTCTGTACAGACTCCGGGCCATAGACACAGTCGCCATAGTCCAGAATCAAAGGAATAACGTATTGACAAGAAGAATTCTGAGTTTGATGCTGATGCTTAATTCGATAATTCGGTACAGGGTCTGAGGGGAGCGAAGCCCCATCTAACTCGCTGACCTACGTGACCTTCGAACCTCATGTTTTAGTTGAATAATAAGCACTGGAAAATAATTTCCTGGAAAACAGGTCAGCTGATTTAAATTAGCTGACCTGATGTCCTCAAGAACATCCTCAATTGCAGCGTTAGCAGACTCATCGTGTGGTCTTGGTCCTTATAACCTGTGAACTTGGTCCTTATATATATGAGAATTTGTTTATATTATGTACCTGTTTTCTGTATGTTGTTATACTGGACATATGTAAATATAAATAAATAACGTGTGGCGAACACGAAGCAAGTGCTCGTGTTGTGCTTATAATGTATTCGTGCGCGCGGAGACATACAGATTATGGAAAGTTATTGCAACCATTGTTACATTACATATTGTGCTGCGAATATCTGCACGCTGCTTTACAGTTTCAATTTAGTCGCCAATTTTCACGTCGTTTCAGCTTAATATATTTCTCGTCTGCAGCAGACGCGCGCATCATCCACTCCGTCGTGGTTACAAAAAAAGAAAAAGCAACCCATTTTTCTAGCGAAGAAAGTCAAACAATGGTATCCGCATTTCCCCAGGCGGCGTTCATTCGTCTTATAATGTCTGTCTTGAGCGGGAGGGCGAATAGGGCGGGTAGGGCGGCGGCGGGGCGGCGGGCGGGAAGGGCGGCGCGTCATACGCCGTCTGCCACCGTGCACTCAGGCCTCTTAAGACAAGATGCGCTATCGATCTAGACGCCCCGCAAATAGGATGATTGTACGCTCATCTCTTTTTATTACGACTCTTGTAAGGCAGAAATGAATATAAGGATTAAATATGTGCTGTGAAGATGTATGATGAATTGCAAAACCCATGTTTGCGTCTTGAGTGTGTGTGAAACTCTATATACGCATTATCGTAGTATACTTATTTAAATAATTATTTAAATAAGTATACTACGTTTATAAATTACATTATTTAAATGATTGAACTATCTACATATAGGTAGTGTCCAGAAAGGCAAATAAACATTCTTCTTTTTAAACTAACAACTTGATTAGAAACTCCACGCGAAGCGAAGCCGCGGGCGACCGCTGGTACCACATATATGATTAAGTGTATAACAATTATTATTAAAAATAGGATATAAACGAATCACGAAACACGATCTAATACAGACGAAACTCAGAAACCGAGCAGATCTAGGGTATTCTTACCACACGTCAAGGGCGTGACAGATCGAATAAGTAAGATGCTAAACAGATTCGATTTAAAAACGATCAACAAGCCGACACAAAATATAGCTCGATTTTTGAGGCCTGTAAAGGATGTAATACCACTGCAAACCCCGGGTGTGTATAAAGTCGAATGCAGTTGCGGTTTAGCCTACGTTCGACAAACGAAACGGCCCATAGCCACGCGACTGACAGAACACATCAAAAGCTGTTAAAAACGTTCAGCGAGAAAAATCGGCGATCTGCGAGCATATATTGGATAGCGGAAGTAACCACTGGATGCAGTTTCAAAATCCCATTGTGCTATCCAAGGAACAATTCTACTTTCCTCGCATGATCCGGGAAGCCTTTGAAATAAGAACCCCGAATTTCAATAGAGACGACGGTTACAAACTCTCTTCTACGTGGAACCCTCTTCTTAAACTGTTCCCGCCGCCGAACGCCGAACGCAAGGACGTAAGACAGGATACAGTGAGTGTTGTGTGCAAGACGGATTTTTGAAATTCGCGCGCTCCGAGCCCGGCCCCCCACCACCGATATTACATACGTAGTGGCGGCAGCGGAATGCGGTCTACCCGCAAAACAACGGATTGACAGCTCTTTCAGTCTACCCTGGACAACGGCGGCTGCAACGTCACCGAAACGTCGGGTGCTACAAATTTCATGCGGTAAATTCGTTTATATCCTATTTATAATGTCAAACAACCGCGACAGCCTCCAATTTTAAATTATTATTAAGTTACTAAATATTTAAGTACGAATACATTATTTATAATTTTCCCCATTCAAAAGCGAACTTCGAAATAAATATCTCCTCCAAGCGTGTTGCATATCTTGCGCCATGTGAAAACTTGATGAGATTGCTTGTACGAGACAGGCGAAGTATTAATTATAAACGGCCTGGCAAATGGCGACATCTGTTACTGATAATAAACATCTCAAGCAACGCATGCTATATGAGTAAGAGGCTTAGGGCTGTCATCTCCGCGGGGCGGGATGGCGAAGTTACTGAAATATGTAAGCCTACAACCTCGGATCATAAACCCTTCTGTGTGGAATTCAAAATGGAGGTACACCTTTGGCTGATTTTAATTCGAGTCATGAAGGTACTTGCTCATTTAGAAGATACTACGAGCATTTATTAGCGTTATTCTACTACGATCCAATGTTGTTGTTTTATATTATTGACACGTTTTATTTATTTATTTATTTCGTACAAACAACGTAAATGCATTAAATGGCCATACTAGGTAGTGGTGTAAGTAAACAACGCCCCACATTCACATGACCATGCTCAGAGCATACTCAACAGGCCAAATATAGCTTGTACCTAGACGTTTGCACTGGGCCCATTAGGTGTTTTGGAGCTAATGGGCCCAGTACAGTTGAGCCATTATGACGCATTTGTTAAGGTCGGCCGAACTCACAAGTCAAACCCATCCGGCACCCTCCAAGCAGAAGTGCGAGCACGGGTAGGACCTTGTGTCTGCGGGCCAATGCTCTTGGGAATTGTAGTTCCGGCGCTCCTGGACGGTTTGCGCACCGTGCGGCGTTAGCCAATCGACTGTGCATTTCGACAGATGCCAGGGGAAACGGGAAACTCTAAAAACGGTTTTGTTTCGTATAGAGCGGGAGCGGTCGTTCACCTTGTCGCAGCCGCTCTTGAAACGACCATTCGGCTACCCGATACCGGGTGAACAGCTTGGTAAAGGACGCCGTGGTCCGCGATAGATTCGGTAGACACAGAATTATCGCTACCCAAGAGAGAGGACCGCGCAAGCGACCTCGAACCCGTAACCAGTCGGGAGGATAACAAAACATCTATGTATGTTTTCCGTATCTTTATTCCACCATAACTTCTAAACGCTTGAACATCACGCTTGTCATGTCATCCCGAGTGTATAGGGTACCTTAACTGTAAGTAGTAACAGTAAGTAGTCCAAATATCAAGTAAGTAGTTGTCTAAATGTCCAAATGTCAATAAATTAACATAAATATATCGTGTTTAGTGTCAAATAAAATGTCTGATTGAGTGCCTTCCAGAAAATTTACATTTCTCTATATGGATAAATACATAAACCATAAATAAATCATAAAAACTAATAAAAATATTTAAATTTAAAAATATTAGTTCATAATAAAAATAATTATGATTACAATAGCTTACTTTGTGTAACGACAGTCGTGTTTTTTATTATTTTTAATATATTTATTTGTTTTATTTTGCGACAATATTTGACAATTCGCAGCCCTGCGATCGAGACAGTGGTAATGCCGCTGCAGGCTTTAATCATTCACCGGCACCTGTCACCTTTCCCCCAGGCTGCAGCTTGCAGGGAAACAGGGGTTGACAACGGGCGCTCGAAGGGTGACGTTTTTCGGTGTAATTTAAATTTTATTTGTTCGGCGGGGTGCCAGCATAGCTCGCGAGAGCCACTTTCCAACGACGCTGTTTTATTTTAAGTAATTTAATTTGGACTGCGGCGATCTGCTCGCTTCATTGGCGCTTCTGGTAATACTGCAGGGTGCGAGGGATCAAGTGTTAGTAAGGAATAAATTAATAGTTTTTTTAAAAAACACTAAAAACACGCTTTTATAAATGCACGTAAAAACCACATCATCAGACCTTGAAACCTAATCGTGGTCAAAGTTCATTCCAAGACTTTTCTAACAAGTCCAAACACAGCTATGATACGATGTTCCATCATGAAGGTCCAGTTTATATCTTCCGACTCCATCATCAGATCAGTTCGACAGTACCATATCATTGTATGGTCATCAGAACTACATACAGCTGCCAATTTTCATGACGCTACGATCCTTGGAAGATGGTTAAATTAGTTACCTTAGATTCCATTACATAGTTACATACAGGTCGACCTAATAAAAGCGTGTTAGAAACGCCATATCCCTTCAATTTTTGATATTTTTATTTGAAAAATTCGAATAATATTGCAAATATTAATTCGCCTTCATCTCATGGCCTTTCATTACGCTTTTAAGAAAATCTACTACTGGCTATATCTTAGCATTCATCAACTTCCATGTCCATGTCATTTGCAATGCAGGCAGCCCGAATATGGATATTACGTTCGGTGTCGTGCACTATCCAAGTCGGAGAGGCTAGCTTATATCGCCGGTCCAGCAGTGAATAACATATTAAGCGATCACTTTCGTCAGTCGCAATCACTTGATGTGTTTAAGAGCCGCATTAAAAAGTACCTAACAGATGAGACGATTTACTCCCTGGGGAAATATCACTCGTGTGAGGAGTAAATTGCCTGCCTTTTTGCACTTTTCCTGAATTTGTCTATTTTTTAGATTTCTTTTTGTATTTTCCTTGCATTATATTATTTTAATGTGAGTTTTTTCCTTTGTATAATCCAATATTTTCAAACGTTTTTCGATTATGATGTTATGTTTTTCAATTGTTATGCTTAACTCTATGTACATGTATGACTTGTATACCATTCAAATAAAATGAATGTGAAAATGAATATAGAATTCTATTTTATTTATTTTATTTATTTATTTAGTAGTAACACATCTAGTAAAAAGTTAATGTCATATTTGATTAAGATGTTAGCAAGAAATTGATGCGACATTATTTTATGATTGACACAGTCGCCTAACTAGGCCTAGGCCTGTTCTAAGGCAGACTTTTAATGATGATATAAAGTGTGCACTGTCAACTTAATCTATAGTTAGTACTTATTTTTACTTATAGTTAGCCTTTATTACTTAAAAAACTTATCGAGTTTAAAAATCTATGAAGAGACATCTACCTAATGTATAAATACCCCCCACCCTCACCTGTCTTCTAGCTTATATTTATATCCCATTCCTCCATACGGTATTGATTTGACATATATAATAATTTCTATCTTATTTTCATTATTATGTAACTCTTATCATTTATTATGACCACTGCTTTACAAAAAAATACACCTGTTATAAATTAACCGGCCTACATAGTCACAATAACCCTGGCAATATGATCGTAAAACATTGTCACTTGGCCATGGGCCCACCTTGTTGTACTTTTTTACATTTCATTACATTTCGTCGTGTCCAATTGACGGCTAAAGACCGCTCTTGAACGTGTCAAAATAATTGGGTTAAGTAGTAAGTGGGTTAGGTACAATATTGGGTTAGGTACTTGGGTTAGGTACTATATTGTGTTTGCAATAAAGTTTTTCAAACAAAGAAACTTTATAAAAAAAAAACTGAACTGAGCTGACTGAACTGATTAGTTTATGATGCAGTTGATTCTGCCGATGAATGCATCACAATGCATCATTTAGGTTGACTTTAGTGGCACTTGGTCCCTCGCACCATATATTTTGCTTAAGACACGCTTTTTGCATACATCCTTACCAATAAGCGAGTTGTAACAATAATACCTCTGTTATTACTAAGGATTTGTCAAAAGTGTGCCTAACATGCGTTTCTTGCTACTTTCGTTCCACCACCGATATAGCTCCGTTATAATCGCCCTCGGGTAAGTACATCGGTATTATAACAAAGTTATAATTACTTTCAGGATAAGTTAAAACCGCGCAGAAGTTTAAAAAAAAAAATTAAAAAAATTGCTTTATGGCTTATTGAATCCGACAGGAAAATGGTGGATGAAATTATTTCACATATTTATTATTCTCGTTTAAAACGAAAAACCTATATTAAATTACTGATACTATCAATCTATTGTATTATTATATATTACTAATAAATACGTATGCATAAAAAAATATTCTTGATGTTAAAATAATTACTATGTATGTAAATATAAAATTGTGAAAAAGTAGGAATATGTACAAATTTATATTTTTAAAGTAGGAATAATAATATATATGTATAATGAAATAAAAAAACTCTGAAATGAAAAAGCAAAGAATCTACTCTATACCATCCGCAATACAAAGTGGCGAGTCAGGTAATTTATCATCGAAATCGTGCTATCTCTTTCGCACTTGCACGGCCTTATGGAGCGGTACCTGTAACCCTAGTGTAGGTAGTCTTACGCGTACAAAAGGAATGTCGATAAAATAATGAAACGAGGGAAATAAATATTATTTCAGTATTGTTCATTACGATAAATATTAAATAAGTTAAAAATATAAATATTGATATTGAATTATTAAAATAAAAATATAGTTGACAATAAAATAATTGTTATACAAAAAAAAAAAAAAAAGCTAAACAAAGAAAGTCAGCAAGCTATTCATATTCGTCTTCACTGTCACTATCGTCTTGTAGATTAATAAAATGACAATGGGTGTCAATTATATGTGCTTTGGCCAGGTCTTCGTTCTGGAGATTTTTGAATTCGATTCCGAATTCGATCTAGAGTTTGTTCGCTCTTTCTTGGTTGTTGAAAATCAATTTTCCTTATGACATCAGGGTCTTCTTTCAACTTATGCAACCACTTAAAAATATTGAGAATGACATGCCAGCTTTGCTGGTTAACATCACTTCTTAACTTGGTCAAATTAGTTTTGCAAAAATCTTCCAACATGATGTAGATTCACAAACAGAGTTCGTATAACGAATGAGTTATGCTCTTTGGACATTAAGCCTTTTATAGCAGAATATTTTGTTATCAATAATGCATAATGGCCTACATAATACGCACAATAATTATAGTAGACGAAAACTAATTTGGCAAAAGTGTCTTTAAAATGTCATAAAATGTCGAAATCGAACTGTTACGGTTACCACAATTAATAGTCCTAATCGGTTAGCTACTTACCACCTATTACGGTATTTACTCACCGCTTTTGGCTAAATCTAGGAATTTTATCTATCTATCTAATTTTAGCAGGCAAAAGTCTTTTCATTTTTCGGATTAATATATAGCCTATGACACTCACAAATAATGTGGCTTTCTATTGGTAAAAGAATTTTCAAATGTTCAGTAGATCCAGAGATTACTTCCTACAACGTCACAAACTTTACCTCTTTTTAATATTAGTATAGAAGTATAGATTGCGATACGGTCGCGGTTCCATACCTATGTCTTATTATCTCTTTAACTATTTATGCAGTAAAAGAAAAAAGTCCTTTGTTTTAAACACTTGAGACGATAAATTTACTTATTTTGATAAGAATTCATAATTAATAAAATATAAAAGTTAGACATATGCTGTCGCTGACTTTTTTGTAGTCATTATCAAGCTCTACAACTTTTCTCTAGAACTTAATCATATATCTTTCATCGTTAAGGCAGTGTTAGTTAGAAACATTTTTGATGGACCGCTTATTCTCCGACTTACTTTGCAAATCCGACTACCACGAAGAAGTCTTTCCATTTTTCGGTTTAGTATATAACTCATGACACTCATAGATAATGTGGCTTTCTATTGGTAAAAGAATTTTCAAAATCGGTTCAGTAGATCCAGAGATTACTTCCTACAACATCACAAACTTTATCTCTTTATAATATTAGTATAGATAAATATTTTATCGACATGGTACCATTCCTATGTTAACTGTCTCTAATTGCCCCAGTCGCCAGTTTGTACTGCGGATACTATAGTACGGGTGTTATCCTAGTTAGGTAGTTTTTGTGTATGTACCTTTATTGCTTCTTTCTCTCAAAATAATATATTATTATTATTATGGCTGTCAAGTCAAACGTATGTTTCAGCTGAGAAGACAGGTAGCAAAACGATACGAAATGACCATTCTAAATGGCAACGAAACTGCAAAAATGCAACGCAAACAGCGCCATATCTCCATTTAAAAAAAAAACTACGAAAGAAAAGTGACTTTTGTTTAGACGTGCCTATAAAACGGTAGGTACTTACTTACTATGCTTAAAATTTGAATGTTATATATATACTTTCGGGGCACTTTATATGTTCATTAAAACTCTCGTTTATTGGTCACGAATTTACAACTCGGTTTCAACTCGGCTATACGAGGTATAAAAATAATGGAGTCTAACCAGATTATAAGTACATTTTTATTACTGAGGGTTAAGTGTTTTACTACGATATAAAAAACGATTAAGCTGAGGAAGCAAACATGTCTATTACTTCTTTTGGCTCTTGGAATATTATGCAAAACACTTTCTCAACTTGAAGATAATTCTTTTAATGGCACTATTTCTGCTGGAAATTATAGTCAATATTAAAAGTAAGTTTATAGATCTATGATTTATAGGTCGCGTAGTTATTACTCTAATGGGCAGTTATTACACTGGGAAAATAGCATTTTTTGATTTTGTCCATCACGGCCACTCTTTAAGCTTCAGGATTCCCTCTTTATCTCGAAAGTCATACAAACTATGGATATAAACGAAATTTAAACGGAAAAACTATAAGACGTCCGGTTCACAAATAATAGTTTTATTCATACAAAGGCTTTATATGTATATAAAATATGAGTTTTAACTAACCGGCATCCCATAGGGAGGTGAATCAGTACAAGCAACTGAGTAACTTTTAATCGCATTACAAATGTTAATCGTGATCAGGTCTCGAATAAGATGAATATACTTTCAGGAACAGTACTCAAAGGGCCGGGCCGGCCATATACCTGCTGCGACGTCCGACTATGTACTTGCTACGATCGCGTGAGAAAATAAGTGAAATGGACAGCGCGTTGTCCAATGGAAAATATACCCATGGGTGCATTACTGTAGAATTCAGACTGCACTTTGAGCGTCGTATCTTCTTATCATGGAGTTGTATAGCTGTATAATACATATATTTTTGCGCTTTATAAGTTCTATATTTCGTAAATCTGTTTTTCGTTATTTCAGTGCGAATTTTAATCGTCCGATATCACACTTAAAGGAGAATGGGCATTTTTGTATGAAGGGTGTACCCAGAAAGTAACAACTAGGGACTAACAACAATTAATTGTGCTTGTGTAAAAAAGTAATAATATCAAAGCTCAACCTATTAATCCATGTCGTATTGGAATTATACACATCCGAAGTTTAAACAAAGTTTGGACAAGATTAGACATCCATAAACTTGTGTGGACAACCTCAACATTAAACAAAAGAATGGTGACGGTTCAGGCGCAAAATATTACCTGACACCAACACACAGATTATATATCTTTATCTCACTTATTGGCTGTTTCTCTTTCATCCATAAACTTATTTACCGCTTTAGCTTTCGGGATAAGATAAAAGTACTCACTAGGCTCACTATGCAATTATTTTTGCTATTATGTTGATATAATATAGGTTTATAGTTTGTGATAGTTTCTATATATTTCATTTATTACGCTGTATGTAATTTTTTTGTAAAAACAAAAAGCTGTATGTAAAAACTTTGATATTTTATAGATATTGCATCTATATACCTTGTATGTAAATAATATAAACAACTGTATTGTTGAAATAAAGCGAAGTAAATAAGGTATTTTATATAAAAATGTGTAATTTTTCAATAAAATATTTTGCAATTTCAACACTTTATAATTATTTTTAGCTACTCGTTTAAGCTTAATTACCAAAGAATAAAATGTTACACATTTAATAAGCTTTCGTTTGGTATATGTGGTGTAACAAAGTGTTACAACAAACTTCGCAAGTGGGTATTACGAATTACCCATTCTCTTTTTAAGCTGTTAGTGCTCGTTTTTATTAGTTCAATTTTCCATTTGCTATAAAGGCTAATTCTGTCATGTAACAGCATTTTGGCGAAATTCAGCCACGTCAAACACGACACCTCGATAATTTGCACCCAGCGCTCCCGTCTGCATTTTCTCGCTGCCAACCCCGCTCTCTCTCGAAATAATAACTGCGTAATGGCGATAAATAAACATTATTATATCTATTTCCCGCGCGTGCACTCGCAGGGCCAAGATGGCGGCATGGCTTTCGAGGGTCACGTGACAAATTGCCACTCGCCTGCAGGTTTTTTCCACCCCGGTCCCGCAATATTGGGGGCTTAATGAAATCGCGACGCAGCGCACACTAAGGCCGGCCCCGCGATAATTCGCCACCTTCCGCGTCGGTCCGCGTATAGCCGACGAGGCTGGGTGCGACTAATCATCTATAATTAGAGACCCGAGAAGGCGTTATGTCACAATTGGGGTGTGCTTAGTATTTTGTGCAATTTGGTATTTTTCTTTGGGTTAGATCTGTGCTTTAATGGGGATTTATATGATTAAGCACATATGTAATAAACATGACATTCATATATGTGTATGCTTCAAGAGCACATACGTACCTTCGAAACGCATGCATCCTTCGGTAACATTCGCGTCACTACGGGAATATATAAAATATTTTGGGAACACATGCGTGATTCGGGGACGCTTACGACATTTCGGGAACGTTTGCATCATTTTGAGTTTGCATGTTTGCATGCGCCAATAATTTATGTTTATATATTTATTTTTTATTTTAATTTATTGTATTAAAAACATACGGCATAACAATAATAAAATACAAATATATTATCTATCGATTGCAAAACCATAAAGTTTCAAATTATTTACAATATATTTATATTGAATAAAAAATATGCTACATAATATGTATTTTATGTATATCGCGGTTGGTTTATGGGTGTTAGTGTGTGTTTGTGTGATAGAGAGCGTCTGTGTGTGTGTATGTGGGTGTTGGTTTATCGGTGTAAGTGTGTGTTTGTGTGATGGAGAGCGTCCGTGTGTGTGTGTTTATCTGAAGTATGTATATGTATGTGAGTACATGTATTTGCTTGTGGGAATGCGGGGTGCTACTTTTTACGTACCTCCTTAACAAAGGGGAACATATAACCAATTACGAGAACATAATCTTTTCGGGAGCGCTTGCATGATTCTGAGAGCACACACTCATTTCGGGAATGCATGCGTGATTTCGAGATCAAATGCGTCATTTCGGAAACACATGCGTGCTTTCGAGAATGCATGCGTCATTTCGGGAACAATGCGTAATTTCGGGAAAACATGCGTCATTATGGGAACATTTACTCGTATATCATTACGCGAACGCCTATTTAATTTCGAGAACATATACGTCATTTTAGGAACGCTTGCATGTTTTCGGTAACGCATACCTTATTTCGGGAACGCATGCATGATTTTGAGAACACTTTGGCCATTTAGAGAATGCATGCACGATTTCGAGAACGCATCCATCATATCGGGAACAATGCAAGATTTCGAGAACGCGTGCATCATTTCGGGAATGCATGTGTGATTTCAAGGAATCATGTATCATTTTGAGAACTGGTAAAAAATCTACTAGCATCCATCTCGCTTTTACCGAAACCCCATCACCAAAAAAAATGGTGGGCGCTAAAGTGGATTAAAGCAATTCCGGCCATGATGAGAAATTTTTGAAAGAGCAAAGTAAAAATGCTAGTTTCGTGCCGCACCTTCACACCCTGCGACCCCAATCGCAGCATCAATATTCACTAGCGTCAGCGGGGCGAAACAGCAGGTGCGATTAAGTACTATCGCGCATTATATCAAGAGCACTCGGCGAAGGCCTTCCCCACGGCGTTAGTCGAGGTGTCGAGGCCGTTGATACGGCCGCGACGAAAAGTTAGCGACGGCGTGGAAACGTATATGGGCACGAAAAAGCAAAGTACGTTTCAACGCGCAATTTCAAATAATGTGCAAGTTTTTGTTGAAGAATTTCAGAGAAGTAACAGCTTAGTTATCATCATCATTACTGCTACAACTAATCGTTTGTTTGTTTGTTTCCACTCTTCATTGTAAAATTTCACAATGGGCGGGTTTAGCATCATGCTATCTCTTACAAATAACCACTCTGAAATGTTTATATGAATGTGTGCGTGTAACATTGTAAGTGTGTGTCTTATTATGGCATTCGATCGACATGATTGAAATACAATTCCGTTAATTTTATCCTAACGGAAAATGGTGACCAAGCCTGGAATCGAACACGGAATCTTACAATGTAAGATCAGGCGACCTAACCACTATGCCGCCGGGCCTTGACTTCGTCATGAGCCTTGTCTTCGTCAAGAATCATCCATTCCATAGTATCCTGGATTTTGGTTTTCCAGTTGTTCACTCCGAGCGCATTTGGGTCCATTAGCCACAGAATCAAAACATCGCAGTTCTGGTCGTTCGACTTCATGACAACCCTCAGGATTTTCACAAAGAATAATAAAAATGCGGAATTTGCCTAAATAGCCCGCACTAAGATAGACTCCATGTATGTCTATGATTTTTTCATATGCACGCGCATATAGAATCGATATAAAACAGAAAAATCGTCACCCGAAGACTTTCCTGGCAAGCAGACAACCCTTCTCCCCCTGCGCACCAAACTCCTCACCCTCTCTCAATGCCCCCCCCCCCCCCAAACCGCCCTTCCCCACCCGATAGTGATTGTGTCAAGTGACTATGATATCAAAAGTACGAGTAATATTTATTAGTATTTTGTAATATTTCCATTATATTTTTCCAAAAATGATGTAGTATTTTCTTCAATACGGCGGTATGTACAATGTTTACGCCGCTTTTATATGAGATATTCCAACCAAGGCATCTGTGTACCGAATTTTAAGTTTCAAGATCGAAATATGACTAGCACGCCCTCTGGTGGACCGATTTCAACCACAATCAAACGTCAGCTCAATCGGGTGAAGCGTTTGGGCGCTATCGCCAGGGAACACACAGACTCACACACTAACACACAGACTTCCTCTGCCGGGAAAGTAAAATATGTAATAAAAATAAAATAGGTAATTGAAATAACATTAAACTTATAATTATATTTAAAAATATCGAAATAGCATGATCATAGAAATAAAATTAAAATAAAATGTCGTAAGATGAAGTTTATAAAACAAATAAATATATAAATAATATTAAGTTTATGACAATGTATGACAAAAATAATGTAAAGAAGTTTAATCTCAAATGTAACATTATCTTTCCACCCCATTTCTCCCAAGTTGAAGTAAGAGTTCTGTAATGTTATATTTAAATTGGTTAGACGTTATATTTCGGCATGTCTTTATAAATTATTTAAGTTTATTATAAATTGTTGTTACATGACTTTCATCGGCTGCTAATTTATATTTTTTTTCACATGCTCTAACCACATAAACCTTCCGATTTTCAGTAATCTCACAACATGCATATCTTTATATGGATTATATTGGGTCCGAGGTATAAAAACCACATTTAAATTGCATTCCTATAGAAATGAATGAATTTAGATGATTGCGAATGCCATTAGAAATTACTACCTGGTTTTAAATTTATAACACTACAAAACAACCGAATTTTCAAATTATATCTTTAATAAGTTTAACCTTACTTTCACTGTTAATAGCCGTTATTTTTTCTTTGATTGGTAAATTAAATTTATACTCATATAACAATGGCAAGCATATTTATAATTTAATAGCATTTTATTTTTTTTATTTTTTTAGGTACATAGGATTAGGTATACAGTTCATTCATAGGTCATGTAATCTTATAATAATTATATAAATTATTTAATAATTAATATATTTATTTATTTATTTATTTATTTATTTATTTATTTTCAGGAAAACCAACAGCTAATTATAATTTAAAAATGCCGGAGTAACATAGCAGAGAGCCAATAAAGGTTTTCACGTTTAAATAAACGTTGTAGAAACATATGTGATCTTTCAATTAAAGCTATCGATTAAGAATGCATCAAAAATTATTCAACATAATGCTAAAAAATTCACTGTTCAGCCGCTGCCTAGCTGAGTTAACACTCGTACAGAATAGATCAAAGTCAAAGCGTTTAATCATGTCATTGAAATTGTCACTTGTTCGCCACAGAAATGCATTTTGCCTATTGTTGGTACCAGCATGAGGAACATGAAGAGCAGGGTTAAATCTATTGAGTTTGGAAGGAACATGGAGATTAATTTTATTTAGTAAGTCAGGACAGTTAATATTATTGGAGGTAATTTTTAGCAAAAAGGTTAAGTCCGCGGTTTCACGCCGCTTAATCAAGGGGAGGATATGAAATTTCTTGCATAAATTGAAATAGTTAGATGAGCTGTATGGGATTTTCAGACGGAAGCAGAGATATTTCATGAACTTCATTTGAATGCGCTCGATTCTGTTTATATATTTGTCATAACAAGGGTTCCATACTTGAGATGCATATTCCAAGACGCTTCTGACAAAAGTGCAGTAAAGGATCTTGAAAGTTTTAGCACGGTGAAAGCAAGCTGCACTCCTCATAACAAAACCTAAAGCTTTGGAAGCTTTAGAAACAATAGATTGAACGTGATTATCGAACAGTAGATGAGAATCATGAATGACACCAAGATCTTTAACCACGCTGCACCTCTGCAAGTTATGAAATTTTAATGAGTATGAGACTAGAGTAAATATTTTTTTACGGGTGTAGGTGACAACGGTGCACTTGGATGGATTGAGGTCAATTTTATTAGAGAGACAGTAACTGTCCAATCTTGAAAGGTCCGCCTGAAGGTCGGCGACATCACCGACCGATTTAATTATTTTGAAAATCTTCATGTCATCAGCAAAACATAGTAAGTGACTATTTAGAAAACAGCTAGCTATATCATTGATGAAAATTAAGAACAGCAATGGACCAAGTAGTGAGCCCTGCGGTACACCGCTAGGGATAGCAACCCAACTAGAAGTATAGTTTTTGATGACGATAGCTTGGGAGCGATTATTGATATAGGAGGAGAACCATCGGAGGAGGTCCCCTTGTATACCCATAAACTTAAGCTTGTTCAAGAGTAGTCTGTGGTCAATCCTGTCAAAGGCTTTACTGTAATCAGTGTAGACTACGTCTACTTGATAACCGTGATCCATAGCTTCAGTCAAGAAGTCATTAAAAAGGAAAGGATTGGACACCGTCGAGCGACCCCTGATAAAACCATGTTGCGACGGATTGATAGAGTTTTGGAGAGCGGCATATACTTGGTTATAGACGACTCGTTCGAATATTTTGGCAATAACGCATAATTTCGAAATGGGTCTATAATTAGTAATTTCTGTTTTCGAGCCCTTCTTATGTATGGGTGAAACAAAAGCCGACTTCCAGATACATACATATACATATATAGGGAGGTTTAACACATCTTACATGACCTTTACTGCCAATAGCACATCTAACTAGGCGATAATTTGGCCCGTCTCTAGATGTGCATATTTTTATGCAATTTTAAGAAATGAAGTGTTTTTTTTTTAAATAAATTATTTGGACCCACCACCTGTATATATACATAAATATACCAATTTTATAAAAAATATAGCTATGTAATAAATATATACATTTATACTTGTAATTTAATAAAATTTAATTAAGAAAAATAGATAACTGATACTAAATAAATTGTCGTGCGTTGCAAAGAAGTTGATCAGATTTTACATATCCCTTGTTAAGTAGCCATCTATTAAGGTTTGCTTTAAATATTTTTATGTTAGGATAATTTTTCATGTCTTCCCTAAGGGAATTATATAATTTTGGGGCTATGTAGAATATATGTCTCTGGGCAAATGTTGTCCTGACTGACGGAATTATATAATTGATACTCGCGGACATTCTTGTGTTCAGATTGTTTTGAGTTCGGGCGTGGTCATCTCTAGATTTGTAGAATGCAAGAAGCGCTTGCTTAATGAATAACTGTTTAGCTGATAGCACATGGGATTGGGAAAATAACAAGGCAGATGGATGACGTCGGTTTTTCCTGTGAATTACTCTTAATAATAATTTCTGCGCTTTTGTCAATCTATCCAGATTATCATTAGTAGTAGCGCCCCATGCCGCGACTCCGTAGGACAAAATACTCTGACACAAGGCCATGTATACCATTCTTATGGTTGTTTTGGACAGAATGTTGCGCAGCCGAAGAAATACATAAACCAGCTTTCTAATTCTCGAACTCAAATTTGCAATCTGATTTTCCCAACATAGCTTCTCATCTACCGTTATGCCTAAGTAGGAGACTGTTGCAGATTTGCTTAATTTAGTACATACACATCTATTCTTATCCAAGCATTTGTCGGTATGAATGGCAAGTGTTTGGTTGAGAACCTGGCTGGGATTTCCCCGCAAGCTGAAAGTGATAATTTTTGTTTTCGCAGCATTTAGCGTTAAAATATGGTTGTCGATCAAAGTTTTAGCCAGTTCCAAGTTACTTTGAGCTTTGAAGAATGTATCATTCCAATTATTAGTCGCAGTAAGAAGGACAGTGTCGTCCGCGAAGGATACAATTCTACCATTAACAGGTAATTCGCACAATTCTTTGATGTAGATTAAAAAGAGAATTGGACCCAAAACACTACCTTGAGGGACACCGAATGACACGTTAGTCGCTTCGCTTATTTGTCGACCAATTACTGTGCTCTGAGTCCTCCCGTCTAGGTAACTCCGAACCCATTTTAAGGCCACCCCATCGATTCCGTAGTCCGTTAGTTTTTTTTCGAGGATTACTTGGGAAACTGTGTCAAAAGCCTTTGACAGGTCAAGGAAAGTGGCAATTACCTTTTTTCCTTTGTCTATGTTTTCCACTATATATTGTATGACAGCATTGATGGCCTCACTGGTTCCCCGACCCTGTCTAAAGCCATACTGATTATTAGATAGCAGCTTCTATAAGTAGCAGATAATTTAATTAAAATTGGTAAATTTAACAGAAGTTTGCAGTCCAACACTCGTCTAGCTATTCTATTTTTTTTTCTATCTTTCTCGTTAGTCTCTTCTGTCTTAACTATTTCATTACCCAAGGTAGACTATGGGAGGAATATCTAACATCGGACTATTCAATAAAATCAAGAATGCGATTCTCGCCGTCTCAGATTGCGAATCTTTTTCCGCGCTCCCATATAATTAGATTCCGCGTCGCTTCTTATTGAATTCTGCAATTTGCGCTTTGAAGCGATCGAATAGCTTCATACCTAGACTTACCAAAATGCAAAGTTCTTCTCAACTTTTCTACTTTTCAAGTATCTCATGTCACTTATTTCATGTCACTAATTTTCTAATTATTCTACGTCTCATATCACCCTCTCATGTTCACCGCTCCTTGTGGATATTCTCTAAATCCTAATTATTTCTTTAAAAATTGGCATTTTTGTTATTTGATTATTTTTTGTTAATTTTTCTCTACTGGCACCTATTTGCTTTTATTTACACGAATATTGTTTGTTTGTGTGTTTGTTTATACTCTTTATTGGGAAATTTCACAATGGTCGTGTTTATTGTCATACGACAATCTCTTCCAACCAACCCTACTATGAAGTGTTTATATGTATGTGTGCGTGTAACATGTGTGTCTTGTTATTGCATTCGATCGACAGAATTAAAAATACAATTCCGTCAATTCTATCCCAACTGAAAATGGTAACCGCGAATCGAACCCGTAATCTTACAATATAAGATCAGGCGATAGGACCACATGCCACCGGGCCGTGAATATTGGCTGTAAGAGATTGTAATTTAAGCAATAAATATGTTTCATTTTAAAATGCGCATTAAAGAGTTTCTATCTATCTATCTAAAGTGTGCAGAAATATTCTGGAGTATGTGATATTAGATTTCTATGCAACGTTTTAAACTAACGATTCAATAGCATCACATTTTCTGCCATGCTACTGGATAGCTTTATTATTGAATTTTCAGGCACTTCAATTACTGAAAAAACTTTCAGCGCCGACAATTCCCCGAAGAGGCGAACAATGGTAAATGCTAAAGGGTAGAAACTATATGCTAAATTGACGTACCGTCTCGTTTTCAGGCAGTTCCTGAAGGGCTGAAATTACATTTGCAGAAACGAACTCCGTGTAAATGCACCGGTGAAGCTTGTACCTACGCAGAGGCTTTTCAGCTTTTGATTGTAATTCGTTTAGTGTGATTAGCATTCTCTCCGACCTGGCTCTTTGCTGAACGTTCTCTAGCGCTTTTTGCAATTAGCACAGAGTAATTAGCGATTAATTGGGCATACGATTGTAATGACAGCCGTTATTGTATATATACTGTTGGCTTGACAGGTGTAGGTAATCTTTCATTGGCTATGCGCTTATACCGAACATTTAATCGTGTAATCGCACCTTACAAGTAAGTTTCGGAGCGGCTTTAAAAGAGTCATGTAGAGTACACAACGGTATCCCGCAAGGATTGGTATTGGGGCCAGTATTATTCCTCTTTTAATCGACAGACCTACGAACTTGAATATCGTTAAACATGAATCCTTACTCAGATGACACGAAGATATATGCAAATACACTACTAAGCCGCCGAGCTTGCAGAATGACCTCGGAAAAAAACTCAGTACATGGAAATCGCAGTTCTTTATTATGGAAGAAAAATACTGAGCAGTCGTACTTTCGAGAATAAACCTGTTTTTAAATCACAATAGGATCTTGGCGAAGCAGTCACGATTTAAAATGGGAAGGAAACGTAACTGCAATAATGACGAAGGCAAACTCCTTGTTTCTCATTCAGAAAGCTTTTCTCTTTTCAAGTTATTTGTGAGACTTATTTAGAGCATGCCTTTTAAGTCGAGAATCAATACTTTAGAAAGGATATCTTTTAGAAAGGATATCTTTTACTATCTTTTAGAGAAAGTCCAGCGGATAGCGACTAAAATGCCTTTTAACCTGAAGCATCTTAAATGCTAGGAGAGAGTGACGCATTTCGGTTTGACCATTCTGGAGCAACGCAGGGTGAGGGGTGACTCGATCATGATATAAAAAAATCCTGACGAAATTGTATGACGTTCCTGGGTTGCTGCGTATTTATACATTTTTCGACTGTTAAGCAAACTTGCGCAATATGCAGTCCATTTTAGTTTATTGTTAATAGAAAGTTCCTGGTTGGCAACCTCTGTAATGCTTTGCATTTACAATTACTACATAATGACAAACAGTTGTATTCAGTATAGTTGGATTCAGTCTGAGACTTGTTGGTTATTTGGAATTCATGTATTTTGTTTTGTGTGGCTTAAGTGATAGTAGATTATTGTTCAGCCAAGTTTTAATCATCTGTATGCCCTTAGATTTATGTAAGCCCCTGATTGTACGATAAAAAAATTAAGACAATCGACGAGCTCTTTTGATTATATAGTTGGACAACATATTCATTGATCTATTTTTAAATTCAGGACTATGTGACGTATCACTGATATAATAAAAGTTAGTTTATTTTTATCTCGATATTTTCCTCTATACTGGCAGAAAATATGACGTTTTACGTATATTACTAAAAATTGTAATCATCTGGCAACATTCACGGCCCGCGTACTCCCAAATAGGATATCTCTGCTAATTTGACTCCCTGACAGTCGGCGTAACGAACCTGCCGCTCTTCAATCCCGGAAATTGGACGCGGGGCGAACGCGTTTTTCAGCATTTTACCAGAAACGCACAACGAAATGCAGCGCCCTTGTTAGGTAAGGGTAGTTTTTAGCGGTGCATATTAAATTCTGCTCTTTCTCTCGTGTCTACGCTTCCGTGACCTTGCCGAGCGGTCGAGCGTAGACCTCGGAATGTCTGCTACGGCGTAGACGCGGTGTAGCGCCGCCGCGCAGACTACAATGCGTGCATTGCCGGCGGTCGTAGACATCGTTTATGTCCCTGTTTGTGTTTGAATATGTCTATTGACATTCTCCGACATGGCATACATACCAAGGCAAGCAAACCTAACAGCGCACAGTGAAACGAACGTATCTCAATGTTGGCATTAAATCAAAATATATTAATAATTCAGAACTGATTTCTAGTAAAGGTAAAAGAATGCATTTAAATATGTTATTTTATTCATTGGTTTTTTTTTCTTTATTACGCACATAACGCATCTTTAGCACATAACGTCGACTAAAAATATTGTTTTACGAAATGCCTTTTTAACAACATTACAACTATAATAATGTGCTCACCATGTTGCATTACAAGATTGATATAGACCTCGAATATAACACCAACATTATTACTATTTTTCAAGACTGAACTAGCATTTAAAAGGAGATATAAATTAAAGAGGAAAAATAAATACCAACATAAATACTACCTTGATCAAAAAGTATCAGGAATTTATTTAGGAAATCGAAAATACTAGTTTATTCATCAAAATTGCTATTGTCCCCTTTAAAGTACTCCCATCGACTGCAACACACTTATGCCAGCGCTTGATTCAATCCTCGAAACATGTCTGGCTCTCGAGTTTCGGTTTGGCCATCAGAGCGGTCAGCGATTTTTCCATGACCTCATCTCCGGTGCTGTAACGCTTACCGCGGAGCGGTTTGTTGAGTCGACCGAATAGAAAAAAGTCGCAGGGAGCCAAACCAGGCGAATTCGGTGGCTGTTGGATGGTATTTGTGTTGTTTTTGGCCAAAAAGTCACGGATAATGATCGTATTCTGCGACGGTGCGTTATCGTGGTGCAAAATCTACGAGTTGTTTGCCCACAAATCCGGTCTTTTTTTGCGAATTGCTTCACGCAAACATCTCATAACGCCCAAATAATACTCCTTGTTGACGGTCTGGCCATCTGAAAGGAATTCATGATACACAACACCTTTGTAATCCATGAAAACTGTTAGCATCGCCTTCTTTTTCGACTGAAAAGGACGTGGTTTTTTCGGTCGCAGCTCATTCGGTGCACGCAATTCACTCGCTTGGTGTCTGGATTGCATGTCATACTCATAAATCTATGTCTCGTCTCCAGTAATGATCCGTTTGATGAATGATGGGTCAGATTTAGCCGTGGAAATCATGTCTTTTGCGATGTCAACGCGGTCCCTTTTTTGCATGAAATTCAGGTCTTTCGGCACCAGCTTCGCAGCGACAAGTCTGAAGCCCAATTCATTAACCACAATGTCTTCAGCGGATCCATATGCGATGTTCAACTCTTTTGTCATCTCTCTGATGGTCAATTTGCGATTTTTGGTAAACATTTCTTTCAATTTTTCGACGTTTTTCTCAGTTTTTGATCGTCATTTTCGACGGACTCACGACCAGTTCTGAAGCGTTCTAGCCACACATAAAAGTTTGTTTTGGATAGAGTATTGATGCCGAAACACTTTTTCAATATTTCCACGGTCTTCGCATCGATGAATCCGTTTTCCCCAGTAAATTTAATGCAAACTCGTTGCTTCAAAGTTAATTCCATTTTTAAAATCGTAAAAATCGCCGACACACCAAAAAGGCAGATGCACTATAGACGCCGTAACTTTTACAAATGTCAAGCTATCGAGCTGAAAATTTTACCAGAGGTCACGAACAGACGTGCTAACTTAACAAAACAAGAGAATTGGAATCGGAAAACTAGGAGTACCACGAGGTGATTCCTGATACTTTTTGATCAAGGTGGTATTTTAAAAAACCTGGAAAGATAATACTAGGTAAATCCAATAATATTTCCCGATAATATTTTACCTAATAATTTCACATTATGTGAACTTAGTAAACTAATAAAAGTATCGTAGCTTATGTAACCTAAAAAAAATACCTTTCGTTACCTAAGTAAACTGAAAATGCAGCTAAAAATTCACTGTAAGAAAATGTATCTGGTTTTTATTTTTACTCATCTTTTACAATTACATCTTTTAAAAAATTACTTTCTATTTTTCTACGTAAACGGAAAATGGAGTAAAAATTAATTTTACAATCATCATCTGGTTTTTATTATTACTCATCCTCTACAATTAGATCTTTTAAAAAATGACGTTCTAATTTTCAATATAATTTTTGTTGATGGTTTACGAGGCTATGCCTGATGATGGTGGTAAAAAATAACGTTTGTGCATGTTTACTAAGTTATTAATAAACGCTGAGCTAAATCTTTTATATTTTTCTCAACTTGTGGTGGTCTTTGTCCACTACCCAACGTAGACTACTCAAAACAAGCTTGTTGTAGATTCCTGAAAGCATTTCCATCGATAATGGAACCAAAATGTTGTTCAGCATCCCGCACCTCTTCTTCCGGATATTTTGCCTTGTATTATTAGGTGCAGGTCGTATCTTTCGGGATGAAAGTATACGAGTACTCAAGTATTCAAATTTGCGGATATTTATAAAGTTGAAGTTTCATATGTAGATTGAAGTTGTTTCCACAAAATGCGTTTTTCTTGTTAATAAATGCACTTCTGGAGTTTTCACTGCAAATAAATAATAATACAGAAAAAAATATATTTGTATGTTTTTTTTTTGTGCCAAATTTAAAAGTGCTTTTTACCTAAAGTTAGTTGGCCCCTCGATGGTTTAATTGCAACGAAAAAATCAGTGAATCAGCATTTACTTTCACAAAACAAAGAATTTTCCGGGAATGAAAACCGTCTGAACACCACAAATTTACGAGAGCACAAGTTACGCCTATAATGGATATTGGTTTATTCTTCATTATGACTTAACGACTTTTAGGCATGCCAATGGCGGACCCAACCTATATACGGCATGTTTCGGTTCGGCATTTTATTAAATTGTGTATTACATTAATGTATGAGCTTTAGAACCGTTTCTTATAGTGGCTCTTCATGAATCAAATTAATTTAGTGTATGAAGCCCATATTTTATCGTACATCTGGGCCTTTAAACATACGAGGTTATGCTCAAATATTTTAGTTTAGATCTTAAGCGTACTATAGTGGTTAACTGTACTTCTTGTAGTTATTATTGCGACTGTCACTGTGGGTGCTATTGTAAATACCTACAACTGCAAAATTCAGCGGTAGTGGAATATTTATTGTAAGTATATGTTAATTCTTGCGGGGATTACTCTCCACTCTACGTCCGGCTAACGAATAGCTACCATTATATTACATACGAATACCATTATATTATATACCATTACATTACATACCATTAATATTACCTATACATAAAAACACTTGCTCAGAGAAAGTGTAATGAGTAATGTAATGTATCTAACCTTAGCTTTGATTATATATGGCATTAGATTGCTCAGTGCCGTACCACAGTATAATAACACCCAGTAAGTTCACTCAAGAGCTACAAGGCAATGCGGGAAGAGAGTGTGACGGAAGTGGGGCGAGGGGTAAGTCATGTCGCGTCTTTAGGCCCATAGATACTTCACTAGGGCTGTGGGCTGTGACGCGCTGTGGGCGAGTTTGTGCCCGCTCTTACGTCGGGTGTGTTTATTACTTTTTTGTGCAGATTTACGAGTCGACGCAATATGATATTCTCAGAAATCTCATATATCTGTGTCGCCGGGGCACTGTATAAATGTGGCCGGAACGATGCTTCAAGAAGAAAACGAGTAATCATATTACGATTTGTGGTAGCCCTTAAGATTCCTGACGTCACTTGCTTCAATTTTAATTTTGTTCTAAGAGAAGCTACTGTCTGGTATACTGTGGCCGTACTAAGTTTTGAAAGCTAGGATTTTACTACGAAACGCAACCTGTAGATGGCACCTATAGTTCCAATTATTGATTAATTCTCTGTTATCCAGTAGCCCAATAGATAGCGTTCTAAACATGCCTATACGGTATCCTATCGCAAAATAAAAGAATTCCCATATTTTATTATTATTTACATAAAGATGTCAGTTTTCATTTGCTACACAGTTTCCAATTCATAATAGGCGCTGTTCAAATAGTCTAATAGATGGCATTCTAATATATCCGTATTATTTCTGTGATTTAATCAACCTATATTAAAATGCGATAGATTGCACTAATAATTTAATGTTACTATTGTTATCATTGGTTACCTAATTGATTTTTATAATCAATCAATATTTTATTAAAAAAACATTCATTATCAATGTTATTATAGATTGCTAAATAAACTGCTATTAATTTCGCCGGACAATGGTATCAGCGCCACCTTCATATCGCCGGCAAAGAAGGGTTGCTAAAACGTTTTATGGCATTGCACAATCTATTACACTATATAATTAATCTAATACACTATATTATAATTATTGGTCAATTGATTAAAACAATTACACGGCTGTCGGATTTACAAATAAATGAATAAAAAAAAAAACCACCCCAAATCACTGCAATAAAATGGCTATGTCGAGTATAACCCTGACAATACCTTTTTTCAGAACGTCAAGTTTTCAGACCATTTCAGTAAAGATATGTTTCAGATCATGATATGTTTTACTTTTCTTCATTTTCAATTACCTGAATTGGAGATTTTTTACAATCTTTCATAAAAGACTCTTTTATATCTTCTCTTCTAAATTGAGTAAAATAACAATATATATTTTTTTCAGTAACGAAACATGCTGTATAGCCATTTCATTGCATATGCAATTTCCCTCGCCCGCCCATCAGAAATCCCATGAATTATTGCGTCTGCATGGCTACATTGACAGTCACATTTTTTCTTTTCAGAATTTTCCGGGTTTAATTGAGTTTTCAAAAATAACTAAAGAATAAAAATTAGTTCAAGGATAACAAATATTAATGTAATTTATAACACTTCCATTGCTTTGCTGTGGATTTCGATGATATGTTTTCGATGTGAATCGTCTCTTTCTTTTTTTCCTACATTGCCATCGTCATGCTATGTTCCTATGTATCCTAATTAGTCGTGGGTTTTAATGCGTCAGCAGCCATAATTAAGGCATTTTAGGAACATTTTCGATCGAAATCAAGTTAGTTACACTATTTTAACTGAACGAAAACGGATTCTTGTGGATAGTTTTTTCCGACAGATTCGGCCGGATTTCTCCCCCCCCCCCCCCCCACACGTCTGGTGACAGGTTCGATATCGCTTGCGCGGCGTCTACCTGACGCAAACGGTTATTCAGTTTGAATATTCTGCGATCCGCAAAGCCCCTTACTCGCCATGCAATTCGGAAATCATACGTATTGAAAAACGTACTAAAAGAAAAAAAAACAAATGAAAATATCGTCATAAATATTTAATTTATTTAATTAAAATCACCAGAGATCGTTGGTCATTTCCAATATTTTGAAGCCATAATTGCAGTAAATATTTAAACAATATTTTTTTTGCTAATATGATTATTCTGATGTCTTAAAAACATGGAAAAAATATAACATAAATTATTCGTACTCGAGTATTTATAATTTTTTTGTTATGAGACACATATGTCCCATGGTCCTTAAAGTGTTATAAATTAAAACAGACCTATTTAAATAAATAATCAACCAACCGGCTAATATTATATATGGTAAAAAGTTCCTTATTACGCATATTACTTCTATTTTAAATTTTAAATGTCAATGGTAGGATTATCTGCTTCGCATAATTCGCATCCTATTCTTTGCTATTATAAAAGTTTTAATTATGAGTTCCTCGATGCACCCCTTTAGCGGCATTTGCCCATAAGAGCTCTCTTTACATTGCCTGAAAGATAGCGCGGCGCAGCGTTGAAAACTCCTGAAGAATGTACCACTACAAAAGCGCGCGCACCGCTTTCATTGTGCATCCTTTGTATAGTTTTTGCCTCGTCGCGGAAAGTTTACACTGAGACAATCAGGCATCCCGCATATAACAAAACACAAGCGTATAATGATACTCACTATAAAGTGACTACATTTTCATACAAATATCTAAGCTGTAAGACACATAAAGTGAAAAGAGTTGTTTTTGGCAACAAATTGGCAACGACCTTCTGCTATTGCCTATTTAATGTATTTGGAGATGTCGACTACAACGGGCGAACCCGTCACCTCAGTAGGTAAGTCCTTATGATAATAATCGTGAGGTAATCGTAGAAGACTTTGGGACGATACAAATTTAGCGTCCAGTAAAGCCACGAACCCGCCAAAGTCCAACGCCTTACGGCGAGGAACTAGGAAGGTAACCCAGTGGGACCACCTCGCCCCCTGGCAACCAGTTTTGACCAGATATCTCGGTCTGGAATTAACCTTCAGGATACCTCCGCCCTCCCGACTGGTTACGGGAACGCATTCTCGCGGGCGCGCGGGCGGCCTCTACCTAGTATTACAGCGGCAATACGAATCGAGATCGGGTGGCCCATATGTCGTTTCGAGAGTGGCATGACATTAGGTCAACATCCACCCCCGCTGCTTAGGGGACAGTATATTTCCATTGTCTGCACATTCCTTCAGTAATTAGTCAGAGTGCACAACCGATTGTCTGAGGCCGCACGGTGCGCAAACCGTCCAGTAACGCCGGATGGCAATTTCCCATGAGAAACCAATCCACCAGTCGTGAGGCCTGAGACACGAGATTCCTTCCCGGGGTAGTCCCTCACACTGGGAGGCTCCTGAATAGGACCTGATTCGTGAAATAGGCCCACTCGAAAACGAATTGTATCTTATGGCCCAAGCCCATTCGCTACGTCCATGTACGTAATATATATTATATAATATAAAAATTTTATACATACTTGTAAGTAATATTTATTTTCTTCACATTCCTAGAAAGTCCTACTTACAGCCCTATGGAGATATCTAGAAGGCTAGCGAAAATAGGCCTACCGATACACGCAAAAATATATCTTAATCTTGACATTGGAATTCTTTAACTAAACGACAGGGGCATGGTAATATTGGCATAGGAGGTAGCAAAGTCCGGAGAGGCAGGAAATATATTAAATGGATGAAATGATTACGTAAGCTAGCGAAGAGATACAATCAAACATCAACTAGAAGACGGGACAAGAAGATCCAGGATATTATATTAAATATTACGGACAAAAGACAAGAAATACTATGCAATACCCTCACTGTTATTGGCATGCGTACTGACTATCATTATTATTTTTATCATTTGAACCTTCTAGGATAATTTTTTATTGAATTAATATTTTACTGGAATTTTGAATGATTACCATATTTCTATAAAATTCGACAGTTTAAAATATTTTTTTTATTACAATTACTTATTTGATTATTTCTAAGGCTTGAATTATATTATACTAGTGTTTCCAAATTTTTATTGGTTTTATGACATTTGTCATTTTATTATTTTATTTTATCATTATGCAGTATTGAAATAAAAGTATAGTGAGCTGACCTTAGTGCGGACGTCTCGTGCGATCCAGTTAGGTTAGGTTTATTTATTATACGACTGCCCATCAAAAAAGGAGTGAATGTGTTCGGGGTTCATCTATGTATGTTTTCCGTTTCTTTATTCCACCATAACTTCTAAATGCTTGAACCGATTTAGAATTAAGTTGTATTGTTAGAATCATAATGTCATCTAGTGTTATAGGGTACCTTAACTGTCCAAATATCAAGTAAGTAGTTGTCGAAAAGTTCAAATGTCAATTATATTACCATAAATATCATAAATGTCATCTGATGAGTACATTCCGGAAATATACATCTATTTTTATGGATAAATACATAACCTACAAATATTTCATAAAAGAACCGGGTCGTGTTTTTTATTCCTTTTGATATATTTAATTGTTTTGCATTTGTATCTTTATTTTGAGGCAAAAATGATTTGATTTGATTTGAATTTACCGCTGCCACGTACTTTCTTGACGCCATTCAGATCCTCGCTACAGACCTGCCTTCTATGCATACAGTACTTCCCTGTCATATATATACATCGCCCATATTCTACGTCGCCACTATACAATTGTATAATTCGTGTGAATTACGCGATAGAAATGTTGGGAGGCGCCATCTGTCGACCTATTTGCATAACGCCAATTCTCGGGGAATTTTAATCTGTTTTACAAAGTTGGTCGTCCTCGGAACAACCCAAAACTCCGCCTTGCAGGCGAGGCGATTCGGATTACGGATGAACACAATCCAAACTACCTCTGCAACTGAATACATAATCAGTTTATTGAATGAACGATGATAATTTAAGCCAGCGGAAAATGTCGTAATTTGCGTATGTAGTTCGATGTTGTTGACTTCTTTTGTCGGAATATATCGTGTTCAAATGATGTCATAATTTTTAATAATGTATTTTTTGTCCATTAAAACTTACGAACTAAAATTGACCCATTAAATTATCGATCAGAATGATGTTTATTGAATGAACAATGATAACTTAAGCGAGCGGAAAACGTCGTAATTTGCGTATGTAGTTCGATGTTGTTGGCTTCTTTTGTCGGAATATATCGCGTTCAAAAAATAAATTTCAATAATAAACATAATTTTCAATAATGTATTCTTTGTCCATTAAAACTTACAAACTGAAATTGACCCATTAAATTATCAACCAGAATGTTTTTTTTTTAGTTAGCTTCAAGGACTTCTTAGACAACTTTTTTTTAAATTATTATTTATTAAAAGTAAAGCACGAGAAAATCCTGCAGCATTACACTAAAAAAAATCGTGTTTGGACCATTAGCAAAAAATAAAGCACACTGCAGCATATTGAACACTACGTCAACACCGCCTAACTAGGCCTAAGCCTGTACTAAGGCAGGCGTACCAGAAAATATTTTACCTATACACACGTTTAGTTAAAATTGAAAGAAAAAAGAAAAGAAAAGAAATTAGGCATTAATACACATTTGGCGTGGTATTAATAGCATTCTTGCGTTGTATGTATGTATGTATGTATGTGTGTGTGTGTGTGTGTGTGTGTGTTTTTATTTTTTTTTTTTTTTTTTTTATTTTAATTTTTCAGAGGTTTGGAGAAAAAATACTTTTACGTATCATCAGGACAGTATTCTGCCTGGGTATGTCGGACTCGGATTAATTTCTCCTACCGACTAAAAACCTCATCCTCTGGTCTCTGCCTCTGTTTCCTCCGCGGCCCCGCCGTTAGCCATTACTTCGCGGAGGGAGGGTCTTGCTATTGCTTCTTCTGGCGGTTCAAGCCACTCTTTCTTTTATTTAGTGCTCCTGGTTCTGAGCTCGGTCTCTTTCTAGGCGACGAAGTTCTTGCAGTACTTCCATCACGAATGAGTTTGTCGTCTCCCAGGCATCCTTTGACGAGAGCATTGCTCTCATTAAGGATTCCGGCCGGATTTTCTGTGTAAGAGCAGTTTCCCAAGTACTGCGTGATGATTCGAAACGGGGGCACATGAAGAACACGTGCTCAGCATCTTCATTGGCTCCAGGACAAGACGGGCACTCTGGAGAAGTATCGTGTTTGAATTCGAAGAGGTATTCTCGGAAGCACCCGTGCCCCGATATCATCTGGGTCAGGTAGTAATTCACCTCTCCATACTCTCGGCTCAGCCAGACATCTACTTCCGGAATAAGACGGTGCGTCCACCTACCATTTGCTGAGGTGTCCCACATAGTTTGCCATCGGCGTATGCTTTTCCGCCGTTCTTCAGTTTTCAGTTCTTCGGGGCTCCTAGTGTTTGATCCTTTTCGCCGGTAGAGAGCTTTTCGCTCTTCAGCGAGTATTTCAATAGGCAGCATCCCAGAGATAACGCACACTGCGTCCTCAGATACTGTGCGAAAGGCGCTGGCTACTCTCAGAGCACTCAATCGATATACTGGCGCGACTGTTCTCCGTGACTCCTGTATTCTAAGGGTATCACCCCATATGGAGATGCCATATGTGAGCACTGACGTGACCACTGACGATAGGAGTGTTCTTCTAGTCTGCTTTGGGCCGCCTATGTTGGGCATCAATCGCGATAAAGCCGCTCTAACCACCGATGCTTTCGCACCCACATGCTCTGCCTGCTGCTTGAAATTGAGTCGGGCATCGATCATCACTCCTAAGTAGCGAATAAACGGCTGAGATGTGATTTCATGGGCTCCAACTCGTAGTGTGATGGTTTCTAGCTGTTTCCTACTGGTAATGAGAACTGCCTCAGTCTTGTGTTCTGCCAGCTTCAGGCCAACTGTGTCCATCCACTGACTGATTATCTCAAAGGTGTTATCAAAAGCCAGATTTATCTCTTCGAGATGTTTTGCGACGATCACTAGAGCCACGTCATCTGCATATGCCGTGAGTTTGACTTCCCTTGGTAGTACTAGTCTCAGTAGCCCGTCGTACATGACATTCCATAGAAGTGGGCCCAGAACCGAGCCCTGAGGCACCCCCCTTGTGACCCTGTATTCTTTCGGGCCCGTCTCCGTGTCGTATTTCAGGACCCTATCAGTGAAGTAGCTTGCTACCATCCTTCGTAGATATCCTGGTACATTCATTGCGGTGAGAGAACTCATAATGCAGTCCCAGTTGGCGGAGTTAAACGCATTCTTTATATCCAGCGTTGCCACCAGGCAGTAATTCTTCGTACCTCTCTTCCATCTGGTCCCTGCGATCGCTTCTTTGGCTGTGTTGACGACAAGGTCAATCGCATCCAGGGTGGAGCGACCCTTCCGGAAGCCATATTGGTTGCTTGAAAGCTGCGGGTCTACTATCGCTTCTATCCTCCTATGAATTATACTTTCTAGTATTTTGCCTGCCGTATCCAACATGCAGAGCGGACGGTAGGCTGATGGATCATCTGGTGGTTGCTTACCCTTAGGGAGAAGTACTAATCTCTGTTGCTTCCATTTCAGAGGTACAGTTCCCTCCTTAAGGCATGCGTTGTAAACTTCCAAGAACAGTGACGGTGCTGCTTTGATGGCTTCCTTTAATGCAATGTTTGGAATTCCATCCAGACCTGGTGCTTTCGTATTCCCCACCTTGTTACATGCTTCCATCAACTGTTTTTCTGTGACCGGTTGAATTTCTTCTAACTCGTACTGCTCTGCCCGGTGTTGGAATTCCGTTTGTTGAGGAAAAAGTGCAGTTACAATTTTCTCAAGAAGTTTGGGGCATGTGGGTGGAGGTGTCAGCTGGCATCTTATGTGCGTCATAACCACCTTATACGGTCTACCCCATGGGTTGCCCTCTACTTCATTGATCAGCTCTCTCCAGCATTGTCTCTTACTATCCTTGATGGCTTTGTTCAGCGTTCTTCGTGTCCTACATTTTAGGCGCTTGCAAAGGTTCCGGTCTAAATAGGCAAAATTAATAAGGTTTATCATATTATCATAATCATCAAATGCTTTTTATTTTAATTTATAATCATTCATTTTAAAATAACGTTTTGCACGGTTGGTTATGGTACCTTAACTAAATCGTGTAAAATATTATTAATCCACTTCTTTTTGTTCGATTCCTTGAATTTAAATTTTCAACGAATTGTTCGATTTCAGAAATGTCACATATCTTGACGACGGCTGAGCCGAAATATTGATACAATTTTTAATTATCATTAGTTTTTAAGATACACTAATCGCCATTATTTTTCAGCATTGATTCTCATCTTTCGAATTGTTGTGTTACCGCCGTAGGAGAAAATAGGAAGCCGGTTTCGTCATTTTCCAATACCACAGCAGGAAACAGCAAACACTGAAAGAGGAGAAGAAAAACGGCGTGGAGTCGCTCCTGGTCGCCACAGACCAGATAAGTGCCCTTTCATTTATTTAGTAATAAACATAATTTCAATTTGAAAAAAAATATATATATATATATATATATATATATATATATATATATATATATATATATATATATATATATATATATATATATATATATATATATATATATATATATATATATATATATATATATATATATATATATATATATATATATATATATATATATATATATATATATATATATATATATATATATATATATATATATATATATATATATATATATATATATATATATATATATATATATATATATATATGTATGTATGTATATATATAGATATATATATAGATAGACACGAGAAGTGAAGTTCAAATGAATGACTAATTTTGGGATTATTTATGCCGGATATTCGGTATACAACCCAATCAGTATCCACGACATCACTAATATTAATATCTCAATATAACTTCGGTCGGGCAACCCATTTGCCGCGGTGGCGACGTCAAGAAGCAGACGTTTCGCCTGCAGCGGTAGTTCGGATTACGCCGTATTCCCAGAGGAGCACTTGGAACTCTCGCGCGACGGGAAAGACTGTTTGTAACTGTAACTAGTTTTTGAGGTTAGCAGGAGGGGAAGAAGCGAATACATTACGTAATGATGAAGGATTGTGATTTTTAGCTGTGATTTAAAAAAAAAAACATCTGATCTCGCGTAAAACACCAACTAAAAGCGATGCCGGCAAAAATGCGAACCTAGCAATATTAGGAAATAATCTGGAACTTTTGAGGCGATATTATCAAAGTGTAGTAAATACAAAAAAAAACCGCTGAAAAAAAATCTACTTGATGCGCGGTATCATATACTTTCTCCAATTTCGTCTTGATAAAGCGACATACAATGCGTCGCTGTTCTAGGCTATATAATGAGCGCGAGAATTTATTTGAATTCGATTTTCAAACTCTATATTGTTTTGTTCTCTTCTATGTATGTAATTTATTTTTGAAATATCTATATTAATAGCAATTTTAGGTTATGTAGTTATAAATTAGGGCTGATTGCCAAATGTTGATAAAATTTTGACGAATGTTGACATATCGATCGTTTGATCGTAATCCTTGTTAGTTTGCCTATTAATTCTTTGTGCGGTCTTTTCAATCATCGCTTCAGTTCAGATAGATTGTTCTGTTTTAATAGAATAAGCAATGGAACTTTTTTTTATTTTACATTTATTATTTTACCCTTGAAATTATATTTTATTTGCCTTTGAAATCAATGAAATTCACTGTCTCAAATCTCGTCTCGATAAGGCTACAAACAATGCTCCAGTTATTGGCTATGAGAATCCCGATTTGCAAATTCTATTTTCAGTTTCTATATTTTTTACCTATTTTAATTATTGAACTCGTAAACCATAAACTATATTGAGATACGACTTACAACAATGTTAGAGGCATTATTGTCCGGATTATATATAATTGATTTTCAAAAGTTCAAAAATGCTGGCACGGGCTAAACTTTGAAATTTGTACCATTGACTCCTGAGGGGTTAGGTAAACGGTGAGATTCAAAACATGTTGCAAAAACTTTGTTGTTGCTTAACCTAAAAATTAAAAACATAGGTCCCCGAGGCGTCGAAAAATCGTGATGATTCATAAAAAGGTTCAAAAAACCAAAAGATTGTTAGTACAAAAAACTATAATAGACAAACAAATGCCAATTTTTTTTTTTTGATATGTGCGGGTTTATGCTAAACCTTGAAATTTGTAACATAGACTTCTGAAAGGTCAAGCAAGCGGTGTAATTCATAATAAATAAAAAAAAAAAACTAATGTTTTAAAATTCAAAAATGTGCCTTGCGGGCACGGGCTAAACCTTGAAATTTGAAATATGGCCTCCCGAGGGTCGAGTAAACGGCGTGATTCTAAAACTTTTAAAGATTTTCAGTTCAAAAAAGTACACTACCACTCAAAAATTTTTGGGATTTAATGTAATTTAAATAGTAATAAAGGCTATTTTAAAACTTTTGAGAATCAATTAATTTTATTTTTAAATAGCCCTAATAATATTTTCTTAATAACGTTTATTTAGGTAAACAACGTCCACATAAGCTTTAATAAGATAATATAAATAGGGGTACCTACAATAAAATTAATAATTTCTTCTAACAATTGTTAAATGATCCGTTTATTCCTGAACTTTTAGTAATGTATGATATATTATGGAGATTATGGCCTACTAGTTAATATATGCTTAAACACTTTTAATATATGAGCGATATAAATGCACTTCGGGGAAGTCTCAAATGTGCTTAAAAATGGGGTTACAAAATGTTCTTATAAAACACATACTCAAATGCGTGTGTTAGTCGAATTACTGTAGTGCACAATGGCAAACTCAAGCTGCCAAGAGAGATAACACCATGTATCATATATTGCCGCACTTTACCGGCCCTGCTTACACCATCTCCATGATATCCCAGCTCAAGTGCTGAATTTATAGTGATTAAATATTTGCCGTACTCCATTCTCACCTCAACGGCGAGTTACGGGAGACAATTACACGCACGGCGTCCCAGGACAAGCATTCCTGGCCCTCTTCATTAGGGAGTTACCTCGTTACGGCATTGCTCCGTCAATATTGTATAAGAAATCATTTTAATTATTAACGTTTATGCTAAACAGGGGATGGTGGGGGGTTGTAGGCGGAATCGCGCGGGTGACGGCACTGTCTGTAGGGACGTCGAAATAAAGGTGTGTTTATACGTGGATTTATATTTCACTTCGTAAAATGCCTGGCGAAACGCTGAAAAAGGCGCGAACAGACTAATATCGAATATTTAGGATATAGTAGTACTAAAAAGAACATTGTGCTAACTAATCAAAAATGTAGAATTAAGTAATCAAAAACAGGTTGTTAACGACTAAATTTGAAGAAATTTCGGAAGTTTGAAATATTAGTATGTTCCGTAAAATGTTGTACTTTAGCCATATGCCTATAGTGAAACTATCAAATTATAAGTAGTTTTTAATTCATCTTCAAAGTTATCTAATTTATTGTGACTAAATGACGCCCTTCATGTCGGTCGTCAGATATACGGAGTCGAAGGTTACATAAGGACATATCTCATATTCTTCTCAATTTTTCGTTTGCACCACATTGCCTTCACTGCAAACATCAAAACGATGTACCAGAAAATTATTGTTCATGCAGTTTCAGCGGAAGCTTCAGCCGACCTTATGGCGCACATCCACTGATGAACCTATCAAGATTTCTTTAAGAAACCGTCTTTCTTTCTTTAAGAAGCCTAACCTACTATACAACAGTAGAGCGTGGATTATAATGGACATTTTCCACGAACAGCATAGGTTTTACAGTGCCACATTTAGAGCCATTTCGCACTGTTGACTGACTGGTGGCAAACGACACGGTCTCTAGGCGACAAAAACATATGCAACTATGCTGGAGAGATAAAGTCGAGCGATAGTTTTCTTTGTAGATCCTTCTCTGTATAGATTGCCTAGGCCATTTTTCTGCACGAACGTGCGGTCGCCTCGGAAGTTGCTCGTCGTGTGAATACTCCTATCTAAACCTATGCTCTCCTATTAGTTGCAGCGACCGGCCTTACGCTTGTGCGTCGCCACGACGTGGTGTGTCGTGGAGTCGCTCGACCGGCCGGCGACCACGTGCATAAACACCTATTAAGATATATAGAAAGTGAGTTGTCGACCGAGTCGCCGACGACCAGTCGACAGTGCGTAATAAGACCTACGTTGACGATATACGAGTATTATCAGGTGTAGTTCGCTGCTGGATCACAAAATCACTACAACCACTAGTAGTGATTGTAGTTCCTGACAAAGTTCCTAGAATCAGTCACGTGTTAGCATAATAAATTAGAGTAAAAGAAGGCAGCTCCATCTTGCTAACCTAGAACTCAAGGTAGTATGCAATAAACATCCACGATATCTTTACTCGATTATGACGCGAACAACTTGCTATAATAGCCAAGCACAAAACTACACATTTCCAGTGCAGTTTCAACTATTATTCTGCGGTTATGTGGAATCGGTTAGGAATGGCATTGCGATCGAAATTGCAGTATGTAAGGACCACTATAAGAGTTTATTATTAATGGAAGATGTTTAGATGTCGTATTTTGATTTTATTTGAAAATAATTACTTGATAATTCCATTATTACTATTGTTTTTTCGTTTGGTTATAAATTTGTGTCGTGATTATTTGATGTTAAATATTTTGATTTGTGTATTTGTTTGATTTGTTTGATTTTGATTATTTTGTTTTTTTTATTTTTAGATTAATTTGATTTTGTTTATTATATTTTAATATCATTAAATTGTGGTTTCCTGTGTGTACCAATAATTATTAGGTGTGTCCTAAAAACCAGTATAAGAGATACCCTGAGGATACCCCTAATTTGCAGCGTTTGTAGTTTATTACATAGTCTTTGTCTATTTACAATTTTATTTTTAATCTGTGTGTTTTTGTTTTTGTTTTGTACATATTTTTATAACAACATCTGCAATTATTTTTTTTTAAGGATCATGAGGGTATTTAATGTGTGACATTAGATGAGAAAACCTGTCCGAGTCAACAAAAATCTAATAAATGCTTGTGTCTGACTCAGGAACGTAACGGTACCTGTATTAGATTTTGAAGATAAATTACCAATTCTTTATGACGAAATTCTACAACGTATATGAGAAATAATTAAAAGCAAGTTAAATTTTTTATTTATATTTGCGTATTTATGCGTATTAATACATATCTACTTAGATGTAGGATATATGAAAATATTCCAGAAAATAGACAAGTAGAATATAATAGAATCATTCTCAACTCAACGACTTTGCTGTTCTGCTACCATCTAACTAAGCTACATATATATATTTTTAATAATTTCGGAAATTGTACCAAATTAAAGAAAACTCCTTCAAATAAATATTGTAAACGTCGCCTAACGATATCACCCCTCCAAGAGAACCAAATTTTAAATATTAAGGTGTGTTGTTAGGGGCCTGAGGGGAGATGGGATGCTTTCGCCCAAATTCTATGGATAATGACCTAGGCGGGGAATCGTTGAAAAGCAACATCGGATACAAGATATTCAAGTAATATTTTGCTCTGATTGCTGTTGTCAATCAAGGCTTAAGAAGGGAGAAGGGGGTATTCAACGCACGGCACGGCTCATGAGGGGAAAAAATAAGCAGCTACATTTTATAAAATATGTTTTGAAATATAAAATTGCAAGCAACATTACAAGCACGTGAAGATGGATGAGAGAAGGGGGGGGGAATATCTTGACTTCGCCATACTTTGTTTTACTTAGTGATGCTATGCATTAAATCAATGTGTGTTTTGTCCGGATCCACGGTGGTCCGCTATAGAACATGCTAGCTGAATTATAGTAAATTTCAAAAACTGAAGTTTTTTGAAATACATAGGAATGCTACCTGACATGGAAAAGGGCTTAAATGGGTTAATGACACATAATTTAAATATTGGTGTCACGCTAAATATAGACGTATCAGAAAGCTAAAACCGTCATACAATACTGTTTTCTACCTGCTACTGGCGCAGGTATCGTTCGTCGTAGTTGTTGCATTAGTTTTAAAAGTAAACCACCGTTTTGTGATTCAATTCGGTCGCGTGCGTATTTATTTTATGATTTCTAAATTAATTAATAAATAACAATAAGAAAAGAGCTGAAAAATTCAAGTATAAACTTATACTTTCATTACAATAATCGTCATCATGCGGAAACGCGCGAATTATTTGCGACAATTTTTTTTAAACCCGACCAACCGTACTTCACCGCAGATAACTTTTTTAAACTATGGATGGTAAATAAGCCTGTAGAGCATAATATCGTTCATGTCGCTAGCTAAATGCGACAGCGGGTTATCCCTTAAGAAAAACTAGTTTTGACATAAACGCATTTTGAGTTTTCCACAAGTTCTCACTTAATTATATATTTGGATTTTAAATTCAAATCTTTAATAGACAAAACAACAATTTTCTTGCTTCAATTATTTTGAAATGGCAAATTTTATGAAAATCTGAAAATAAATTGAAAAATGACCCACTGTTGGATTACACTTTGGCTTAGTAGCCATCTCAGTGAGGTGTATTGCCTCATGTTTAATAAAAAGGAGTGGGGTTTGTGTCAAATTGCAAAAATAACTCAATGTTGCCCTTCAACATCGATATTCCTTTAATCCAATAGTGGCTTGTGTTTGTAATTGCTTAAATAACTTAGGGTTGTTTTTTATTAGAAGTTGACATTAAAATGATAGTCGTTTCCACTAACCCAGTTTTGCCTTATGCAAACCTGACATTCAACACTGAGTTGTCTTATTAAGGTGGGTATTTTTTTTTCAAAGTACCCACTGTTGTCTCAGATAGAGCTCGTGTTACTCAACATTTCTATATACTTAAAATCGACTTTTGGGCATATAACCCACTGTCGCTTTCAGCTATTGATATGTAAAATTACTAGAACCTAGTTGTTATTTGCAAACCGCCATATTAAAATATATATTCATTGAGTCCTTGTATTTTAATGCTTACTACTTGAATTGCAAAATACTTGTGTATTGTTATTTTTTAATAACGAGATAGATCATATACAATGTAAATCATGCCCTGTGGTATAAAAGACGGCTTTTACTTATTTTTGTACAGCCCTCATGTGCTACGCGGCAACACCGTGCGTTCTCATTTCCTCGCTTGCTCTTCTGCCTGGGTCAACAACTCTTTCTTGTAGATACCTTCCCCTGGGACATTAACACCTCTACCAAATTAGCGACCTCGTTAAACATTGCCAGCTTCATTTCAGCAGGTCCTGAAAGACCCTCTCCGTTGGTCCCTTGGCGGTCCATATATTTCAGCGGAGCGCCCGTCGCCGCAGCTTCCCTTTCCGGCCGAACGCTGCTCTGCCACAGATAAGTAAAAAAGATGTTTATAACGACAATCCAGATGCGTCACACCTTTTAAAATGGCATCTCTACCTTTATATCAGTGAACATAGTATTATGTTTTAATGCCACAGGAACTCTAACATAATTTCGGTGGCAATTCAAATAATACTGATCGAGGGAGAGCTTCACTCGCGCGCTGTAAGTTCTGACACGCACACATACATATAAATTCGTCACAGTAGGGTTAGTTGTAAGAGATTGTCATTTGACAATAAACCCGCCCATTGTGCAATTTCACAATAAAGAGTAGAAACAAACAAACAAACTTATCGAAATTGGTTTTGCTATAAAACATGTTCACACAAATTTATTAGAAATAAAATTCTAGCCGTTCATTGATATTGATATTTTTTATAACCTAAGTAAATTGCATACGAATTATACTTGGAATAATTTGAAAAATGATTCTTGAGAATATTCGCAGTTAATACTTTTAGAGGTTTATTTTTTGTTTGTTTTTTTAACATTCATCTAATAAAAGAATAGATTTCATTAAAATGTATCTGCTTTTATTTTTTCTCAAAATACTTTCCATTATTCAATAAAAAAATGGCTTCTTGACGATATAGGTCATTCAAGGACAGAGACTAATCTGCAAATCATCTCTTAGAAATAATATAGCTGCATAAATGTGATATAAGATAATAAACATAATGTAACATATATGTGTATGTGTGTATGTATGCATATGTATATATGTGTATATGTATAATGTGTGTGTATAAGTGTATGTGTCCTACGTCAGTTATGCTTCTCCACCCAAGTCTGAAAATAAATCGTATGCCCAGATACAGGCTATACTCGGCCTAGTTGGGCATGCGCTGCGCATGGTCATGTGAATGTGGGTCGTCGTTTACTTCGCACCATTACTTAGTATGACCATTTTATGAATTTCGCATGTTATGTTTAAAATAAATAAATAAATAAATAAAATTAACCTGAATTCAATGTATCTTTTTGTATATAGTTTGTTAATTTTTGTAAAGTTATGATAGGTACAGACATTTGATCTTACCAATCGCAATATATCTTTGAAGATAAAGGGCGGGGGGGGGGGAGGAATACTAAATGGCATGTGCTTTGATGATTTATCTTAGATAGACACTTGAAAGTGTCAAATATCACTTGAAGTGACGGATAAATATGTGAAATAACACTTGAAAGTAGACAGTAGGCGTTGTCGACTACAACGGACGAACCCGTCACCCCAGGCTGGTACAACGATATGTGATCATTCTTTCAGCCGTGGGATTAGCGTAGCAAACTTAAAGACAAAACAATCTACTGTCTAGCTCCGACAACAAGCCTGTTAGAGGCGAACGCCCTACGGCGAGGCACCGGAAAAGGTACCCAGCGGGCAGCCTTGCTTTCTAACTACCAGTTTCGGAAGGATATCTCTAGAATTAACCTTCAGGATACCTCCGTCCTCCCGGCTTGAAAGTGGACAGTACCGTCACCTCAGGCTGGTATAACGATATGTGATCATTCTTTCAGCCGTGGGATGAAGGTAGAAGACTTCGAGACAAGACAATCTACCGTCTAGCTCCGCCAAAAAGGCCGTTAGAGGCCAACGCCTTAGGGCGAGGCAGCGAGAAAGGTAACCAGCTGGCAGCCTCGCCCCTAACTTCCAGTTTTGATAAGATATATCCGTCTGGAGTTAACCTTCAATATACCTCCGTCCTCCCGACTGGTTACTGGTCCTAAGTCGCTTACGCGGCCTCTACCTGTTGTAATTACGGCGGTAAATCAATTTAAATTTATCACGGACCTGGTCGTTGTTTGCCGTATGCCAACACGGGATCGAGTGGCCCAAGATCATTTTAAGAGTGGCATGACAACAGATCAACATCCACCCCCGCTGCTTAGGAGACAGTATATTTTCATAGTCTCCAAACTCCTTCAGCAATTAGTCAGAGTGTACAACCGATTAGCGTCGCCGAACGGTGCGCAAACCGTCCAGTAGCGCCGGGATGCAATCCCACCAGGAGAAACCACCCTCTGTGTACCAAATTTCAAGTCTGTAAGTCCAATAATTCGGGGTTGAAATAGGAATGGTGCGTCCGCTGGTGGACCGATTTAAACCACAATCTTTTTAACTCTTGCTATTTTTAAATGATGGCTGAATTTTAAATTTTAGCTCTATTCAGTGGAAATTATTTTAGTGGCAAAATACAGACACGCATGCAGTCACACCGCCAGACACACAGACAGACTGGAAATAGTCCTAATCGTCTCAGGGGGGGAGGGGGCTCAAAATGAATATATTTCCGTCTTAAGTCTATTTTAAAATAATTTTTTGGCCTATCGGATTCAGAGTTTAGACGCTGTCGTAGAGGAATAAATTTATTTTAAAATAAATTATAGCTCTATCGGATTAAGGGTTTATATACTGTCGTAGAGCAATAAACACAGACACACATACAGACACATAGACACACAGACAGATTTGAAAATGGTCTTAAGAGCCCCTATCAATTTCGCAATGTGAAAACCGAAAATACACACTTTTTCAGGACGAATTTTACAATAACCATAAGATATATCTGATATTTTTTAATTCACAGTTATACAACACCTATTTATTTAGTATGTCTACGAAATTTTATATTGATAACAACTTCGTATAAATTAGGAAAAAAAATATACAAAAATGGTTTTTTACATAAAGACGAAACACGAGGTTTTTCAATTCGTTTTTCTGCTAACTGGTAGCGAAAAACGTTCTGAAAAAAAATGTGCGTACTAAGCATATAATATATTAGTAAGTCTACGATATATATTTTTTAAATTTATTCAATTAACACTAATAAAAAATGTGTTGTACTATGAATAAACCCAGTAAAATCGTGTGTAAAACGTCGTCTACGCGTAAGAATATAATAAAAATAATTACAAGATATAAACATTTCAATAATTGAGGCATTTACCCACCCAGTATTTTTATTTTTTTTATTTAATGTCTACATATTTCTCTGTAATAAATTATCGAAATCCATGCTTACGCGCTGTTCATTCGCGTTAGTCCGTGCATTCGCGCCCGAGGGCTACTGGACGGTGGACGTGCGTTGCGTTGATTTCCGGAGCTCGCGATATTCTCGCGTCCTGCGCGCGAATACTCGCGCCCGGCCGAGCGCTTTTCGACAGTGGATATGCGTCGATTAAGCGGTTTTGATACTGCAAGATTTGTTAGGGGCTATCCATAAAATACGTCACGCTAAATTTTTGGCATTTTGACCCACTGCTCACCTTATCAGTATTTTTTATTGTAGATGTCAAAAAAATGTGTTTAATTTTTAGAAAATAGGTCAAAACATTAAACTTTACTATCAGGGCAAGATTAAAGTTAGAAAAAAAGCTGAAAAAACACGAAAGGCGTGTGAATTTCGTAGGCAAATTGTTTTCACCTTCCTAACTATATTTAACTAATTTTTTTATAGTTTGTTACTTTCTTTAATCTATAAATACGGGTAAAAATGTTGTCCATCGCCAGCGTCGGCGTGGCAACGCTGCAAGCGTCATTGATACCTTTGGATCGTAAGCGAAAAAGAGTAGGGTTTTTGACTTAAAATAATTGTTCAAAAAAAATAAATTTCAAAAAATCTATAAATATATAATGTATATTTGCAGAGAATTAAATAACAAAAATAAGACATTACCTGGATCGTCATCGATGGGTAAAAAAGATGGAGATATAAGGTATTTTTACTTGGTAATAATAACAGTAATTTATAATAATATCGCAAAGGTTTCTATTAACATCTTTAAGTTTCATTGGGAAATTGTATATACCCATACACTGTGGAATATAAATAGCGCACAGAACTTTAAGGGTTATTTCTACCCGTAACATTTTTTTTATTCGACAAAAAAAGTTAAAAAAAAAACAAATAAAATAAAAAAGTATGGCACATGAATAGTTTTGGATTATTTTGAGACTATATTTATTCGTATAAAAAAAGCAATATTTTCACGATTTGATATGTTTATACTATTTTAGCATTTATTATTTATTAAAATCGTATTTACGTGTATGTGCATGGTCGGACTGGGCCTAAGGGGCCCGGGTGGGATTATGACTTTAGGGGCCCGCCGCGCGCCTAGGATCAAGTGATACCATCAGGTCAACCAATAAACCAAATGATAATAATAATCAAATAGGCACGAATTTTAGGAAGTTTTTAATTTCAAAGACATACATTTTTATGAAAAAAGTTTAGTTATTTATAACTATCCCATCAAAAACAAAAATAAAAGAGGAGAAGTTTCAGCTAGAGTGCCAATAACTTGTTAAAATAAGACATACATTTTTATATATTTTTATATAGAAAGTTCAATTAACTAATTGATAATGTATTATCCAATCAGCATTTTTTTTAAAAGAGGAGAAGTTTCAGCTAAATTGTCAATAACTCTTTCGTAAAAACTGATATCCTAGTCATCCTTGATAAGATCCGATTCAGTATTCAGAATAATCAATGAATCTAGCAGTTCTTGACCTAGTAGGGAACGAAGCCTGGTCTTAATGCGCTTCAGTGCTGAAAATCGTCTCTCGCGAGTCACTTGCGTAAATGACATTGTGAGTATTGTACAATAAGCTACGTATAAGTTGGAGTTCGTACTTATGTGCATATTATACTCAGACAAAAGTTTACATGCACATGGTATGCAACTTCGGCAAGCATCGGAACCTCTTCTTCCTCCTCTTCATCTTCTTTCTCAATCTGAGAATCTGAATCCTTTGTGTGATGCTCCCTAAGTGAAATGTGTTCGTCCCAAATAGTTTTAGAAAGTTCTTTAAAACTTTTTGCAAAAGATTCGAGTTCTTTTGAAAGTAATTCTCGATCAACATTGGCAATAGATGCGATTGACTTTAATGCATCATCAGGAATTCCGTTTTTGTCAATTTCGTGGAAGTTTTTCGGATCCAAACAAGCGACATCCTTCATTAAATGCTCATTGCAGTTGAATTTTTCATCTATTTTAACTAGAGTCGTGTTGATGATGACCTTGTATACGATAATAGAGAAAATTTATTTGGGTCCGCAGATAGCAGTCCAATTTCATCTTGACATAACTCATCTTTTTTCTTTTTTCATCATCGGTTTTCTAGATGTTCTCCGTAATGGCAGCGTGGTCTGTATTTCAACATCATCGTTTTCGACTTGAATTAATTCTTGGACCTGGGATTCAAACAAACTTGCAGCACTGAAAATGTCGTCAAAATGATCTAATTGTTTCCACAAATTCTTCTCCAAAGTTTTGATAAATCCCCAAGCTTTAAGGTAGTCTAGTGTAGGAGTTTGCAGGTATAAGCTTACAGGGGTTGATAAATCGAATATTTTCTTGAAGCGCAGGCTGTCAGAATTGTTTCAAATTTAAGAAAGGAATCCATCAATGCTTTGTATGAAATGAAACCTTTGGCTCGAACTCCGTGCTCAAAGATATGGCACTTAGAGTCTTTATCAACGCAACGTATCGAATTTTCTCCATGATGGTTGTCAATGCTTTGTCTTTGGCCCACCATCTCGTTTTTCCGATGTTCTGTAATCGTCTCAACTTGTCTCTACCAGCTGTTATTTCCGCGATTTTGTCCACCCACACGCGCTCGAATGATTCGTGAATAAATACACTTGTAGACTCCAAGATGCCGAATAAATTCTATGCTTCAGTACAACTTAACGTACAACTTCAGAAGCCGAGCCTGTCAAAATGTTACTGTCGAATAAATTGAATGTAGCAATTATTTATTACGCAACTATAATGAAAAGAACTTGAATTTGACGAAAGATACATCGATGCCAATTGGTGAACGAAGACCGCTCAATAGTGATCGACTCAAACGTCTACGGATATCCGTTAAATCGGCAGTTTGATACAGGAAAGCGCAAAATCTTCCCTTGGTAGACAGATAAATAATCTACAAAACGACATTTTAAACAGTCCGAAGCATACCTATATTTGAGAACACACAAATTTTGAAAACTATTTCTGCACAGCTGAAAAAAACTAGATCCAAGCAGTGTCCCCACAGTAAACACTTTACTGCGGAAATTAAATTCAAATACCTCCAACTTCGAATATCATGCTCGAAGTCTCCTATACAATTTAAACATCAACAGAGCTGGACAATTCAATGCTATCGTCGCAAAATTTATTGGAGTAAAACGCATTAATTTTGCTTTGAAAGATTCCTACAAACTAAGGTGTTACGTGGTAGTAGTGGTGTATAATACGGGAACATTGATATATAAACTACATAAAACAATTTTCGATAAAAGCCCATCTACTAATGTGAAAAAAATTGAACAGCAGAAACTTATGCAGAATACTAGGACGAAGACAACAAAGCAAAAATACGTCTTTTATTCAACGCCGATAGTAGTGACTACGGGGAAGCATGTCAAAAGCCAGACATGTCATCGGATGAGTATGAAATAGCCAAGGAGCTGTTTTTGGAAAATATGAAACAACAAATAAAGGACCGTCACGAAATTGAAAGAGATACGATATTACAAGCAGAAAGCGCTTTATGGCTGGAACTAAGAAGGTGTCTTTTAACAGCATCAAATTTCTCCAACACTTGCAAACGACGTGAAAATATTAGTTCAGCGCCTCTCGTAAAGAAGCGTGCTTGTTTTCATTCAACATGTATTCTGGTTGTATTATATTTTGTTTTATAGTTGCAACAATAACTTATAATACTATATACATACTTTGTAAATGCCAACCTCACTATTCGCTAGGTCATAAAAAAATATAACAGATTAATGGCGGTATTTTATATTTCTGATCTTACATTGTAAGGTCCCGGGTTCGATTCCCAACTGGGTCACCATTTTCCGTTAGGATCTAATTAACGGAATTGCATTTTCGATTCTGTCGATGGAATACAATAACAAGACACACACTTACAGACATGTTACACGCACACATACATATAACACGTCATAGTAGGGTTGGTTGTAAAAGATTGTCATATGACAATAAACCCGCCCATATTTTCACAATAAAGAGTATAAACAAGAAATGATAACCATAATATGTGACGAAATTTTTATTTTCTGTTATTATTATGTATGTCCAAACAAAAAATATTCAAACTTTTAATGACAAATATATTTTTTTAGTAGGTAACAATTTATCGAGTCACATATAATAACGTTGAGATGTTATACAACATATTTTTTACTAATTTTACATACTACTTGAGTGCTGATAATCGGTCGCGGATCAAGATTGTTTGTTGCCGCTGCGCCCGTATCTCTTCATTTGACTACGATAGTTCGAACGGCGACACCTGCGCTGCTCTGAAAATACCTAAACTAAGCGTGCGGCGAAATTGATAGGGACTCTTAATCGCCTCAGGGAGGGGGTTGGGGTAGAAATAAATATTTCCGTCTTTATCTCGAAAAAAATTATGCATGTTCACAATACTTTCCCTCCTCGTTAGTTGGTCGGCCGGGAAAGTAAAACGAGTCGTGAATACAAAAAGTGTCGCATCTGCCGTGAATACTCACAACCCTCGGATTAATCTATAGTCTGGATCCGCGACGCTCGACGTCGCTGTATATTAGAAAGGAAAATATTTATTTATGGAATTAGCGCCGCGATTCAGAACCCTCTGAAACCCCCTCCGACGACGAGCGAGTTTCAGCCATACAATTTGGTACCAACTGAATTATTCGTGGACGGCGACAGGTTAGAATTTGCTGTTGAATTAGGAGCGAAAGGGTTAATTGCGTTGTGGGTAGTCGTGGATGAAATGACGAGATTTCAGATCGAAAATATCTGGCTCTGAAATCCGCTTAACCCTTGGAGTAAATGGGTATTTTCATGGATGCATCTGTCTCTTTTGCAGGATTTTCGGCGACATCGACCTTAAAGTACTATAACTACGAAACTACTACACCAATCATAAAAAGAACAACTGCACAATGATTGCATTGAAATTTCGAATATAGAATATTGAAATATCATTTTGTAAAACAATTAGATAATTATGAATAAATATGAGAAAGTCAAAGAAGTGAAAAAAACACGGAACCAGATCTGGTCGTATCATACTCAACGGATAATTGTTTCAGAACCAGATTTGGTCGTATCATACTCAAGGGGTGGCGTGAACCACTGTTTCATAATGTGTCCAAGTTGTAATATTTATTCATTTAATTAATTATTTTTTAAATTACTTTATTACAGTATATATTTATTATACTATAAATAAGCAACAATTACATAAGTATATTGGTAGCAATAACTAGGATAATAGTGCTTTATACCGCATAGGTTATTTTTTATTTGTTTTATTATGCGGGGAGCCTGGTTTAGAAGGCAAAACACATGTTTGTCATGTTTTTTTTAAACTTTAAATTGAAATGTATTTCTGAATCTTTTATATTACTTTGAATAACAATTGAAAGATAAATATATTTTTTGTAATATTAAAAAAAAACTATTTTTGAGATGAATTTCAAATGTTTCTACAGCTGCAGAAATAACGGTATCTGCTTGCGCCGGTAATAGCGAGAGTAATTTTGCCTGAAACATAAAACAATAAACTAAGATATTAATTTTTACATATGTATTTTGTAGATGAACAAAACAAAACAAAAGTCTTTTTTTTGTTTCTCCCAAAAATTTTGTGGTAAACAAAAAAAACTTTTTTTTAATTTTGTTTTAATACATATAGATGTTTTTATAGAAGATAATTTAATAATCTTATTTTTTTTTTGTTGGAACAACTCGATCCGTTAAGTATTTTTTTGTCACCGCGCAAAACGGAAAAGTATGGTTTTGAGAAATACGCGTTTAAAGTTTTCTTTAAAGAAAAGTATTAGGTTTTCTATTTTTACAGCAATCTGATACAATCAGCTATTCCAGAGGTAAAAGATTTATTAATAGATTTCAACTTATGGTTAAAAAAAAGTCATGAAAAACATGTTTTTATTTGGACGTCTAAACAAGGCTTCTCAATTAAGGCGTGTACCACTGTTTAATATTTCAAAAAGTGTCTAAGTTTTCATATTTCTTTATTTAATTAATAAATTTTTGAATGACACTATTACAGTATATATCTATTGTACTATAAATAAGCAATAAGTAGATTTGTATATTGGTAACAATAACTAGGATAATAGGATATTACGCCGTATGGATTATTTTTTATTTATTTTATTAAGTAACATACAAAGAAAAGAACTGGACATGCAGATTGTTTATAATAGTTACAGATTGATAAATAATAGTTACAAACAAATATCAGTAAATGAAAAATATGTTCCATCCATATAATAATATGTATGCGAGCATACCTAACTAAGGTGGGGCGAAATCGCACATTCAACTAAAAATAGACAGTCTGTATCTGCCTGTGCTGTATTTTATGCGCTATTTTTCTCGTCGCACGAACTGACGCATTTTATTTAATTTACATGATCTCTAAATCTACAAAAAGGTTAGTGATTTTAATATGTGTGTTTATTTTACAAAATTAAATTATACATTTTGTAGTTATAAGGAATTTTCAGAATTCTCTGACTCATGCCATCTCTAAACCTTGTCTTTTCACGTTTTTCTAAGTTTTTGTTATATGTCTTAGTATTTTACTAGTAGTATTTATACTGTATTCGCGTCGCATATCAGTGCCAACTGCCGCATTTTTCGCATTCCGGTTGCCGAGTATTTTCCGCGGTGACCGCTATCCAGGTCCGGTATTCGTTGAATATTCCAACAGTGAAGCCGCATTGCCGTGGTCCAAGCTCTCGATGTATCTCGCCGAATCCGTCCTCAGGGATTGCCAGCAAGTGAACTCTGCCGTATTAATGAAATAACTGATGCAAATTTGTACGGTAAAATGCGGCGGCCGGATCATCCTTGCCTCCCTTAGGGCGCGCCTCCGAATGCTACGTTGGTACATTAAGGGTACCTTAATTAATTATAATTGGTGCAAAGAAAAAAAAATACTGAAAAGTTACATACCTACAAATTAATATAAAAAAAATGCATACTATCGTTGTTCTATAAATTACGCTGATTCTACTAATTCTTTTTGACTTGAAGACATTTTGATTACGAGAGACTCTAATAATTAGCAATTAGATACATAATAACCATGTGGCGATGATGATGATGAATCCATGCAATGGAGACTCCGACCCTAATGATCGCAAATACAATAATCTTAAGGAATACATAAGCTATTTCTTATATTAAAGGAATTGTTGGAAGAGTCTCAAGGCGAACCGATACAATATTTACTGAAGGTAAAAACGATAAAAAGAGTAAATTGTTTTTGTTTCGATGGCCATGTTAAAAGAAGAGAGTCGGCACACTTATTACCGGCAGCAACAAGATACTCGGCAGAAAAATGAAAATTGGCGAGACCGATATATATGTACGTGGAATAACTCACTGAGAGATAACGTGGATTTTTTACGATGTAGGATGACTCCTTGCTGCGGTGGTATAACGATCTAATATAATTTGATTGCTGAATATCTTAGGAGAGTTATCTATTACAGTATCTAATCTATTAGAGTATCTTATCTATTAGAGTACGAATATCTTATCTATTAGAGTATATTATCTATTAGAGCATCTTATTAAATTGTCTTACACCTCGTTCGATTCCAGTGGGATCATTTTCTTTGATTGTTTTTATCTGTAACTTTTAATGTCGACTAAGGCTAAATAAGTCGACTGTTGCATTCGCTGTTTTTCTCTTCCTTTTCTTTTTACTCATCAGAGAAATTACGAGTATATTCCTTTTCTTATTGTCGCCGACTTTGCACCACTTTCTTGGTATTCATAGATCTCTCGACCTTTTGTCTCGTCTTTTACAGTTTGTCCCATTTCCTACGTTGCTATGGCGCAGTCTGTTATATCTTACTCCAATAAGTTGTTCCATGAATAAGTAAATCAGTCTTCCAATATTCTTTCTTCTGCGCGGTATCTCTTCGCTGCTGATTATGTTGAGGTATATGTTGGGTATCATTTTGCCGTACAGTAAATGTTAATATCCGTTATCCCTTCTAATTAACAATTTTCTCAACTCGTTTAATATCATCTGCTGGTGTAATACAGTGAGAAAAATATAACGACGAATTTACGGAAATGTGCATGTATCAACAAGGATTACGTATATAACTCGGACTGTGGTCCATACGTATGAAACAAAATGACGCGTAACGGTGTTGGTGTGACGGTAGTTACCGTGTCGTAATGTTAAAACATAATGTTATTTCATTACATCGCGACCTTGGGATCTCTCTTCTAACAGCATGTATTAGTATACGTACGGTTATAGCCGGACACATGAATCATGTTGAAACTACGCTACACTGTTATTTCCGTATTAAGCGATAGGAAAATGTTGATACATCGATGTATGTTGATAATCATATACAATGTATGTTGAAAATGTTGATAATCGAGTAATGGAGTTTCAACAAAATTACGATTTAAATATCGTTATTCTGTATAAGTATTAACAAAATTGTAATGTAAAATCCGATCTTTTTCTCAGTGTACTTTACTTAATTTAGACCTATTTGCTTTTATTTGATGGATCAGATTGATGGTTATATTTCTCTTAGATTCAGTCTAGTATCGCTGTATTACAAACGATTTTTTCATTACAGACATTCTATATTACTGTCAATAGCCCTTTAGAAATTGCATCGATACTGATGATAATAGTCATAGGTTTGAACTCTACACGTTCAGTATCGTATCCCCCAGTTGAATAGCGTTTGAAAGTGGTTAATCTAGAAAGCTGGGATGCAAACATTGCTTATTCACCGCTGTGTTTATTCAGTTTTGCGGGGGTGTTCACCGTTCATTACTAATCCCACTATAACAGAAGTATAAGTAGCCCACATACATAAGCAAACCTGTGTAAAGTATGTAATTGTGAGTAGCGATAACCAAACCAAACCAGATGCAGTTAAATATAATCAATATATCTCTTTAACGTATAATTTAAATAAGGTAAGGTAGGAAAATGGAATGACATTGTTAGAATTAATTAATTACCTAAAACCATCCCCTATTTAATCTTTATTTAATCACTCTTACGCCTTCCTTCCATCGTATAGGAAATTACATAAATTATCTTAAGTAGAAACCATTTTTTTTATTGAATTTAAGTTCTAATTTATAATTCCTAACAATATAATTACAGGCATAACTTCTTTTTCCTTAATAATTAGTTCGCACAATTTTGATTTCTGAGTTAGTATTGAGTTATTGTCAATTGCAATATGCTTATTAAGAATCCAATGTATTCGTTAAGCACTTTGAGGGTATTGCATTTCCTAATATTCATTATTTATATTACAATCTGTTGATATATATTTCTTTTTTTAAAATTTAAATTTTGACCTTATTTTAGTTTTAATTTTGATTACTTAATCCAAACATTGATTATCGAAAATGAATTATAATATAAAAAAATATATTGATTATTTCTATTGCGCCATTGTTATTGATATTGATAATTTTATATTTGTAATATTTTTAATTTGACTGTTTTGTAACGGACTCTTCGTTTTTTTTATTTCGACTATCTGCAGTATTTTAGGAGCTACAATTATTTTTAAAAGATTTTAAATCGGTATTATAAGTTTAAATAGTAATTGTTTTACATTTTTTTTTTAAATATTAGTCGATATTTAAAAATAATTATACCACATATGGTATACTGTCACATAATCCAATTTGACTATACCAGGAGTAGGGATTCCTACCAACTGTCTTATTTGAAAAATAAACTAAATTTTGACATTTGACTCATTTTAAAATTTGAAAATTTGACACATTTTATTACTTATCAATACGCATACTTTCTTACATAATAATGCCCAAATAACGAACTTACCACAAGAATCTGTATGTTTTTGCACTGAACGATGACGAATGAACAAGCTCTGCTGTAAGTGACTTTTATCCCTTCTTGTGTTCACAATTCGCTAAGTTTTGATTTGTCTATTTGTATCGTTTTTATCCGCACACCTCAATCAATTGAATAAAGTTACTTATTGGACACTAAAATCAATTGGACATCTCTAAATATTCCAGAAATATAACTACTTAAAAAGTGACACAGAATATAGCCCAACCCATGTTTTGGTCTTAATAATCCAAAAATAATGTGAATTTTTCTTTTGTTACAGGTAAGAAATGTTTGCAGTGCTGCTGCATTTTAGAAGTGACCTCATGCTCCTGTGGTTGGTATTGAAACTAAAGATTTATAATTGACTATGATGTAATTGGATAGCTAAGATGCAATATAATTATTTTATTTAACAAAATTGTTCTGTAAATTCTTTACCATGCCTTCCGATTCCGAAAAAGAATACAATTTTTAAGAACCTGGTGTTTTAACAGAACTTTTAAATATATGTATAATAAGTAAATTTCATTTTGTTAGGGAGTTCGTTGTGTAAGTAAATACCTCTATTAATGCTGGTAGAAATAAAAAGCGTTTGTTCTTAGGTGAAGAAGCTTCACTTACCTATTATATCACAAACAGGCAATATAATATTAAAATGTGCAGCTCTTTTAAATATCGACATAATAAAGCATGGGAATCAACATTCTTGATTATTCGCGTTTGCAATAGGAAAATGAAATTTGTATAAGCCCACGAGGCTTGTCTGTTGAATGTTTTGTAGCGATGTGGTATATATCCATTTTATTCAACACATTATCTACATGATTTATCTCTTGTGCAATATGGCATGTGCTCGATTTTGAGGAATATTTGTACCGAGCTTAAGAGGCAAGTATGATAGTGTGAATCAGGATGTAAATATCGGTCCATGTATACGTTTTTTTTATGTGTAATATGTGTCCCAGGGTGTTTTCGCTTTTTCTCTCAACCTTAACGTCCAGAAATACCAAATATTAATGTATGAAGCACACCCGGAAGTACTATATATACTAGTCACTCTGTTTTGTAAACTGTTCATCTTGCTAGTTATTATAGTATACGTCGACCCGACTAGCGACGGGGCCGAAGCGGGCGGTGGGGCGGCGCTCTCTAAGTCCTATTGTTCTTAAGAAAACAGAATCAAAGTTTACACGTTACCAGCGAGTCGCTAATGCGACTTAGTGCAGACAAACTATGGCAGCGAAAGTCTTGAGCGAAACTACAATACACATAATTAGGAATTAGTCAAACAAAGCGGCCTCCTCATTTACGTGCGGGGGGCGCTCGGATAAGTTGACTTTGCGGATAATAGGCAACGAGTTATTGGCGTTAGTTAATACGTTAGTATTAGCGTTAGTTAATACCTTAGTGTAGAGGGAGAGGGGAATGGGGGGGTTGTTAATTACATTGTGCATAAACTAAAGAAATTTCTTCGTCTGTTGTCGCGAGAATTCTGCCGAGAAAGATTCGGCTGTTGATGGCTCATTTTAATTTCGCAAAACAGTTTAATTTCGTGTGGCACTCAATTTATATTTGACCGGTATTGTTTTAGCAATTAGACGTCTTGATGTTCTTCAAGTAAGACATATCCCTGATGTTGGGCAGGTTTTTATTAGATATATATAAAAAAAATTCTAAAGAACATTTACTTTAAAACTCCCAGCCTTCAAGTCGGAAATACTATTCCTACTACCCGGGGAATCGATGATACACTGTGCTGTAAATGGAAGGAATCGCGAGCTCAGATTTGTCGGAATCATTTTGATAATCATGCAGGTCTTACATCAACACCGCCGCGAAAATCGCGCCTTCATTGTCGCAGTCGCAATTCACAAGAGCCATTGACTTTTGCATGCGCGATACTTAAAAAAAAATAAATGCAAATATCAAATTTGATACTATTTCAGCATTTATCAACTTTCATGTCCAAGTCATTTGCATTGCAGGCGGCCCGGCCCGTATATAAAACTTTCTGTACCTTTTCCCCTGAGATAACTTGAAAAACAGATCGAGTTAAAAAAAATATCCTAAGAAACATTTACTTAACTTATGAATATCCCCCTCCTCTTTCCTCCCACTCATCTTCTAGATCTAGATTGTCATTATATCACATTCCTCCCGTCGATAATAAATGATATGTTAATATTTCTGTTTTATTTTCTTTATTATGTTTATTATGTAATTGTACTCATTTTGTTATGACTACTACTTTACAAAACTTACACTTGTTATTTATATATTTGCCAGTATCAACATTTAGTCACAATAAACAGGTATGGTCGTAAGATATTACCCCTTGGAAATAGGCCCACCATTGTGTTTGCAATAAAGTTTTTCAAACAAACAAGCAGCAAAGTATTTAATATTGCTTTTGGAACAGTTAATATCTTACATCAGATTGCTCAAATTAGTTGCTAATTTTGATTCACCGGGATATATTGAACTATGCCACCATTTTCCAACCTACCACCATTATCCTAGTTTAAGCCATTATTTTCCAACGTGCCACTCAAAGTCAAAAAACTGAATTTTTCAGGAGAGCCTAGATCCAAAAAATATTGTGTAGAAGTTGTAATTTCCTCAAATTGTGTATAAAATCCCTTTGGTCCCTTCTGACTGCACTATTACAATTGTCGAGGAAATCTATTGATCACCTTCGAAAACGTTTTATTGTCGGCGATCTAACCGATACAATTCGACATGATCCGGCTCATGCAGCATCCCGCCCATGTAGTTATCCGGCAGGTACGTGTGCGTGCTTTACGAGTCGCGATCTTCAACAAGTAGTCCCTGAGAGCGTCGTCGCGTCGTTCGCATTCCGGTCACGCGTCGGAATCCTCTCCCGCGAACGCAGAGATTATACACCACTTTGCTCACCCTCATCCCCACTCCTCCGACCTCTCGGCTCTCTCTCGCTCCCTCTCTCTCTTTCTCGGTCGTCTGTCACCCGATTCGACGGTAATACGATCAGGTGGCCGCGCTTTTGTTTGTTTACCGCCGGCGGAAACGCTAGGCAATTGTGTTTGTTTTTCGTTTCTTTGACTGGTTTTGTTCTGCTGCTCTCTCTCTCCGGGTTGTTTCTATTTATAGTGGAAGTACTTCACTCCCATTGTGTATCTATCCTTGTTTTCTCCGGCTAGTACTCGAGCGACGAGTTAAGCAGTCTAATGCTGTCAAGGGTTAATTTTATTTTTATTTGTCGCGCCCCGTGGGGTTCTTTTGTGGGGACATTTCAGGGGATCCAATTATAGGATAGTCGAGTTGAAATTGCTGGAGAATGGTGATTTAATGCAGTGTTCTGGGGTTGGTTTGTTCGTTCGTTAACGTGTCCGGACTAGGTTAGGACAAATTTGTCTAAAAATAGGCGGCCTGAATGGTCTTGTCGTTTGCTTCTTGTTGACAGCTGCGGGCAGGATAGGAGGTGGTCTTCATCCTACAGTGTTCCACAGACGCATATTTGACTCTCTGTGTAGCCCAGTGTGCGAGATTAGCTCGGCATCTCGCCATGCCCACACTCAGTCTGTTAAGACTACGCCATGCGTAATAGGACAGATAGGACCCTGGTGCTATCTCTTTCTTTACGTACTTGTGAAGTGCCTGCATTGAGTAATGTGGTTTGAAGATTGATTGCATTGCAGCGGTTGTGCGCATCTCAATAATGGCATTCGCGATTTAAGGCGAATGTGGTGTGGCTCTTGCCCGTGAAGTGGGTGTCTTTTGTCGTCAACCGCCTATAAACGTTCAGAATCAGCCAGGACATCACGACTTATTGCAGGGGGAGCGGTGGTAATGATCGGATAAAGCCTTTTGAGGTTTGAGGCAGTCGGAGACAATTCTCACAGCATCGTTCCCAGCAGTATCGACCATTTTTGCGTGTGTTGATCCACTCACGCCAGAACGGAATATTGTGGTTTATTATGGTGAGGTGAACATCCCATTCGGATGGTGGCGAGAGAAGAAGCGTCTTCAGCGGTAGCAGCATTATAGAGGTCTGAAAAGCTGCAGCCTGATAGAAGCCTCATAGAAGCTGCCGTTCATTATAGCTCTCAAGCTAGCAAGTAAAAGGGCAACGATACGGAATAAAACAGATTAGATCTTTTTAGCTGCTTCAATTAGGTTTGTAATCTTTTTTCCAGTTACATTAACATTATAAAATAACGATGTTGACGATAACACATTTCGCAATTCGCAACTAAATCAATATGGCAGACAAACCAATCGATATATCGGAAGAAAATACTAAACAAGCTAGAAACCTGCCAAGCCAGACAAAGATATGCAAATATGCCGCTCGATGGAAAGACCGTAAATTGCTGTGGTAACCAGGCACCGTATATACATACTTACAGCCGAATGGAGATACCCACAAATTGATAGTAGGAAGACCGATTTGCCTGGAAAAATTGTCTTAATCATGGCATAGGGCACTTTGACCTAACGAAAGAAATCATTGGTGAGGTCAGAAGCAAGTTAGGCCAAGCACGTATGGCTTAACTTATCCGGGTCCAATATCCCTGAGTACACTGTATCGCACTCAACATGCGCGCCTAATGCCAAATATCGATATGTCTGTCCTCTCCTGCTCGCTGCTGGAAACAACGAGGAGAGGGAAGAGATACATAGAGTCGCCCGTGATATTACTTAGTTTTCGAGATTTGATTGATTTTTGTAATTATAATTGTGGTATCGTAGTCTTGATATTTTTTTATTGATTTCACTTAATTTTTCAATTATTAGTTTCATTTTATTATGAGGCAGTACTCGAATGTTCCTATATGAGCCTACCTTAGTGCGGTTGTCTCGTACGATCCAGTTAGGTTAGGTTTTGTTATTGTATATCTGTAATTATGATTTTTGAAAGGATAAAGGATTTGATTTGATTCTCAACTAGGCTTACGTGTCTCTATGTTCATTAATTCGGTATTCGCTACTATATTTCAAGAGAATATGGCTCGAATGACCATCGTTTGCAACCAAGCATAGCGTTCAAAACCTATGTAAGTTGATCTCAAGAAATTCTCTGATCCGCCCAATTCCAATCATCCTCCCCATCACGGACCAAACCGAGGGTTCGCATCCGTCACCGGGACCAAAACACCATTAGAACCCCTCGATTTTTTCCAGTGCTTCGGCGGGGCAGTTTGTCTAATGCGTCAACACGCACCTCCCGTCAACGCCTCCCGCATTAATCATTCACATCATTACGGCTGGATAATTCTTCCTTGTATTTTTTTCGGGCCGCGTGACGAAACATTTTCCAACTTTCATCATTTATATCAATGGCCGCGCGACAGGCGACGGCCGCCGCATAATTATTCTGGCACACCCACTACTCTGCGATATTCCGATTGAGTTGGATTCTTAATTGAGTTTTTAGATCGAAATGATGGATGCAGCTAATAAATAAGCGATTTACCAAATCTTCTCGAAGATATCGAAGTGGATTAATCCTTGTTCGAAGTGCTTATGCTCGCAGGTAGTGCTTCGCAAGGAATATAGCACTCTGCGACTGTTTTTTATGTATTTATTTCTTTTTACTAAAAACACAAAATATGTGCGCAAATTAAAATACAAACATGATTTCAATTGATCCAGTACTCCATGTTTCATTCTTGAAACGGATTCCATGCTTCAAACGGTGATACTTAGCTATGCTGCAATAGCGGACAGTTGATTTACCGCATTTTTTTCATATTTATATACTCATAAAATAACAAATATGTTTGATCAAATTAATAGCGACCTAAATAGAGAAATATATTAATGAAATACCAGACAATATTTAAATGTTTTAAAAAAATGTGTTAAACAATGTTTTATTAAAAATATTGCAATGTAGTTAAAATTAAAAATAAAACCATCAACAGTCAAAACTAAAAATATCTGTTCGTCAGAACTATAAAATAAAATATATTAATATACAATATACTAAAAATATAATTAAATTTATCATCGACTAAATACATAAAAATCTAAATTACAGTAATAAACTCATAAATGAATACGTAAAATTAATACTAGAGAGTCAAATAATGTATAGCTCATTTCTCGTGCTCTATTTATTATCCACGTATGATTTTAAATTATCCTCTAATAAGCTGTATGCCCTGGAGCCCAAAACAATGAAATACGTTTGAAAAAGGTATTCATTCGTGGAATATCTGTTATATTAGCAACGGCTAGATGAACTGTTTTCTCCAACTAGCTCTTCTCGTCTACTGAAACCACAGTGTACCGAGTTAGAAAAGTAAGTAAAATTTCTAAAACGTTTGAATATCTGCTTAAGCGGGGTGGCGGCCATATAGCGGCCGTATGCGAATTTCGTTCAACGCCAGCACAATCGGCACGGGCGACGCTAGTGATACAATGTGTAGTACTAGCGATTTGCGTAAGCCGTTAGAACTCGTGACATCGCTCGCTTCAATTTCAATTTTATTTCAAGAGAAGCTACTATCTGTATACTATGCTGAAACTATCAAGTTGACGTATGTCGTCGTCTGAACTACTAGTGTTTGCGATCTACTGCATCAACTACGCTTGTCACTTCGCGGCAGCTTCTACGCTTTGATAGTTAGTTAAGCATTTGAGCAGTCAACGATTTGAAATCTAGCCGAAATCGAATCGAGCCGCCCTGCTGCAGAATACTTCATTACGTTTGATTGCAGTTCATAATTGCTTCAAAGTTTACGATTGCCTTCCTGCTATTAAACGGAGAAGTGCAGCCGCCCGCGCTTGCCGCGGCATAAAGTGACTAAGTGCCGCAAAGCGATATGCGAAATCCCGTTCGGCTAGCGGCGATAAATCAGCCGTACACCGATAAATACGCACAAGTGCGCGAACAATGGTCCTGGCAGTAAAAGCCATTAAACCCTTACGAGGCCCCACCTTCGAGCGGAGCGGCGGCGGGCCAACAATGCCCCGCGGAATTAATAGCCTCCTCGGGGTGGCGCATAATAGACATTACTTAGTGATAGTTTGCATGAAAGCCGTCTGCCGTTGAAGGGGGCGTCATAATCGACGGAAAAATTGACCGGTTATTACCGACTACTATTATGCGAGAATCGCACTAAACGAGCGATACGATGCCTACTATCGATAATTCCAATTGTGTAGGTGGTTGTTGATTGAATATTATTTTGTATCGTATGCCAGTAGCAAACGCTTACACTACTAATTATAATGTTATGACATATCCTGCAACATCTATCCGCAGAAGATATGACTAAATATCAAACTATGTATGTATGTACGTACGTATGTACGTACGCACGCACGCACGCACGCACGCACGCACGCACGCACGCACGCACGCACGCACGCACGCACGCACGCACGCACGCACGCACGTACGTATGTACGTATGGCGTAGGACGTACATATGGCGGCGCACTTTACATGCCGCTCTCTACACGCCTATACGGTATTCTATCTCGAAATAAAGTAATAATATAGTAAACAATATATTATTAAATCATAGCTCTTATTATTTTATTACTATTTACATGAGGATATCAATTTTTAATTTGTTATGCAAGTTTCAATACGTAATAATTACGCACTTTGAATTCAGAGACTAATAGATGTCAGACTAGTAATTAGCCTTTATAAAAATGCGATAGATGGCACTAGTAAATGAATGTTATTATTGTTATCATTTGTTTAGTTATTGGGTTTGTATAATCAATCATTCCTTTATAAAAAAACATTTATTATCAATGGTATTATAGATGGCCAAATAAATTGCTACTAGTTTTGCCATCTATGTTATCAGCTTCAGCTGCTTTTAACCGCCGTAGAAGTGTTGCCAGAATGTACCATGGAGTTTAATATTATACCATATATATTCAATGGTAAAACCTAGTGTTATCGCTGACGAATCGCACCTCAACCCCCTACCAAAAACATGTTGACACACCCCGCACAAGATTCGGCGAAAGGGCTGTGCTTGTTTTGATTTTCCGAAGCGGTTGATGTATCGCCTCGTTGTTCCCGGCAACAGGGCCAAATGGAAGGGCATTTGTCACGGCGGATGGAACGCATTTCGCTTATGGTCTTTGCGGAATGTCTCGGATATGTGCCAATATTTCTCGTGTCTTTTTTTCGCGGTGGCTGTTCATGTTTACCATGCGTGAGTCATAACGAAATCATGTTGAAATATGCGTTTGCAAACAAAACTTGGTTCACTTGCATATATACGTTAATTAAAATTGTGTATTTCGCTATCTTTTTACTTAGATTTCCTGTTGTTAAGTTTGCAGATGATATAGCCATCATGGTAGAGACGCCGGGGGAACTCCAGAAAATGCTGAACGATCTCAACGAGGTATCTCAGTGAATGGGTCTCCGAATAAACATGGATCAAACATGCTTAATGCCTTTAAGTTATGCTTAACCGTTATGAACTTTTTGGTCGATTTTGTAAATAAATACTAACAAAATCGTTTTTATGATTCCCTATTGTTACAAAATAATTAATCTTGTTAGTCATGCATGCATATTTATATAATATATATGGGGTCTGGCCGAAAGAGCTACGCGCGAATCTGTCAAACGACGCAAAATGCATATAGGCATTGTTGGGGCTAGACCGGTTAATGCCTATATATCCCTCAATACCGGTGACGATCGGGAATGCGACCCTGGAAGTTGTGGAAAACCTAGGGCAGTACCTTGGAAGAATAAACTTCGCCAAAGAGGCCGACCAAAAAATAGGACTCAGGTGAGCAGCATTTGGAAAAACCGCCGCATCTTCAAATCTGGTATACCTCAATTCTAGAAGACCACGGTACACAACCAGCGCGTCTTGCCTGTGATAGTGTACGGTAGGGAAACTTGAATTTTCTGGATTTACTTGAATTCTGGACTGTGGGGCTTGTGCACAAATTTAAATTAGTTCAGCGAGCTATGAAAAGAACTATGCTCGGAATCTCTCTGTGGGATATGATCTGGAACGTAGAAATCCGCTGAAATACCAAGGCAATGGGTAACTTGCAAGTTAAGCAAGCTGAAATAGTAGTAATAATAATAAAACTCTTTATTCTTAAGAAAAGGCGAGCTTATTGCCTGCAGGCAATATTTTACAGCTAACCTATGAAAAAGCAGTGGGCCGGTCTCATATGCCGAAGAACCGACAACCGTTGAGGACAAAAGGTCCTCGAATAAGGACTGCGCACCGGGGAACGCAGCATAGGACGCCCTCCAGCCAGGTGGTCTGACGATTTACGAGAATATGATATCCAAGAATGTCGCGGTTGATTGATATAACAATATAGTAATTTCTTTCTTATAAATAAGATAATAAAGAAATTTACCGCGTGAAGTTTGTAACATCCGACGTTTTGGCGATGTTTCAACCTTTGTCCAGGGGTCTATCCTAGACAACGGCGGTTGCAACATCGCTGAAACGTCGGGTGTTACAAAATTCACGCGGTAAATTTCGTATTTATCTTATTTATGACTAGCTATGACAAGCGGGAAACGACTGGACGAGAAGGACGGAGGACTACTCAGCGTGGCAAGCCTTGAGAGAGGCTTATATCACAGGCTAACAAGTTACTAATTTAACTATATATTAAAAAATGCATTACTATGAGTATCCATATTATATATAGCGAAATTCGATGAAGAGATTGACACCACCGATATGTAGTATCCCGCACGTTTTTCATGCCTACTAAAAAAATGCGTAATGATTTACCTTTATCTTTTTGATATGCATTGCATGACTGTGCTGTAACTGTTAATGGTCGACGTGGTCGTGTATGGGGGCGTGCACTTTTTCCTATTATTTAGTACATTGGTACTGTACCTGACACCGTAGGGCTTGTTATTTATCAACCTACCATTAAACTCAGGTAATCTTTGGCAGGAGGCTCTTTCTTAAATGTGCAATTGCATAAAATAATCGCTTCAAAATATACAATTTTAATTAAATAGCTATGTTTTTATAATACATATAAAATAGTAATAAAATAAGTAACTGCTTTAAGATAATAACCCTATTCACCGAGTAATTATCCAAACTGTAGGCAGCAGTCCAGCTAGGGTGGAATTCTGAAATTTAATTAACGACTAAATATTGTTATTGTTTTGTATGTTTTTTCGTTTAATAAAATACAAATGCTTAACACCTGGCCGAAAATAGCGATATAAGCATAACTCATATATTATAAAAGATTTAAAAAAATTTAATATTATTGTTTAGGAAGCATGCAGCTGTTACAACACATTCAGTACAAAATTAATAAATTTCAAAGACAAAGCATGTAATTATGTTTCCACTTAAACGTTTTTTTCTGAAGACCAAACACACATAGAGAGAGGTGGGAACTCGGAAGGGAGGAGCCATAATAAGTAAATAATTTTTTATGTCATCTTCCATCAATCAAATTTCAACATCGACTCAGATAAATTAAAAACTATATCTTTCTGAAATAATATTGTATCCGAAAATGTCTTTTTTCTTAATTTAGTAACTACTTAACTTCAAGTTTCTTCATTAATCAACTTTTTCAAGCAATCAAACAAAAACCTTTGATCTGCATGATTTAAAGTTTATGGTCTTGACACACCACATAAAATAAACTAAATAAAATTTTAAATCTATCAGTATTGAATTACAAAATAAGGTATCAAGCTAGTCACAGCGAGGGTCCAAGAAATCACCGAAGGGGTTGCAAATAAATGTACCCGACAACCCGCCGTCTGTCCACACGTGAGAAACTGTTTTATCGGCGTTTCGGGGCCCGCGGCAGATCCTGCTTTATCGACGGGGGTGGACGTTTGTTTATGACGTTTACAAATGACGCTGGATTTTTGGGCGTTTAGTATTGCGAGGGTCGCTCAGCGGAAACAAAGGAAGCGATCGCGAAAGCAGCTGAAGCAAATCAGTACAGTCGCAGAAAAATCCCTAATATAAATGACGGTGGGCGGGTCGTTTTTACAGTTTCATTAGCTTTCAATTATTTGCTTAATAGTACAGCGTGGACAGAAATTTTTGGAATGCTTTCAAAAATACGGTTTTAAAAAACACGAACAGCTACATTTATCAATTATAGATTTTGATAAATAAAATTTTCTTGGCGTAAATTCGCTACAAAATAGATGGTACATATTTTAACACGTAAATATATTAAAAAGAATAAAAAAAACACGACTGCCATTACAGAAAGTAAACTATTGTATTTATAATATTTTTTCATTGTACTAGATTTTTAGGTGTTCATGTCGACGAACTTTTAAAATGGAACTTTCACTGTGAAAACCTCGAAAGTAGGTTAAGTCGGGCATGTTATGCTTTAAGTATTGTAAGAAGGTCTTTGGATGAATTGCAAACAAGAAATGTTTATTTCAGCTATATTGAAGCTATCCTAAGTTATGCCATTACGATCTGGGGAAATTGTTATGCTTGTCATAGGGAACCCATATTTATACTCCAAAAGAGAGCAGTGCGAATAATTGCAAAGGTGAAAAGGGAAGAGTCATGTCGACCCATTTTTAAAAGGCTAAGAATCCTCACCTTAACCTCACTCTATCTCTTTAAGTTACTAACTGAGTTTTTTAAGAATAAAGAAACACATTATAAAAAGTTTTCAGATACACATACTAAAAATACGAGAAATAAATTAAACATTTTTATACCATGTATTAAACTAAACACAGCAAGGCAAGACAAAAAATACTCAGGGCCATATTACTTTAACAGGCTACCAGAAAGTTTAAAAACTATTCAAGTGGAAAGCTTATTCAAAAAGTTACTTAAAGAATTCTTATTAGACAAAGCTTTTTACTCGATCGATGAGTTTGTTAATTTTAAATAATTTTTCAAATTTTTTGGTCATTTTTTTGACAATTTTAAGTAGCATTTTTTAATTATTCTGACTTTTTCTGATTTTAATTTCTTGATTATTTTTATCAATTATTTTAATTTGTGGTTTTAGTAAATAAATCTTAAAAATGATTTGGATGCCCTAAAAGCAATAATGAAGTATGTACGTGGTGATAAATTTAAATATTGTAAAAACGAACTAATATACTGTAATTTAAATGTACCTAAATATTAAGTTTCTACAATCTGTTAAGATTTTTTTGGAAATAAAATAAATTGAAATTGAAAAAAAAAATTGTAAACGAAATATTTGTGGGTTACGTATTTATCCATATAGAATCTTGTATATTTCCGGAATGTACCTAATCAGACCTTTCATTTGACACTAAAACGATATATTTATGTTAATTTATTGACATTTAGATAACTACTTACTTGATATTTGGCCAATTAAGGTAACCTATGACACTCGGGATGATATAAAGATTCTAACAATACCACACACATCTAAAATTCCTTTATAACTTCTAGCGTTTAGAAGTTATAAAGGAATTAAGAAACGGAAAACATACATAGAAGAACCTTGAATACACCTTTTTTGGGCAGACGTGTAAAAAAACACGTTTTTGATATGACGTATAAATTAGAAACAAAACGTGTTTTGTAATTAATTATTTCATATCTTTAACTTTCTCTTTAGGATCGGCTCGATGTAAACCTGAGAAACATAATTTCGTAGGATCACAGTTGCTGAAATATTACGAAATTTATAACTTGAAAATAATTTACGGAGAGGTAGACCAAGGAACTTTATTCTCATTTAAGTCTCATTTTGTTAAACTCTTAAATACTATGAAAATTACGAGGTGAAAAATCTGTGAAGAAGTTTGAATAAGGTTTCACCGGGATCATATTGTCATCCATTTGTCGATAAACGTAACATTTTCAAAGACAGTTGATACAATACAACACAAGCAAGCATCTCACTGTTAAGTAATGTTGCTTTAAAGATGGTATACCAAAGAAAAACGGCAATTCCACACATCTCATAGCCAAAATAAATATTAAAAAATTGCGATATTTCGGTTTCAGAATCAGGAATATCTTTCTACGATTAAGCTTTGATAAACGTCCCGTCCGCTACCGATCTAACGACGCGGTTGCAACGTGACGCCTAATGACGCGTCGTTTTCTCCACGTCATAAAGAGCGACTTGCCTGCACTAAATTGCACCGCCAACCTGCACTTCGCTATACTGAATCATTTCCGTAATAAACAACGTCTTTTGACGTCGCGACGCTGATGACACCATTTGTCACTGTCGTCACCGTGATTATGATTCGAGGGCGCAAATTTAAATTAGTGTAACATACACTAGGCTGAATAGCCGCGCGATTAGATCAGGGTGGAGCGCTGGATCCTGCTAATGACGCAAAAAACATCACTCGACTTAAAAGGTTCCCAAACGTGTATGACACCACTGATTATATGTGGCGAAATGCAGGTGGCGTTGTTAACATCGACAGCCAAATTAGTAGCAATTTATTTGGCCATCTATTATAACATTGATAAAGAATGTTTTTGTAAAGAACTGATTAATTATTAAAAAACCATAATTTAACCAACTATAGCACTAATCACATTCTATTATTAGTGCCTTCTATCATGCCTATCGTACCTATTTAAGAAAATACTGCATAATTTTTTGGAAAAATACCATTTTAAAATTACGGAAATACTACAAAATATATTGATTTTGCTATCATAATCACTTGAGACAATTTCTATCGGGGTGGGGGGGGGGGGGGGTTGGATTAGAGTGGAAGGGGGTATTAAGGGTTTGGTGAGGGGGGGGGTGGTTTGCTTGCCGGGAAAGTCTTAGGGTGACACAAACGTGTTTTTTATAGGCTGATTACATTACAGAAATAATACCATTATAATCAATGATAATTCGAAGATAGAATGCCATCTATTAGTCAATCGAAACTTTAGGTGCATAATTATAATCCATTAAAACCTGTATACCAAATTAAAAATTGTCATCTGTCTGTAAATAATGTTTAAATAAAAATAAGTATGATTTAAAAATTTGTGTTATTATATTATTATTTTATACAGTGTAGTCGTGTTTAGATTGCCATCTACAGTGCACCACCGTACTGTTATACCAATAAAGTTGCCATATTGAACATAATAATAAGAGATTAATTTTTTTTTAACTATGAGGGTTAACAACACATTGTGTTTCGTAGAAAATTCTGGTGGTCAAATTGTAGTACGTTGATCAATCTAATACCACAGTATACCGAAAGAACAGTAGGCGCACTCTCAAGCGACAGGGGATTGTGGGGATAGGATGCGAGGGAAGTGAGCAGAGGGGTACGTTTCGAGGAATGCCTATGGTTAGCGTTACGCGCGTGTGAAGGTTAGCGAATTTCTCAAAACGATTGAACATCTGCGTTGGCGGAGTAGTAGACATGTGGCGGCCATATGCGAGCCCATGAACTCGTGACGTAGATCGTTTTGTTTTCGATGTCGTTCAAAGAAACGCTATTGTCTGGTATACTGTGATTATATGCTATTTAATCATTGCTGACACTAAAACCAATCCTTCCCGCATTAGATGATTTCAATCTTGTTTTTCTTCTCCTAAATACATAAAACGCAATGAATTGAAGTTTCGTCAATCGTTCCCCCTCTCGCTCGGTGCCGGCGAAAGCTGAGAATGACGAGAACGCGGCCGTAACATTATCGTCGTCTCGTAAACATTCTCTCGCTCGCTCTCTCACGCCGCCCGAAACGTGTCATTTACATTTTGATGCGAACGTCAATATCGCCCCCCTCCCAACCCCCACCTTCCACGCTCCCGCCCTGCCGAATCCCAGGGCGGGCCGCCCTAAATGACGCGCAATTCCTTGCCAAATCGTGGTATTGCGCTGGAATTTAATGGGTGAGCTGATTTTTTTGAAGTGATGCGGAATTAAAATATATTAATGTATCATTACAATTATTAAATTACATCACTGATTTCATCTGAGTATTCATTTCATAAATTTGGGTTCCATTACAACTGCCTCGGGCGGCGTGGTTTGTTTCACAGCCAAGGGCGCGATTGGGCCAAGCGCCAACAAATGGTATTATTATTTGATTAAAATGTATAGCAGAATTTAAATATTATTAGTGTAGCTTGTATATAAGTTATTCCTACCATTCACAGTGTGATTTTGGCCCAAACAAGGCATATGTGTACCGAATTTCAAGTCTCTAAGTTCAATATTTTGAGATTGACATATGACTACTGCTACCTGGTGGACTAATTTCAACCACAACCTTTTCAACTCTTGCCATGTCGAATGATGCCAGCATGCCAGATTTCCGCTCAATCGGATGAAGCGGTTGGGCACTATCGTGAAGGAATACACACAGACACACAGAATCGCGTTCACAATACTTTGCCTTCCGTTGGCTGGTGAGCCGGAAGAGTAAATATTAATATATCAATGGGTTCAAGTAACACAACATGTAACACAACTAATAATGGCATACGGTAAAAGAGCAGTACGCGGTTTATACAGAGTCTCTCTAAGAAGTTTGTCGCTGATCGTAGAATTGGGAATCATGACTTTAATTTTAATCTTACTATATATCTATCAAAATAGTATGTACACTCTTAGACACCTAGCAGACGTCACGGTGAACAGTTTTTTTGCATTATCACGACACAATGAATAAATGTAATGTTCAACTAAACCGACAGCGACTTAGGAAAGTGCGATATAGTTTTATTCACTAAACCGAGTTTCCAGAGTAAATTAAAAGCTTTAAAGAGGACAAATTTAAAAATATAATAGTCAATAATTTGGTGAGAGACCTAATTTATTGTATGTACAAGGGAGATCGAAAATTCTGTTTTTTTTACATTTTACAATTTATGATTGCTGACATTCCTTTTCCCATCTAAATTACATTTATTACCTCAAAATTACGAAGACATATTTGAATTTGACAGTAAATTAGTTTATCTATGTTCTCTTTTATTCTCCCTGATTTTTAAGTCAGTATATTTTGAGTATTTGTAGGTAAGAAATATTGAATATAATATTACAGCCATGACAACTATCATGATAGCTATTTTTTTAATAATTGTCTTTCTAGAATTTCATTTTAGGACGCTTCCAAGTGTATGAATGCCTCTCATTATATTGTATTGATTGGATATAGTAGTAGTATTTTACAGCTAGTTCATATGTTTTTAAATTAGGAAAGTGAGGACATTTTGGACACGCTGCGCTTATCGAAAATGCTTAAATTTAACTGTCTAGTAAAATATTATTTTTATTTGTCATAGAATAAAGTATTCTATTCTAAACAAAGGCTCTCTTGGAGATGTTACCAAGTATGTGATGTTTTATAACTGCAATTGAAATAAAGTATTTAAAGTATACAACGAAGGATTACAACGAAGAGGGTTTAGGGTTTATGCTGTTGGTGGGCTGCGCCGATGCGGGGTTGTACAGCCGTTGTAGGGACGAACGAGTGGCCCTATTAACTTCTCACTCGTTGTCTGTTTACATAGATTGTTCTTACTCCATTTTTATTGTCTGATGTTCACAAATTAAAGTCCACAACTTGATAGAACTGAATTTATTGTATTCCTTTAAAACACGGTACAAAGAAAGTGCGAGCGTTGCAAAATGCAATGCGTGCGCGCGATGCCAGCGGGATAATTCTGACGACTGGTCGGCCGAGCTGAGTGGCCAGACTGTGGGGGGAGAGACGTAAGGGCAGGCGGATGCGATGACTGAACCAGTCATCATCATCATGTGCCGTTACAAGGGCGAAGACTTGCAATGCCTTGACCGAGAAAAATATATAATTAGGACAGGATTTTAAAAAATATGTATTTACCGTTGCAGTTCTTTCCATAGTCAGGCGGTCGCTATTCTATCGTATTTCTCTTTCATATATTTTTGTTGCAACCAAACTTAGTTGTAAAAAGATTACTAGAGCTCGGTAGGTGAGCGTTCACCGAGCGAAAGGTTGCAAGACTAGTAGGTATGCAGTATGCTTTACCCAAAATATATAGACCAATAGCGGCTATATTCATATTCATATTCATATTCATATTCATTTTATTGGTATTCCTACTTGTATACAAGTCAGATTAGCGAACATTCATACATATTAGCAAACAAACATTTTTTTTATCGTAAAGAAAAGATAAAATAAACAAAACAAAATGAAGAAAAAGAAACACAAGAATAATGTAAAAAGAAGAAAATACAAGACAAAATGCAAGAGAGATCATTAAATACTTTAGCCACCAAAGCATTTTAGACTTCACTCGAGTAATATTCCTCCAGTGAGTAAAACGCCTTATCTGTAAGGTATCTCTTAATGCGTCTCTTAAACACGTCAAGAGATTGCGCCTGCCTAATGTGCTCGCTGAGTTTGTTGTAAACCGCTGGGCCGGCGATATAGGCTAGCCTCTCCGACTTGGATAATGCGTGACTTACCGAACGTAGCATGCTACGGGATCTTGTTGGATAGTGATGATGCATACCATTCACTTCAAAATCGGCTAGATTTCTGCGAACGAACAGCGCTACTTCCATTATTTAAATGGACGGCAGCGTCATGATGCAGAGATCATATACCCTTTAACCGCCTCCCGGTACTTGGTCGACTCCCCAGGCGAAATATCTTATCTTTATTTTGTTATTTTTTGACAAATCTAATTTTCTATTTGGTTTATTATTTTTGTTATATTTAAGTCACACCTGCCAGCCCTGCCGCTGCGGCATTTCCCGTTTGGGTAAGCGCGCGCGTTGGATGGCGGTCGTGAGTGAAAATTGACACAGTTTCCAAGATTTTTCCGTCCTTTTCCTCTCCTTTTCCCTCTCCTTTCCTCGCTCCTCAATCCCCTCGACCGATGCGCCCGGCTAATAAAATTCCTACGCATGTATAATGGCGGCTTATCGGTATATGGGCGGAGCGCAGGTGTGAGATCGTTTGAGTATATTTGTTTTGGAATTTACTTAAGTGAGCCTCGGAATGCCATGGCAGTTATTATCAGATCTTTGTAACCATTCATATCAAAGATATTTAAAGAGATATAAACGACTGGGTATAGACACAAAATCTAATGTGTAATCGACGTATATAAATATTTCATCGAACCTTAAAAGGAGTAGTTTACGCATTTTGCCGTTAAATATCACACCGATTGAGATGTTTTTGTGCGACAAGAATTATTATTGTTGTTGAAACCTTTTTATATCAACAGTGTGTTTGTTTGTTTGTTTGTTGTGAAATTTCACAATGGGCGAATTTATTGTCATACGACATTCTCTTACAACCAGCCCTGCTATGAAATATTTATATGTATGTGTGTATGTACGGAATTGAAATGTATATGACGGATTTAAAATGCGATTCCGTTAATTTTATCCCAACGAAAAATTGTGACCCAGCCGGGAATCGAAACCGTAACCTTACAGATCAGGCGACCTTACCAATATGCGACCTGGCCGTGTGGGCCCACCGACAGTGGGCTGTGACTAGGAATGCATTGCCATGTATTCTCCGGGGCAGCGGTTCCCAAACTTTTTCTTAGTCCCTTGAAAGCTAGTATTTTCTTGACGGTTACCTAAATAGGCTCGAGGGGGAGGCGGTGAGAGGTCCCTTGGGCGCCGCAATCGAAAATGAGAGTAATGTAGTTGGTAAATATCAATTATATATCTTTTTGATGTTTTATTCTGAAATCCCGTGGATTTATAACAATATATTATGTAGATATGTAATATATATAATAAAAATAAGAAGCTAAGTCACAGGTGCATTGTCGAGGCCCCATACATTGCTACTAACTTACAGCATTTTTTTGTATAGTTTGTATGTGGACTTTTTATTTGAAAAATTCGCTGTATTTATTTGACAGTGTGAGAATTGTGTTGGCCCTTACGGGCTTATCCCTCTTTATTACTTTGTTGCACTTAGGATAATCCTTTTCTGCACACGATGGCGCGCGCGGGCGTGTCGCAGTGTCGGTGAAGTGAAAGACGATATGTTATATATCTCGTTGACGATTTAATGACGACTGTTGAGCGGTCTAGGCGCTCAAACGTTCAGTGTTTACAACGATGAAAATTTGACATCTGGCATTTCTACGCAGTGGCAACATACTGCGGCGGCAAGTATGAATTGTTATCTGGGGGGGGGGGGGGGGGGGCAAATGAAATATTTCATTGTGTGTGACATAGTCTCCACAACAGTATGTAATGCTGATAATATTAGCATAATTGCACTTTCTCCTTGTGGTCTTAAGAAAACCTTTTTAGTTACTGTTATATACAAACCATAATTATTTTGGAAACCATGCTATTTGATGACGATGTACAGATTCATAGATAAACATGATATATCGGGTTGGTCAGTATCTATTTAAAAAAATATCTTACTTCGACGAATGATCAACTCGCGCTTTTGAATGAATGCGTCATTCTTGCATAATATGAAGCGCCGAGATGGTGATAACGACACTTTCTCCGCCCCAAAGCCGCTGATCCTTTCACTCATAACAGACGCTTTTATAAACTCGAAAACTCCTTTGCCGCCCTCGCAATGTTACATAATATTTACATTGGCAAACGCTCAAGATCGCTTATGCGCGCCTCGAGAAGACATTTCCGAGGATTTTCCGCAGGAATATTGTCGTCCTTTTTTTTGTTTTTATCTTCTGTTTTATATTTATATTATCGTCTTTCTATTGGTGGAGAGAAGCGCCTTTCTCCATTTTCCCGTCGACGCAGACCGGGAGAGATCCTGAAGCAGATTTGCATTGTTTAGTACTTGCGAGTCTTTCTCCGTCGTATTGGACTGGCATTTCGGAAATAATATGATAAAAATGTGAAAACGTGCTATCATAAACTAATAAAATATACATATTTGCCTAGATATGTACTTGCTACTCCTAATTTGGAAAAAATATATTCGCATGTAATATGCGTATTTGACTAGAAGGTAATTACTCCATCGCTACTGCATTTCTGTTTCTGGCAATACTTAAAATCTGAAACGTCATTTCTAACATTTCATTATCCTGTGATTCTAGCCAATAGTCAATAATCAAGTCTTTTATTCGTCCAAAATTGGAGATGCAGCTGGTTATGCCATAATAATAAACTTTTCAAACACAAATAATCAAACATTTAAATAAATAGTCAAAATTTTAAAAAAATATAGCCTAAAATTAATGCAACAAATAATCAATAAAAATACTAACCAAAGTCAAACAAAATAAAAGATTACAAGAACAATTTAAAAAAATTATTCCTACTGGGTTTACCTCGTATGTTTTACCATTAGAATAATCCTTGTCAGAGCTTTCTTATTAAAACGTTTACCTATATTTGTACGTGTATAATATACACGTACAAATATAGCTATAATCTATAACTACATATTATGTAGTTATAGAGGTACCTTAGATAGGTGATATTGTTTTCCATAAGTATGTATGTTATTTATTTTGTAATATTTTTTCGAGGTCCTCTACCTTATAAATCGTATGTGTGGCGAGCCAAGCCAGTGTTTAACTCTATATTAAAAATATATGTATATTCTAAGGCTCGTATTGACTTTGGAAGGTTATTCTATTCTATTGCCCCGACTAAACTTTGGAAGGTTATTCTATTCTATTGCCCCGGCCTATTCAATTCTATTGCCCCGACTAAACATGATTACGATCAAATATGTCTAATCCTGAGGCACAAAAGATCTGCAGAGGTCCCTGTGCACTTGGGCTAAAGCCCAGAATCCAAAGAATCCTATATTGGTCTGACCTTGGCTCAAAGGCTGGCTTGGGCTAGTCACATTAATAATACGGCTGTCAAAATACGCAATGTATCCTTTTAAGCTCTTACGAAATGGAATATCAAAACCAGTATTAAAGATGACGTATTATGCTCTTGCTGATATTATAATAGGAAATGGGGTACTTCGTTGGGAAGAGGCTGCATTATCGCATCTTGATCCGCTTATTAAATCCCAGAAGACGCTGAGGTAACCATACGATCAACTTTTTAGACAATTCTGTGTTCGTGATGTATGACAACTGTGTATGACAAACATTTGTTATAGAGATATTATTATGTTATCATAAACATGTTTAAATACATAGAAAAAACAGAACGTAATGTTACTATAGACAAATCACGATTCTCAAATTCAATATACCATACTCAAATTCAATACCACCTTTGCGTAAACACATTTTTTATATTTTGGGCGCCTTTGCTTTTTAATCAAATCAAAGATACTCGCATTATGCCCGGGCAAACATATCAGTAAAAAGGAGCAACGCATTGGTTGGTGACTCAGGACAGGAAAGACAGACAGACAGACAGACAGACATACAGAAACTTTATAAATTAAATCTATGTGTAAGGACAATATGATACAATAAATTGTGTATATTTTATATTTGTATTGCTATGATACTTCTTTTTTTATTATATCGTGCATTTTTTAACCGACTTCAAAAAAGGATGTTATCAATTCGGTTGTATAATTTTTTTGAATGTTTGTTACCTTAGAAGTTTGCCATTTATGAACCGATTTGGAAAATTCTTCTTTTATTCGAAAGAATATACTTATACAGATTGGTCTCATTTTTATCAAAATCCTATTCTGATGACGGCATCCATGACGAATTCAGGAAACTCCTCAAATATTATCATGTGAAATTGAAAATTTACATGTCAATTCCGATGACAATTCATTTATTTTTATGGTACGCTTGACCTGATTCTACACCCTGGCTTGGCTCCCGGCGAGGGAACTCCTCAACGGTCAACAACACAGACCCCCAAATTTTGTATACACACTGTCATTCAGTTATGATAGCCCGTTCTAAGTTTTATCATGACATGGCTGCTGCACCCAAGGTTGGCTCCCGACGAAGGAACTCCTCAACGGTCAACAGCACAGACACAAAATTTTGTAAATGTGTTCATTTACGACAGCCCGTTCTAAGTTTCCCCATGGACTGCAGCACCCAGGGTTGGCTTCCAACGAGTGAACTCCTCAACGGTCAACAGCACATACATAAAATGTTGTATACGCATTCAATTATGATAGCCCGTACTAGGTATCACCATGACATATTAAAAAAATCGGTTGTGTCACCCCAAGACTTTCCTGACTAGTATCCGGGGAGGTGCGAAAAAACAGCGACATTTTTTACTCTAGTACCCCAAATTTGTATGGCAGGTACCCCAAACGTTGGTCGTAAGTACCCCAAAAACTAATAGGTTCTTCCGATGGTTAACAGAAGCTTCTATGCCAAATTTTAACTTAGACAGATTAAGCGTCTGGGCGCTATCGCGGAAACAATTTTTTCGCCGGGAACCCCAAATTTGTATGGGAGGTACCACAACCGTAGGGCGTAGGGACTCCAAAAACTAATGGGTTCCTCCGACGGTTAACAGAAGCTTATATACCAAATTTCAGCTCAATCCGATTAAGCGTCTGGGCGCTATCGTGGAAGAATACATACATACAGACATACAGACATACAGACATACAGACATACAGACATACAGACATACAGACATACAGACATACAGACATACATACAGACAGAGATCGGTCTGGAAATAGTCTCAATCGTCTCAGGGAGTCTCAAAATATATATTCCCATCTTCATCTCAAAATTTTTTTTTAGCGCGATCACAATACAGAGTACGGGCGTTCGGACAGAACGAAGGCCTTTGAAATCTCTACGAAATGGCATTTTGGAAATTTTGACATTTTGAATTTTTTTATATAAACTTTCATTTTGAACATAGAAATTGTTATGAAAAAATCACATTTTTCACAAAAGAACTAGATAGAGTAAACCTACCGCGTTGCGGTCTTTGGCGAGATCGACACCCAGCTTAAGCTCTACAAAATGGCATTTTTGAAATTTTGACATTTTGAAAAATTTTATATAAAATTTCATTTTAAACATAGAAATTATTATGAAAAAATCACATTTTTCGAAAAAGATCGTGATAGAGTAAACCTATAGCGTTACGGCGTTCGGACAGAATGACGGCCTCGGTAATCTCTACGAAATGGCATTTTTGAAATTTTGAAAAATTTTGAAAATCGAACAAGAAAATGAGCGCGTTCTCGACTCGACTCAGTCGCGTTAGCGCGACTAACACTGAATGGGCTCACTCGACCTACCTATTTACTCTACCTATCGAATTATTTCGAAAGATTTCGATTTCGAAAGAAGAAGATTTCGATTTATTTCGAAAGATCGAAGGTGGCGAGGCACGTAGGGGAAGGCGGGTAAAAAGCAAAAGTCGAACAAGAAAATGAGCGCGTTCTCGACTCGACTCAGTCGCGTTAGCGCGACTAACACGGAATGGGCTCACTCGACCTACATATTTACTCTACCTTGAAAGTAGATGTGCCCTTTCATACAATGAACAACAACGAAAGTAGATGTGCCCCTTCATACAATGAGTAACAGTAAAAGTAGATGTGACTGAAAAAACTGAAAAACTAAAAAACACAACTCACTACCACCCCACCCCACTGGGCTCTGTGCCACTCTGTACTTTCCTTTCCGATAGGTCGTCAGGAAAGTAAAAATGGAGTCGGTTTTTCTTTTTGTAAAAATTTTGTCTATTATTTATTTATTTATTTATTTATTTTAGTAATTCAAGAATAATTTAAAACAATTTTATCTTAGGAACTATGCATAGAAATATTTTAAACATTGAATAAATAGCAGAAAATGAATACATTGCAAAGTCCAGTGACAACGCCACCTAACTAGGCCGGGACCTGTTCTAAGGTGAACGTTACGTGAATGTGATTGTTTGATTCTTTTGATTATTTCTAATTATGTACTGTTATCATTATTAGAGTTACTACTCTATGTATGTTTCTCTTAATAGTCTATAATATAATTTGTGGTATTGTCTTTTGTTATTTAATATGTAATATAGTCATTGTCATTGCATTAAGGCATTTTACAATTAGTGCAAAATAAAAACAGAAATTTGTACACAAGTGTTGCTGTGTTATATTATGGTGCAATATTCAAGAATTATTATTTAATAATTCTAAACGTTGTCTTACAGTCGTTTCATAACATCCAGTCCACGTTTACCCATTAAGGAATTTTATAAATATTTTGTAACTAGTTAATTTTATAAAATAAAGAAATGTCTATGTCATTTAAAATTTAACTGAATTTGTTGTAGTTTTGCTACGAATTAAGCGCCCAATCTGTGGTTCTATTATAACACTGAAGCCAAACGTGGTTAATTGTATAACCCTTTTACTCTACCTGCAGTACGCGCGTATACGATAACTTGTTTATTTTTTGCAAAAGCACCGACCATTCCGGTTTTCCCGCCATGGCCATTCCGGTTTTCCCGACATTGCCATTACGGCGGCCAATTTTTGCTGGCCCCCTGAGATAAGCGGCTGTTACTGCAATATGTAAACAAACACCTTGTTAATTTTCATTGCGGCATAATTTGGAGGACGATTGTCCACTGCTGAAATCGCGGACGTGCTCGCCCCTTTCATATGCCCATTTTCAGGCCTAGCCTCGGTTTAATTTGGCACGGGTTTATAAACAATATAAAGAGAAAAGTTCATGAAGCAACCGTCCATACCCAGTATGCACGGGAGAATGAATTTAACAGCAGATTTGTTAGATTTAGAGATAGCTTTTGGTAGATTATATATGTATATCGTATAATAACTTCCCTGTGCGATCACTTTGGTTTTTAAAATACATAATAAAGAAATGAGAAAAAATAATACGAATCGAAGTTCTGCAAGCGCAATAAATCGTTCTCAGCGATCCCTACGTACCAAGGCGGCATGTTTGTATAGGAGACACGTGCCGAAATGCAATTGCGGTACCTGAAGTAACCCGGCTCTCGGCCGCCACTCGAGCGGGGTCGTACCTCTTCCGCTGACGCGTGCTCCTAATAAGATGTCACCGTGAAGAACGAACAAGGGCAACCGTCGGGCGTTTAAGCTTTGTGTGTAAATTGTACACGTCATGAAACATCTGGTAAAGTTCTCAGGGCGTTATTAAAAATATGAAAGAATTTTCGTTGCTAGTTTAGTAACTCAAACAGAATGTTGACCTTCATTTACATGCTTATGTCAACATATTTTTCAACGAGTAATATTAGTTGGAAATAGGTTAACATATAAAGTCACTATATGGTGTTGGAGTATGTGAAAATACCTTGTCGATTGTTTAGACCTTTGCAAGGCTTTTGACATGGTGTCGTATATCATTCTATCAGAGAAAGTTGGAAAATGGCTTAAAGGGGCAAAACCTAGCAAGGTTCAACGTCTACTTATATTCACTATCGCAAATCATTAAACTGAATGCTATTGTGAGTTTTGACTCCGTTATAAAGTCTAGAGTTCCGCAAGAAGTATTTTTGATGCAATTCCACTTTTATTTTTTTTTATGAATCACCTAACCAACGGTTCACTAGATGGAGGAAAGGTAATTTTACTTTCTGATTGTGTAAGAATGGGCATTGGAGAAATGTTTCTATGGTGAATCGGTAAGGATAAATGCCGTTGTGCAATTGCAATTATATTTAAAACCTGAGTCGTTACTACTGCCATGGTGTACTCGTGGTCTCTGTCCACATTCACCATGTTAGAAAAAAATAAATGAAATGCTGATGACACAGTTTTAATTTTAAAAGAAAAGTATCGGCAGGATATCATGGTAACATCGCGGAATCAGACCTAATATACATCAACTGTTGGCTAGTAAACTACATTTAATGGAAAATTGGACACTTCTGTTCAATTGTTGTTATACTTCTTTGATAACTGTCCACACAAATTCAGTATTTATAATATACATAGTCGAAAGAGTTATTCCTTAACAAGTGCTTGATGGTATAACTTCGCATTAACAACACCGCTGACAAAATATGGTTGTTGTTCTCGGTTAAAAGATGATCAACATTACCTGTTATGCCCACAGAGAATCTTCGCAGTTTTAAAATTATTTCGTGATTTTCATAAGGAATACTAGCATCTCGTTTGCCCTGTATGTTTCATGTTTTCTTATAATAGTATGTCGTCTGCTTGCCTTTGCCCCAAGAGTACCTCCTCGACAGCTAAGGCAGTGAACGGGATATCTTGACCGCCATTCGCGATAGGAGACCTTTACGGCCACAGCCATCCTCGCGTCGTCTCTATCTTAGTAAGGAATCGGACTCAACGGAAGAAATACTGCCTCGGATATATATGAGCGCATACCCTTTTTCGTATCTGCGAGAACGAACAATTTCGTTTCGTCGCTTAGCCTTATACTGAAATAGAGAAATGCAACGCTTTTTGTATGCGATGTACATGCAAATATTTAAGGATCGCGAAATTCAAGATAATTCCTATAAATAGGAGAGATTCCGTTGGAAAAATGTCATTGACGAAGTTACTTATTTTAAGATATAAAAAAATATGATGACTGATAATCAAATTATAACAATCTTTGTTTGTTACGTCTCGGACGAGTAGATAGCCAAATGGGTCGGTTCTTCAACCTAATTGCAGCTTAAGTGAAGGTAAAAATCCTTACTTTTAATTTACTGATAACTTTTGATTTAAGGCAAATCTGTGTTTCTTCATGTTACTTTCGGCGAAAGCTAAAAGTTTCCGGGGTTGCTATTCCTTACATTTGGCGTTCCCTAGGCATAAAAATATTTTTATGCCTAGGGAATTCGTGGTAAAGCAGTATGGTTTTACTTCAAATGTTAAGAAGTTTTTGCCCTGCTTGTGTACTTACCGACTACCGAGCGTGCCTTCGCCGCCGCCTCATCGCCGCTTACAACCCTCGGTCAGTGCTGTTATTGCAGCAGTGCGTTACGTCTTCTTGGGGGTTATATTTTTAAGGTGTTCGGCCCCGTTGATTATCGAAAAATTTCGCCGCTTCTGCCCGAATTATAATATATGGGAATAGAAATAGAATTCCTTAGGTTTACCAAGTGGTCGGATTATGTTCGTCGACATTCAAAATCGAAACTCTACATCTGCTAAGGTCTATCTACCTTAGAATATTTATTCTTCGACTTTTGTTTTCTGATAGCATGATTAATCGCAAAGATTTTGAAAGTTTCAAACCAAGAAATACGACAGAACCACGAAGAAAACTTACAATAGATATGCGACCAACTGTCAGACGAAACAACTGATAACGGGTGGCCATGCCACAACGATTTACCTTATTTTTACTGACATTCTCCTGGCAATAACAGTTATCGGTAAAGTAACCGTTGAAATCGCACCGAAAAACATTTTTCCCCGATTTAGCGCGTACTTTTACATTGTACCTACCTTACTTTAGCTTTAACCGAGGTTTGAGAAACCGGCCTATCATCCCACGGTTAAATAATGTCGTACTGTAAATAAATGATCGGCTTCGCACCTGTTTAAACACGAATCTATGTATGTTTATCGCCCAAGTCGGAGTTTAAACAACTCATCGCCACATCGATAAAACAATTTAAATATACCTACATATTCAATAGACATTTACGTAGTCAAGTAATTATTGAAATAGTTATATAATATCGTCGCTCGTACACCCTCGAACACGCCAATAATGAAACCATTCAGGGCATGGAAAAAACTAAATAACCTTGTTTATGATACTTTTTTTTAATTGTGTAAATTGGCCAAAATTTAAAAAAAATATTAGTTAACTTTGCTAACGGTTAAGGCCTGTTTTTTATATGGGTACTGTGAGTAAGCCTGGTTTTAGCCTGGTGCCACCATCCTTTAACTTTAGCCGGCCTGGTAGCAGCATCCTGGAGCTAAACTAATGACAACATCCTGATGTAACACCAATACGAGAATCCTGATGCTAACCTGGTGTCAACTCTGTGTTGCCAGGCTGGTGCCAGCATCCCGGTGTCAGCATGGTACCACCATCCTGTTACCTGCCTTTTACCAACATCCCGGTGGCTAACTTATACCTTCATCTTGATGCCATATACAGCCTGATGCCAGCATCTTGGTGTCAGTATGCACAGGCATCCTGGAGGTAGCTGATGCCAACATACAGGTGACAGCCTAGTGGCAGCATCCTAATGACAGCGGGGAATCCCTCTGGTGACTTCCAAAAGCCCTTCCCCCCCTTCCCCCCAGTGTAAATAGCCGAATTCATCCAGTTACATTTTTATCTCATTTTGTATGAAAGAAACTTACGGTTGTCGGTAAGTTGGTTCGATCCACCGACATCGGTTACATATTGAAATGCAAAATATATGGCATATTTAGCAAACCAACGGTTTTACTCATACTTTTACTTTAACTCACAGGTCACATATAGAAAACGGGTCTAAAACTGCCAAAGAGTTAAGTTGTTTTGCGAGAAATCACTATCTAAGCACGTAAGAGGTATTATCGGATAAAATTATCAACTCACGCCTACGAGATGCTACAATTAATAGAATATTAAGCGAATTGAGCCCTCGGGACATGGAGAGATCGTTATGTCTATTTCCCGACTGCTGATTTGCTTAGTTTTCTTTTAATTCTCATGGCAGTGGCATCTCGTATTGATGATTTTATTGAGTTGATGATTTTATCAGGTATTATCTCTTACGTGCTTAATAGTGATTCCTGAATGATGAAGTCTCCCGTATAGAGCGACCAGATGTCAAAATATGTTGAGTGTAAATTATTGTTTTATGTTATATGTTTGTTTGTTTGTTTATACTCTTTATTGTGAAAATGTCACAATGGGCGGGTTTATTGTCATATGACAATCTCTTACAACCAACCCTACTATGACGTGTTATATGTATGTGTGCGTGTAACATGTCTGTAAGTGTGTGTCTTGTTATTGCATTCGATCGACAGAATTGAAAATGCAATTCCGTTAATTTGATCCCAACGGAAAATGGTGACCCAGCCGAGAATCGAACCCGGGACCTTACAATGTAAGATCAGGCGACCTAACCACTATGCCACCGGGCCGTGTATATATGTATATATTTTAATTATTTTATAGTTCTCAATTAATTTTATTCGCTAGTTATTTTAAAAAACACGTGTACCCACTCTAGTAAGTCGGTGAGGTATTGTAAAGTTGGTAGTTTATAAGATTTGTGTTAGTTAGTTTCGTTTTTTAATAAAAAAAATATTAATTATAATGGGTAACGTGTTTAAAGATCTGATTACATATTATGATGTTTGAGTGGGTTGATTTGCAATGGGATACAGGGAGCTGACATGCTTGCTGGAGTTTTGTTTGGACAGTAATAAATCAAATTGCCTACCACTTAAGCGGGTAGCTTGACGCCAAATTTGAATATTTCCCGCCAAAAAAATACGGCGTTCACGCCTACCCTTGTCCCTTATCGTCGCGCGTTCTCGCGGGAGTGTTTCGTCGCTGTTCGGGATGTTCTCTTGTCTGCATCCCCGGAGGTGACGTAAAATTGCGAAAGCCTACATTTCCTGATATCGCCAACATGGCCGCCAAGTTTTTTTAATGTATCCCCGTGCCGCGGTTCTGGCCCTTACCCCCCCCCCCCTTATCTCCCCTTCGCCCGATCGTGTATTGCACCACCCTCTCAAAATTGTACCCCGATGGAAGCTTTTCATAATTTCATTGGTGCCTACTTGTGATACGTACTTTAATTTATATTTTCGCTTGTTTTAGGTAAGGATGGCGTTTCTGGTTTTTGCTCTTCCTTCATGGTGACGATTATAGACAATGTAAGGTAAATCTATTATATCATTTATGAGAAATACGACCCTAAACATCACTTTGTAATGAAAATAAAATGTGTAATTACAAATGTTTTAGGAATAGTTAGATAAAAGTTACAAAAAAACGTTACTTTAGTTTTAACAATCTTGTTTAAGAAGTTATTTAACAACCTTGTTATGTTAAGTTACTACTTTTTGTTGTGACATTCACAATGGGCGGGATTATTATCTTACAACAATCTCTTACAGCCAACCCTACTTGAAAGTGTGTATATTTATGTGTGCATGTAAGTGTATATCTTATTATGGTATTCGATCGACATTCAATTGCAAATCCGTTAATTTTAGCCTAATTAAAATGGTGCTCCAATCGTAATTCGTAGCCGGAACCTCACAATGTATGTTCAGGCAACCTAACGAGCCTATATAACTATGATCATTTTCAGATTTCGACTTCAAAATAACTTATTCCAGTATCAGTTTATAAGTCAATATGTTGATGATTCCTCTAAAATGGTTGAAATCTTACGAAATTCATTGGTTTGTCAGTAAAATTCTATAAACATTTGCAGTAAAAATAATAACTTTGTAAATAATCTACCAAGGTATTATGTGCCGAATTTTAGTAAGAAAATCAATTTGTATAGAGTGTTCTACTCTTTATGGGGTTAACGAACGATTTAATATCTATGTAGCGATCATTATGATCCTCATATATAAAAAAAACATTATTTAGCATTTTTATCGTATTTTATCCTTATATTTCTCGCTACAGAGGACATATTGCATTATAAATACTTGTTTGCAACGTGCCTTGGGTCTTTCGCTACGTATACATTTATAATGTATAGCAGTATCATTTATATTAATTATAATATCACCTTCACTTTTAGAGTCTACAAAACACCTATTAACCAACACTTGCTTTTTACTATTTCTTCTGTATCTACGGCTATAACTAGTAGTTTCTTTACTGTATTAACCATCTCTACTAAATTGTCGTTCCTATCTACATCAGCAACCCAGTTATCGACGCTTATTTGACAGATATTGTACCATTGCCGATTTGTCAGTTTTGACTCTAAGGACCTCATGCTCGAATCATCGAAATCCAGCGACTAATTCAGACGACGATTCAGGTCGCAAGTCATAAAAGTCTCCGCTCCAATCGCTTTTGTTTTTCGTCCTTTCGGAAAATTGTTTCTTTTATCGGTCGACTACCCCTCTTGCTATCGGCGGAGCGCCCCTTTTGCAGCGGCTCAACTTCACGTATCTCTCACACGACATGAGTGCCTAACGATCTGTGGCTGCGGGCAGATTAAAGGATACCAGAATTTAACCTCCTTGGGGGATGCGTTTCTTAGTTGATATACAGCCTTATTATAGGTATACGTAAAGGCAGTATAGAGAGCGTTGTTGATATTATTATACATGGTTTGAGAAATCACAATAAACTTTCTTTTCTTTTACCCATCATACTTGGTGTATATTCTTGAACCCGCCTTGTCGCTTAGCTGCAACATCTTTTACTGTAGCATCATGCGGCCAGCATGTAACGAAATTTGGGAACGTCAAAAGATTTTCATCATATATCGTTCAATTTTAACATTATTTGAATTTTGTACACAGGAATATACAAATCATGCTTTAAATCATTAAGTGCAGCGATGATTTCTTTCAAAGTACAGATTTAATTGTATTTAAGTACCTATTTCGATATAAATATCTGTCATTTACCTGAATCAGACAAAAATCAGTTATTTTAGGTGTTTTTTCTATATATTGTTTAATGTTCAGAAATGATATTGTGAGGTTACCAATATCAATTTCTTTTGAAAATTAAATTCAACAAATGAAATTTTCAAATTCAAAAATACAGAGTTTAAAAACCTAACTCTTAGGTAGATGTGGGGTTTTTAAGCCAATACCGACGATCAGCTTACAAAGTTTGGTATTTCTGTCCACTTTTGAAAGGAATAGAATGAGCACGATTGAAACCATTCAAAAGAGCACGTTTTTTATTATAATTTACTTCTAACTCGGTTTTGACCTGGGTGGCAAACGTCCGTCTTTCATATTGACGTACTCATTTGCAAAATGATGAATTTTATATAGTTTAAAAATTTGTGGAATTTTTACGGACTGCGGACGGTCTTTACCGCCCTACCCGTTTACAAAGTAAACAAGAGCTGTTTTGGTATATTCAAATTAAAAGTTTTTATATCGTAGCTAAACGCTTAATTGTATAAATCATAATACTATAAAATATTTTTTTTACGAAATACATTATATTATATCACTCAGATAGTGTTATACTTATCAAAAATAAATTTAAGTCTCCTATGGAGAATTTAAAAAACCAAAATTTAGTCAAAGATCTTGCTTTTTTTTTAACAATAATTTTCACCAGAACTGTTTAAAATTAGATTTTAAACTCAATATATATCAACAAAAACTCAACAAATATTTATATACGATTTTACTTGCAAAATACAATATTGTCTGAGAATTCGTAATGCAGTTCTTCGAGTAAAATCCATTGGGTTTCTCTGGATGTCATATTATATAGAACCAATATAGTGAGTTAAGGTTCAGTGGAATGTCCCGTATCTTCCTTATTATTGCTTGTATAAGGTGTTGGGTTACTGCCGATACAGTAGGAAGCAATAGATATAACTGAATATTTAACTAAATTCCGCCATTTTGGTAATTCTTATGTTTTACTTGTACGCCGTAGTGCTTGCCTTCACACCATAGATTAAAATATTAAAAAAAAAGAATTAGCGCTAATATATCTGGTCATACTGTTTTTGTATTGAACGCCATTTTAATAATAATTGATGGTACCAATAAAAGAAGAAGATGGTTTCTAGCAGTGTCTTTAATTAGCTTAACCCGTCGCAAACAAATTAACTTAAAACAGCTCTCGGGTCAAAGTGTAGGTCGTGTTTACTGGAGCATTGCGGCTCTACGGTTCTACGCCGCTACGCTTTCGCTACGAGGTCGCTACGGCATGCTACGTTTGTCTGTTGGCGTAGAGGAATAAATACATCGGGTTACGTAATACGCTAAGTTACGAGCGGGCGTCAGAGGAAGCCGGATAAGACCTTTAACGACGCCACCTCGACAACACCGCCTCACGCCACTATCAGCTTTATAGGTGACATTCTTTACGGTCGCGGATATTTTAAATTTCAGCGTTTTCCGCTCTATGGCGCCCTGTGCTACGCCGCCCTGCGCTCTTGCCAGTGTTTCCAGTTTCACATTATTTTTAGAGGGGGAGATGTGAAAGATCAAACTCTTTTGTTTTCCCTATCGGCCAATGGACAGCTTCATTGTTATTTGTTAATAGTAAAATCACATTTTTAAAAACAAAATTTCATTAAAATACTTTATCTCGAGTCAACCCTGGGTACAGCAGCCATGTCGTAGTCGACATTATAACAGGCTATTTTATTTAAATGCCATATAGAATTTTGTGTTTGTGCTGTTAACTGTTGGTGAGTTCCCTCGTTGGAAGCTAACCTTGGGTGCAGCCCTATCTCAGTGAAACTTAGAACGCGCTATCATAATTAAATTGCGTATATAAAATTTCGTTTCTGTGCTGTTGACCGTTGAGAAGTCCCCTCGTTAGAAGCCAGCCCTGGGTGCAGCAGCCCTATAGGGGCGAAACTTACAACGGGCTATCATAATTTAATGCTATACAGAATTTCGTGATTTTTGCTGTGGACCTTTGAGAAATCTCCTCGTTGGAAGCCAACCCTGAGCGCAGCAACCCTATCGTGGTGAAACTTAGAACGGGCTATCATAATTTCTACTCACGGTTTCCATGCAGTTGACCGTTGAGGAGTCCCCTCATCGGGAGCCAACCCTCGGTGCAGCAGCCATATCATGGTGAAATTTAAAAAGGCTATCATAAGAGAATGCGTATACGAAATTGTGTATCTGTGCTGTTGACCGTGTAAGAGTAGCCTCGTCGGGGGCCGATCCTGGGTGTAGAAGCAAGTCATGCTCACTGTAAAATACATCGTCATCGAAACTGAACCAACATGTAAAAATTCAACTTATATGATAAGAGGTAGTAGTTCTAATTCAGCTTGCAAGATTTGACCTTAACAAACTAACAAACATTGCAAGGTAAATAAAAGCTTGTGGAAAAGTAGGGATGCCACTTGCCTTTCTTTCTCTCTTCTCCTCGTATGCATCCTTACTTATATTGACAGTTTTACAAACTATGTGTTCGACTAAATTAATAGAAATACGCACCCACACATACGCTACGTCTCGCTCCTCATACAAAATACGTCCGCATGCCCCGACCTAATTTCATTATCTGGCATTCTTTCGCTCCATAAACTAAACAAGGATATCGCGGGTAGCGCACCCTTCTCGTTCGCCCGGCATAGAGCCTTCTCGCTCTCGAATATTCCGCGCCCGGCTAGAGTGTTAGGAATTTTGTATTGTTCAGAGTCGTCGTCTTTGTTCACATCAAGCGGCCTTTGTCTATGCCCTACGGATCGCGGAGCTCTGCTATTGTAACTGGTTGTCATGTGCGCGTTAACCTAGTTCGTATATTTGTTTAAATTTCCCCTGTCTTGTCAACTACGAATCATTTTCCTTTCCCGGCCCTACCAAGCGACGAGTACCTAGTCAACTACGAATCATTTTCCTTTCCCGGCCCTACCAAGCGACGAGTACCTACTGTGAACGCGCATTTTTTTTTGATATGAAGACATATCAAAAAATAGACATAGACAATAGACAGAGGAAATATCCATTTTGGACCTCCCTGAGACATTAGACTATTTCCAAATGGAAGTCTCTCTGTATCTTTGTGTGGTAGCAAGTGGTTTCGTGCAGCTTAGGCCATAAGATTAATTGTGTTTTCGGATCGGTTTCACGATTCAACTCCTATTCAGAGGCCTCATCGTGTGGAAGGCTACCCCGGGTAAGACTCTCGCGTGTCAGGCCTCACTGCTGGTGGATCAATTTCTCCCGGCGGATTGCCTCCGGCGCTGCTGGACGGTTTGCGCACCGTTCAGCGACGCCAATCAACTGCACAACCGTTCACTCTGGCTAATTGCTGAAGTAGTCTGGAGACTATTGAAATATGCTATATTCCATGGTCTTCTAAGCAGCGGGGTGGACGTTGACCTGTTGTCATGCCATTCTCGAAACCACCTATCGGCCTCCCGATCTCGGGTGGTATGACGGGCAAAGATGCCCAGGTCCGCGACAAATTCTTATTAAATTAATAAACCTAGATCTACACTTACAATAAATATAAGATCCTTGCTTATTTTATTTCCATGCCCTACATACTCGTACAACTCGAACCTGTACTTCCTCGCTGTTAAGTGAAAAATCAATAAAAAGGTGGGATTCTTTATATGCGCGCGAGGGTGGCGTTAGGGTTTATTATCTCTGTTTGATTTTCTGCGAAACATCTATATTGATATTCGTCAGAATGACACACCGTGATCTACTTTTTATTAGCCGTATAGGCTGTATTTTTCCATCGCGGTGGCATGAACAAAATGTGCCTCTATTCAAACGTTAAGGCAACGCACATCGTTTCAAAAATATTTATTTCCAAGCATTTGTTTGACTTACAAGCATTTGTTAGACTTTGACAAGCACAAGTTTTTAGTATTATCAATCTTATAACTCCATTTTGACCGACATCTATATGAGTCACTTGCAATTTTGAGTAAATACTTAGTTCAATATCAGCACAATAGTCGGCAGTTAAAACATTAAATATATACACTATGTCAACATACAGGCAACCTGTAAAGATTAAAAGTGATAAAATAATATATTCGTAAATTCTATTGTCATAAAAAATACAAGTGCAAAACTACTTAAAATTCTTGGAAGAAGGATTAATTTTTGCCTCATGCTTTTATTCTTTTTTTAGTATAGTAAAAGTTTGTGCCTCAAGAACTTCAATTTTTCTAATACGAATCAGACATATCTATAACAGAGATGCCTATCAGAGGGCGGATTCCCGAATTTTTGGTGTAAGGCGCTAAGAATTTAGTGTGCACACTTTGGTTGCGTCGTAGCCCCGCAAAACCAATCCGACCAAAATTACACCATCAAGATTTACAACTATTAGTGTCGTGGTAATAAATCTATCGGAAAATTAGAAATACGACACTCTAAAAAACGTTTGACAGGCGCGTATTAGATACATAAAACTGGCAGTTCAGGCAGAACAGGCTTCTATAAGAATTGAAACTAGTGGATTAACTTCCAACCCAACAACTACGCCGCTGGCGCGATATAGCAAGATTAAAAATGTCTGAGGACTGTCTCCGCTTTTTCTGGATCGGGTAGCTGCCTACGAATATTATGACAATATTAGCGATGAGAGTGATATATACCACTCTAAATTGCATATTGCATGCATGTATATCACTGTCAATGACCGTGACACGCATGCATGTATATCACTGTCAGGGTTGGACACTCACGGGTCAACACCTATGCGACGGCCTCCACGCATAAAGTGCGAGCCTGGGTAGGACTCTGGCCTTATGGTTAGTTTCCCCTGGGAATCAACCTTCTGGCGCTCCTGGACGGTCTGCGCACCGTGCGGCAAAGCCGATCGATTGCGCACTCTGACTAACAGTCGGGGGAGTCTGGAAGCAGTACTGTTTCCTATAGAGCGGGGGTGATTGCGGACCTTGCGGCGAATGCTCTTGAAACGACCATCGGCTACCCGATCCTGGGTGAACAGCCGGGCAAAGGGTGCTGTGGTCCGCGATAGATTCGGTATACACCGTTTCATCGCTTCGTAAGGGAGAGGACCGCGCAAGCGACCTCGAACTCGTAACCAATCGAAAGACTGGAGTAATCTGGTCATAATTGGAAGTAAGGGCGTGAGTGTAAGCCCGCTGGGTAACACTCCTGGCTATCACGCGGTTAAGGCGTTGGCCTCTTACGGGTTTGTGGCGGAGGGTGGACTCTTTTTGTCCTAAGTCTTCTGCGCTCACTCCAGGGAGATAGAACGACTAATCGTTAAAACTTTCTGAGGTGACGGGCTCGCCCGCTGTAATCGACAACTCTAGTTGTCAATGATCGTGAAACACTCATCCCATTGTGTGAACCTGTGCAGGAGAATGCCGATGACCACTTCTAGGTCGTAGGTAAATTTAATCTTCCTAAAATCACGCGGATAAGCAAGGACACGAGAAGTTCTCTCGATCGAGTTAGCTTACCTTTTAAATAGTATATCAGCTTGGATAATCTAATTCAACATAATCGAAAAGTCAACGCCACTGCTAAGATCTTAGATTTAGTGTTCGTAGATCGTAGAGTTATTGAGTGATCTCAACGGGATCTTAAGTGTTCTCAGCGGGCTAGGAGCAACCTTCTCTAGAGCAGCTCTTAGTAGACCGAGTTTCGGCTACATACGGAAGAACCAATGGCATTTTTATCAAATTTAGAATCGTATTTGAGTTGGGCGTAAGTGAGTTAATATTATAAATGTGTAACTGTATGCAAGTAAGCAAGTACGACTTATAACCCATTCCACTTCTATTCGTGTTCCGCCAGTGGATTCGTGAATTGAGTAATAAGGCTGGCTCCGTGTCCATGTGCACTAGGACGAGTTTGTTAGAAATTTCGCTGGCATTGTGGCGCCACGAATCCGGCGTCGCGACGCTCCGCGTAGCGGCGTCTCCGCTTTGATTTATCGCAGACTCCGAGGCGGGAGTTAAAAGCGTCTTCCGTTCCGAAGGCCCTAGACCAAGAGTCGCCAACTAGTTTTCATATTCCAGCTTTTCCAAAAGTCAATTCAGAGTGGCCCAGTGCAAAGCGGCATCATCCCAATCAGCCCGCTTCAGGAATATATAGTCAGACATCTTCATCAGGGCACCGGGACTGATAATATAGGCGAAAGGAGCTATGCTGAATCGACGTCGCTTTACTGAGGAATGCATTCCCGAGGTGCTTAGGTTGATATTCTAGAAATGTATTTATTTTTTTTATTATTTGGCATTAAACTTACACATAGTAAATGCATGATAGATTATTTGCAAACCTATTTACACAAAACTAAATTACTATCCTATGAACAGTTTACAACGCTTGCATGAACAACTTACTCGTATAATACAAATAACATGAGTATGTTAATAATAGGTAAGTGCGAACAATGGGTTATATAAAGTAGAACTGTAATATGAATAATTGGATATTATGTAATACAGTAGGATGTCAGTCGGTTAAATTTTAAGAAATAGGAGATAGACTAGATTTCATCAAATCTTTAATTAAATTCATGAATAAAAACCAATCCATGCAAATCCAAACTAGTCCAAAAAAGAAAAATCTACATAATATCGAGATAGATTTAAATTTACAGCAATGGAATGTCCTAGATTATTGTCATATTGTTCATTTATAAACAGGCAGACCGTTGGTTTGTTTATATCTAGAGCCTATGTGATATTAACAAAGTATGTATAAACAGATAAATCATTAAATGCTTGGTAATATACATATAAAACTATGTATATGTTCAATATAATAATTAAAACCCGGAAAACAAACAAGTAAGCGTCATGTAAGTGTCAACCCAATTTTAAATTTATTTAATAAAGTTAGGTTGATGATGTCTTCTTGCAGTTCATTCCATTCTTTGACTAGGTACTCGATTTGTAAGGAATAATTTTATTAAGTTCGTAATAGAATCTTGTTTCGCAAACTTTAGATTGTGTCTACAAAAGTTGAGGGGTAATATACTACTTAAGTTTACGCAATCATAGTGATTGTTCAGAATTTTAAATTTGTCTGTGAGGTCCCCCTGTTTCTAATAATAAGCTAACCTAATAATGGCGAGAGGGCGATGTGTCGAACAGGATAGGAGATAATGATAGAGGTTTTCGTAGATGCGATTGACATACATTACTACCCCATAATTTTTTGACGAGACTGATCGCTTCATCTTTATTGAGTCTTATTCCGAACAAACATATTGCTGTAACCAGCTCCATTCCTTCCACCTCCAACCCTGGGACAGTGAAGCTGTTTTCAGAATTGCTACGTGACGTGATCGAGCGATTGTTTGTGCGTTGCGTCTATTATTTTGACCTACTTACGTCTTGTTCTTTTTCTGACGGTGGAAATTTGGTCACATTTGTTATTCCCCACGCGTGATAGCAATACCGAACGTGTGCCTTGCACAAATATTTAATGCTGTGCTCGGCACACAATGTTTCGAAAGATTTCTCTTGTGTGGGCATTGATTTTGTAATAAATAATCGTTTTTTTTAGGTATTGGTTTCTGTAGTATTTTATTTTATTTAAGGGTGAACTTACAGCGCTCAATAACAGTATATAGATATAATTACATATAGTACATTTGTTACAATTTCTCAGGCAAATCACGTTATTACTGCTAAAAAACCCTTTTATAATACATTAAAAAAATTAAGTTACCTAAATGTTTACAATAAAAGTGTGAGTGTATTTTACCAAATTTAGAAGTAGTATATGATAGAGAAAGCAATACCTAAAAAACACGAGTATTTTATTACAAAATCAATGCCCACACAAAAGCAATCTTTTGAAGAATTGTGTGCCGACCACAGCATTATATATATGTGTGTCTTTTTCTTTGAAGCTCAGCCAGATTTAGTGGCCAAGTATTATCAGTACTTGATCAACTGAACCTTGGTCTTGCAAACTCGAATCATACCTGCTTTTGAAACGGGAAATCTCCTGTCGTTTTCTTCGGATATATTTGATTTGAATTATATTGTTTAAGTTGCATCGTCCAAGAATGAATTCACAATGTTTTTGGTTTACGAATAAAAAACTATTAGGTAACCATAATTTTACAAAAACAGCTTACTGTCCAACATAGCTCCCAAATCCCGCATTACGCTATTCTCGTCGACAACTATATAAGCTAAAAAATATCCATTCTTGTTTATTATGGACAAGCCATTCTTTTAAACATCATTAAATAACATCTCATAACCATCTATATTAAAATCAGAGCTTTTTGCAAAACTATTACAAAGTCTACCCTTTAGTCGATAAATACATTTGAGTACTTACATACATTCAAGTCAACCTATCCGCAAAATGCGCCATCGACAGGATGCGGATATAGCATCCGTAACGCAGAGCGTTCGTGATTTTCCATTTTCCATTTTGCGAGGTGCCAACCCACCTCTCGATTTCCGCTACTACCTCGTGAATCTACCGCCGCCCGCGGCGGCATTTCCTCTCCGAACCAACAGAACTGCAGATAGAAGTTTTCCGGTAAATACTATTTCATATTTCATACAAATATCGCTTATTCCAGGCTTTTCACATATTTATTGCTTTGGTGGTTTATGAAGGGAAGCTTATAGTGAAATTTAGTGGCTGGAATGCGAGAATGCCTGGACTTTCACCAAGAAGATATTTAAAAAAAGTGCTAGTGACTAAATTGCAAATCTCTGATTTTTTAATATACTTCACTACACCGTCATTTTGCAACTGCTCAAAGACCACACTACATAAATCTCAGTACTCCGGTCGTATCAGAATTACCGTAATGATCTATAATATTAATATTACTTTACTTTAATAGAAAGTACCAAAAAAGGTACGTACACAAAAACTACCCAACCAGCGCCGGCTTGAGGAAACTTGGCGCCCTAAGCAAAAGACTAGTATGGCGCCCATTTAAAAAATCACAAAACATTAATTGTGTAATTTTTAATCAAATAATAGGAGCACCTACTCATATATAATTATAATACAAACTTTAAAAAAAATACAACCGACTTCAAATAATTTTTGCACCTATTTTCCAGTTATTTTGATTTTAAAACCAAACTACTAAACTAATTTTGATTAAATTTCTATGAGACTAATCTGAAAGTATATTCTTTCAAATACAAAAAGAATTTTTCAAATCGCTTTATAAATAACGGAGATCTGAGGTAACAAACATTAAAAAAAAATAAAAAAAACATTCAACCGAATTGAGAACCTCCCCCTTTTATTGAAGTCGGTTTAAAAAAGAATATATCCACCTTCTTTAGCTGTATGGAGTGAAATACGTGTATAAGAATTTTTTAAAAGACTAATTAGAGATTAAATCAAGCAAGTTTTATTTTCCTTGCCTTTATTTTAGCAAAAGTGGAAACGATCTCCTTTAAATCTATTGTTTGAGCTATTTCTTGTTCTATAGATAAAGTCAACAACCCCACAAGTCTTTCTTGGGTCATTGTGGAGCGCAGATACGTTTTAATTTAGAAAAACTGCGCTCACCACTGGCCACAGACACGGGAAGTGTCAGCAACACCCTTATTGCAGTTACTAAATTAGGTAAGATACCTAGTAACCGATTTTCACTAATATAATTTAAAAGTTCTTGTGGCGCAGTGTTATATGGTACTCTTCTTGCAATAGCTTGTAATTCGCTGCATAACTCAGTTGCATCAACATCCTTAGAGTCTCCATGACTAAGACATTCTTCCAACTTTACACAGTGTTCCAGAACATCGTTGGAAGTTTTATTCTGCATCTCGTGAACGTTATAGAGAAATCCAAAGACATGATTAATGTTATTTATCTGATTAAACCTCTCGTCGATTGAATTTATTGCTGTATCCCAGTACGGCAAAATAAAAATTTATTTTGAACTGGTCTTTCCCATCACTTAAGGGCTCATCTTCTGCTTCATAACTGGACTGTATTTTCTTTATTCTTAAGCGGACTGGCTTCGATGCTGATGCGAATGATGCGGAAATGTTTACTTCTTCTGAAATTTCTCTTGCTTCTACCAGCATTTTTCCAAATCCCAAATCATTTCTACAGCTTTCAAGAAAGGTTTTTGTTTTTAGGAGAGCATTTGTAGCAGAGTTAAGATCAGATTGCTTTGATTGAAGAAGTTTGCTAGTCAAATTGATTTCGAACAAAATATTGTACCACACAACAAGAGAAGCAATAAACTCGAAATCAGCATTTTTTTGCAATAGACTGAGCCTCAATTCGCGTTTGATTCCCAGATGAACCAATCAGAGTATGATCTTCGTAAATGTCTATGAGCGCGTCATGCACATCAGCCAGTTGATAACGTAATGGACGCAAGGCATTCCGGCAATCCGGCTTTCCCATCATGTATCGCTCAGTGGTTTCAGTGTCAAACTAGGCACATGACGCAATAGGACTTCCCAACGGTGGGTTGAAGCAGAAAAATATACATATATATTTTGGACCAAGTTGAAAAAGGATGTCGCTGCCAGACAACATTTAGCAGCATCGTTCACGACAAGATTTAGTGTGTGTGAACTGCATGGTAAAAAAAAAGCGCGTGGATTTACATCCAAAATCCTTTTTTGAACACCACTGTGCTTACCTTTTATGTTACTTCCGTTGTCATACCCTTGCCCACGTAAATTTTCTAATAAGAGAGACATCTTATTTAACTGATCAAGATTTTTTTCAGTTAAGCCAGCGCTAGATGTGTCTGAAAGAGCAACAAATCCTAAAAAATATTCTTTCATTTCACACTTACATTTATGTTCATTATTATCATTATCAGTCACTTTTACAATTCGATCGATGACGGTCATTGTTCAACATGACTTACGTCAAGTGTGCAATCTAGAATTATTGAATAATATTTAGACCAGATCGCCTCGCCGCGCCGCCCCCCAAAATACGAGCGCCCTAGGCAATTGCCTAGTTTGCCTATATGGACGGGCCGGCCCTGTAGGTACCCAACTAGGATAACGCCCGTACTAGGGTAGATTCTTTTATTTTATATTTCAGTTTTTCTGTGCTCACCTAGTTTTAATCTTAAATAAAAAAGTATGATAATGTTTTTCTCCAACGTATATAATATTATTCCCACGTATGTATAAATGTACCTATAAATGTACCGAATGGTAATAATTACATACATAATAATTATTTTGATATTATTTTGTCATATTTCAATATTATTACGACATGACAACTATTTTGATATTATTATATTCTATAAATGACTTATTATGACAAAATATAGTATGCCTGCATATGGCGCAATATAATTAAACACTATAGCTAACGGCACACTGAATCCCCCCTACCCATAACGGTCGCCATCCGTTCCACCATTCATTATATTCGCATCGTACCCAGCATATGGCGGATGTGTCGCTATTTTTTACAAGCCGCAAATTTAAATTTATGCCGTTTTTACGTAATAATTAACGCAACGCACCCTAGCGCGGTCTGCGCTTCCTCTGAACCCCCGCACTTTTTGTCACCAGGATCGGGGAAAAATACGATTAGACCGCACTGTGAATATGCAACGAAGCGGCCGGCGCATTATGCAATATGCATTTTTATCGCATGTTGATAATTATTTTATTTGTATATTACTACCTAAAGAATATGTAATCAAATCAAATACACGTTTTTTCATAAACCTCTTTATGGGCGTATAAAGATCAAAATTAACTAGAACAGTTAAATATAAGAAGTATACATGCCCATAAATAAAGGCATAATAAATAAGCAACCATAACTACATTTTTTTAAATAAATGTTTATGAAATAATCATCAACTAAATTCATTAGTGAAACAAAATAGTAACATATTCACACTAAATCAGAAGTATACGTTTATATGTGTCGGTAGATGAAACGAAAGAAATAATTTATAAACGTGAAAATCAAACATAAAATAACGAAATAATGACCATAAAGAAATACAAAACGGATTTGCACGAGAAGAGTTTTAAATATATTAATTCAGATGAGGTTACAATGTCGAACAAAATTTTGTTTGAATGACTTCCATTACAAAAAGGGTGTATTAAAAAAATCCTAGTTCAGCAAAAAGTAGCTTGCAACTGTTTCTAAAATGTACATAATACAAAAATAATAGGTTGTTTATTTTCCGAAATAATTCTGCCCATATTCTTTTGGATTCAAAGCATTGGATAGGCTTGATATTTGAGTTTTTAATCTGCTGATTTGCTCTAGGCGATCTCTTTCGCATCCTTGTTGAAGCTGTTATTTTCCTGCGCAAGCACCTCTGGGTTACTTACTGGTAATTAGAAGATGCGGTGATCTCTAAAGTCCACCGAATACGTATCAAATATCAAGCAAATAAACAGCCATCGGCCAATGTATACCTTCCTATAATCAGGTACACTGGCTACTTCCTGCTATATTCCGGAACTGTATATCACGCGAACGGCCATTTTCCGCATCTGCTGCGTTATTTAATACCTGGGCGGCGTCCGGTGCTTCCGCCATTATGACCACAACTATCCGGCTTATTCGATTTCCCCGTGATCAATAAAAAATCCGGAGGAAATACTGCCTCAAATGTGAACCGGTGGTGAACGGTTTCGTGTCTCAGGCCTCAAAGCTGGTGGACCGGTTTCTCCCGGCGGGATTGCATCCCGGCGCCACTGGACGGTTTGCGCACCGTGCAGCGAGGCCTATCGGTTGTGCATTCTGACTAATTGCTGAAGGAGTCTGGAGACTATGGATATACACTGTCTCCTAAGCAGCGGGGGTGGATGTTGACCTGATGTCAAGCCACTCTTGAAATGACCTTGGGGCACTCGATCCCTTGTGACACTACGGGCAAAGAGAACCCAAGTTTGCGATAAATTCTAATTGAATTACCACTGTAATACAACAGGTAGAGGTCGCGTAAACGACTTCGGACCCGTAACCAGTCGAGAGGACGGAGGTATCCTGAAGGTTAATTCCAGACGGAGATATCCTACCAAAACTGGTAATTAAGGGGCGAGGCTGCCCGCTGGTTACCTTTCCTGGTGCCTCGCCGTAAGACGTCGGTCTCTAACGGTCTGCTGGCGAGTTAGACAGTAGATTGTCTTTGTCTCTAATTCTTTTACGCTCATCACACGTCTGAAAGAATGATTACATATCGTTATACCAGCCTGGGGTGACGGATTCGCCCGTTGTAGTCGACACCGCCCTACTGCCTCAAATCATGTACCTATTCTTATTTTTAAAAATGTTTTATCAATGTTTTTGTCGAATTCACAAAAAAAACCTAATAGAAGCACATGTCAGAGTAGGAGGTTGCCGGGTAGAGTCGCACCCAAAGTGGAACTAAATATTCTCAATTCATGAAACGCATATGAAAACGCGAAAATTCGAACGTTTGAAATTTAAATATGCTGTCAAAAACTGCTATTCGCGCAGTCTACGCACCTCATATATTCGAATGTTATCCTGATAGATTTAGAGAATCCGTCTGAACAAAGTAAAAATTATTTAGATATGGCATTCTTGCCATACAAGAAACATTGTTTTATGAAATATTCCTACGTCCGCCGTACGTTCCGTCTACACGCCTCCTATATTCAGATATTGTCCTGATACATTTGGAGAATCGGTCCGAACAAATAATAATTGTTTAGATATAACATTATAAACAAGAAACATTATTTTATTAAATATTCCTACATCGTCGTACGCGTCGACTACGCGCCTCCTATATTCGCATGTTATCCTGATAGATTTGGAGAATCCATTCGAACAAAGTAAAAATTGTTTAGATATGGCATTCTTACCATAAAAAAAAACATTATTATATATTTTGATGTCGTTGTACGCGCTGCCTACGCGCCTCCTATATTCGCATGTTATTCTGATAGATTTGGAGAATCCATCCGAACAAAGTAAAAATTGTTTAGATATGGCATTCTTACCATAAAAGAAAACATTATTATATATTTTGATATCGTTGTACGCGCTGCCTACGCGCCTTCTACATATATTCGCATGTTATCCTGATAAATTTGGAGAATCGGTCCGAACAAGTAAGAATTTGTTTAGATTTGGTATTCTCACCATACCGAAACATTATTTTGTTAAATATTCCTATTTTCATCTATTGCTGCACACATTGCTGTGATACTCCGTTCCGCCCTTGTCCTGTTCTGCTTCGAGCTTCGTCCCGTTCCACCTTCGAAATCACACTCACTTTGCACCGCAGCACTGGTCGTCACGAATAGCCCATAAAGCGATATCAGGTGCGTGAAACGGTCTCACTTCCCCTTCTTCCCCCCAGTTCCCCTCGCTCCCCACCGACCTCCTAGTCACGTGACCAGAGGGAGACCGCCGCATGGTGCTGTCCCTATATAGGGAAGGTACTTTCATCGAGTTTCGATGAAAAAAAAATCTTCAAACTCAAAAACCTTTGTCAAATCTTTAGAAATTATTGTTGCAATAGGTAACGATAGAGTGTGATAAATGTAAATAAAAACTAACGGAGTATTAAACTTTTTAAAATTTGAAGTGATATATAATACATTATACAAGAAGAAGCTTTGTCTTCTTGAGAGCTAACTCAATCGCTTTCTCCCTATACAAGCAAGAAACAAAATACTTCCTAAGTGAAATGATAAAAATCGAATGAAAGTTTGAATGTCGTTAGATAATTGAAGCGGTAATTTCAAAAATGGCCCATTTAGTACTTTTTTGGCAACATAGTTTGTTTTCCTAATTTCGAGGCTTTTGAAGCAAAACACGCACACCTTTGCAAAGAGATAAGCGCAATATCCATACTATTTCTGCATTTAATTACATTTTGTTTTTTTTTCGGTTTGTGCAAGGAAGGGCCTCCCATTATGTAATAGGTATGAGCGTGCCGTCGATTTTCCGCGTGAAAAGTTCACCATCACAAAATACTACTTTGTTTTTGAAACACGTGTATTGAAATGTATATACACGCGAGAACGACTGGCTTTATCAGCATTTTAAACTGCTGCTGGATGATGTCTAATAATTTCCTCTTTAGCAACTACAGGGTGAGGATCGAAGGACGGTAAGATGGCTGAAGGATGAATGGAGAACACAATATAGCATATATCTATATACAGGTTGAGTTTTAATTAACCGGCATCCTTGAAGTGGTTGAATCAGTACAAGCAAATAAGCAAAGATTTAATAAAAAAATGTAGAAAACACATTTTTTTCCAAAATTCCAAATATTTATTTTATTGCCATCAAGCCGTAGGTAAAATACTGAGAATTAAAACTCACCTGTATATAGAGAAATGCTATATTGCTGTTCTCTATACGTCCTTCGCCCATCCTCTCGTCCTTTCTCTTGTACTCCTCTGCCTAAATAACATCAAAGACGACCTTAAAAATCAACGATTATCGGTTAGGGATGCCGAAGACCTGGCAAAAAATCGTCAAGAATGGAAGCGAATCGTGAATGGAGTACGAGATCGAGCGGCACCGACAGAACCGTATTGGCTGCGAGGGCGACCCCCTCCCCAATCGCCAGCTACGGAATAAATAATAATAATGATAGTTATAATAAATAACTCCTCTGCCAGTGCTAGTATAGGTTCAGGTGTGGCATTTTTTGCCCAATTTTGAGAACATGTTTTGATTTTTTATTGTTTACTGCACTGATCGCCTATCTGTGTATTTTATCAATTTGCTTAACTTGTATCCGCCTTTTTACAACCTCACCTACTTCCATTCATAGAACACACATAACTCAAAATAACCAATAACACTCCCAGCGTAGTAATTTTGACACTATCCACTAAAACAACGATTTCGCCGACTTGCCATTCACCCTCACTATAAGGTCGTATTTATTATATGGCTCCACCGTCCACCTAGTCGTTGAAGGAAATACGTAATCGACGTGATTGATTTCGCCTCTTTCTTCGCATGTTTCGGGCAATATTTCAATTGTATGCTTACTTCATCATTCTTGTACATTCTAAATTTGAATTCTAAAATGTCAGCATATTTTGAAATTTTCTCAATAATTAATCTTATTTAAATAATAAATTTAGTGATTATTTGCATCCAAACTTTTCTCCGGTTGTAACGGTCTCCGTTCCATCGGGTTCAGAAGAGGGAGGAAGAGAGAGTGCACCCGTGGTCGCGCGCCCACCTGTGCACTATAATATAGACTGCGCACTTGACTGCTTCCGGAAAAAATGGACTATGAAAAGACTAAAGAGACCTATGGCGATGGACAATGGGTAGCAGTAACCACGGCTGCTACTGCATCTTTTCCTCGTAGTCGAAAATACACAAAAAATAGTATGAAATCCAAAACAATGACATATGGTGCATGGAACGTTCGGACTCTTTTGGATCGCGATTCCAACCTTTGCCCTGAAAGAAAAACCGCTATAGTAGCCCGAGAACTACGTCGCTATAATGTTGACATAGCTGCCCTCAGCGAAACACATCTTGCAGAGGAAGGGGAACTAGTGGAGCACGGCGGTGGATATACCTTCTTTTGGAAGGGCACTGCCGCGTCGGAGCCCAGACGATCTGGCGTTGGATTCGCGGTCAAAAACAGCATCGCAAACAAGTTGGAGGAATGTCCTGTTCACATCTCAGACCGCGTTACCTCACTGCGCCTTCATTTAAGCAATAAAAACTTCCTCAACGTGATTAGCTTGTACGCGCCAACTCTGGACAAGGAAGACGATGTCAAGGAGAAGTTCTATGAAGAAGTAACTCAACATTTGTCTCAGATACGACCCAAAGAACAAGTTTTACTTCTAGGCGACTTTAATGCGCGAGTTGGACAGGACTACGAAGCGTGGCCTAAAGTTCTTGGAAGGCATGGAATCGGCAATATGAACAGCAATGGCCAGCTTTTGCTCAGTCTGTGCTCGTTATTTGGACTAGCAATAACTACCACTATGTTCAGACTACCACCGAAATATAAAACCACCTGGATGCATCCAAGATCCAAGCATTGGCATCTGATTGACTATGCTATAGTCCGCCAAAGAGACATCTCTCAGGTGCACGTCACTCGCGTCATGCGTGGGGCGGACTGCTGGACGGACCACAGACTCGTCATTACCAAGCTGCAACTTCGCCTACACCCACCGCGTAGGACCGAGAGAGTTAAAGGTGTTAGCCTAAACCTACAACACCTAGAAAATAAAGAAACGCAGCAAAGATACGTCTCTGCAATGAACCTAGCGCTGAGTACACTTAACGTTGAAGACGGTGATTTTCAAGCCAACTGGAACCTTCTCTCTTCTCATGTACTAGAAACAGGTACTCAGATCCTGGGCATTAAAACTCGGAGAAACGAGGACTGGTTCGACGAAAATGAAGAGATACTATCAGAGGCAATTAAAAATCACCGAGAACTACTACGTCGGCAACATCACGGACGCCAGCACCATAACATCACAGATGAGCTAAAAAGAAGTGGAACTGAGCTACGTAGACTGACTAGGCAAACTAAGGACACTTGGTGGCAAGAAAAGAGCCAACACATGCAGTGGTTAGCCAATACTAACCAACTCGGCGACTTCTACTCAGAACTGCGGAAGCTGATTGGTAGTACCCAGCGATGTAGCGTTCCCCTTAAATCCTCTGATGGTTCACATCTGCTGAAAAGCAAGGAAGATGTGCTGAAGAGATGGGCGGATCACTTTAACACCTTGCTCAACGTGGATCGATCTGTGGACATGCAGCACATCGGCTTAATTCCTGCGCTGCCTAGTGCTGTTGAGCTAGACGACCCACTCTCTTTGAAAGAGGTAGTTACAGCCCTAAAAGAACAGAAGAATAAGAAGGCGACTGGCATTGACAACTTACCAGGAGAGCTACTGAAATATGGAGGCGATGAGCTGCACACGAAGCTATGGGCATTGTTCGGACGAATGTGGGTCGAAGAACGTGTACCAGCAGACTTTAAAGTCTCTCGCATCTGCTCGCTGTACAAGAACAAAGGCGACCGTTCTGACTGCAATTCGTACCGCGGAATATCACTTCTCTCTGCTCCTGGTAAAGTGTTCGCCCGAATACTTTTAAACCGACTGATGACCCTGTCGGAGAGGATTCTACCAGAAACCCAGTTCGGATTCCGTCCAGATCGAGGAACCTGTGAAGCTATCTTCTCCGTTCGTCAAATACAGGAAAAAAGCAGAGAACAGGGTCAAAATCTGTATCTATGTTTTGTTGACCTAGAGAAGGCATTTGACAGCGTATCACGTGAAGCCCTGTGGAAGATTCTGGAAAAGGTTGGATGCACTGAGAAATTTGTCAGACTGATTCGACTTCTGCATGATGACATGGAATGCTGTGTGTCAGTCAACGGTGAACAAACAGGGTTCTTTCCTGTAAGCCGTGGCGTGAAACAAGGCTGCGTGCTTGCGCCTACCTTGTTTGCCTTATATTTCGCAGTTGTAGTCCGTGATGCTCTGCAACACATCTCAGAAGGTGTTAGAATTCGTTTTCGCACAGATGGCTCTCTTTTTAATCTGGCAAGACTTAAAGCCCACACAAAAGTATCATACGCCACGATAACGGATATAATGTATGCCGATGATCTATGCTTCGTAGCCGAAAGCCCAGATGGCCTGCAAAGGTTAATGACTAACCTCGACGTGTCATGTAAGAACTTTGGCCTAAAAATCAGTGTGAAGAAAACCGAAGTGATGGCCAACACACTTAATGAAGAACCTATATCTATTAAGCTCGGAGAGACTCCTCTGAAGCAAGTGGACAAATTCAAATACCTTGGAAGCACTATAACAGCAAAATGTGACCTTGACTCTGAATTGAACGGGAGGATAGGAGCTGCTTCTGCAGCTTTCGGTAAACTCCGTAGCAAAGTCTTCAGCTCACACGACATCAAGCTGGGAACAAAAGTGTCTGTCTACATGGCGATCGTCCTCCCAAACCTCCTCTACTCGTCAGAGACATGGTGCCCATACCGAAAGCACATTCGCGCACTTGACAAATTCCACCTTCGATGCCTACGCGACTTAATGAACATCAAGTGGTCGGACCGTGTGAGGAACACGGAAGTTCTTCGACGCGCTAAAGTCAGCGGAATAGAAGCATACATGATGCGACGACAGCTGAGATGGTGCGGACATGTCTCCCGTATGCCTGATGAGAGAGTGGCAAAGCGTATCTTTTACGCTGAACTAAAGAACGGCAAACGGAAACAAGGCGGCCAGCTACTCAGATACAAGGATACTCAGAAGAGGCATATGAAAAGGTGCAACATTGAACCCTCTCAGTGGGAGAGTAAAGCGAAAGATCGCCCAGGATGGAGACTGCTAGTGCAGAGCAATATAGATGATTTTGAAAAGAAGAGGCTGCTCGACTTAGATGCCAAGCGCGACGAGCTAAAGGCCCGACCACCGGCGGCCATAAAGTATAATTACGTCGATGGTGTCTTGACTTGCGCCAAATGTGCACGCACATTCAAAGCCAAGATCGGCTACATCAGTCACCTGAGGGCTCACCAGCAAAACCCCCAACAATAAAAAAAAAAAAAAAAAAGAATCTAGAATGCAATCGCTATGGCCGAATACGGCTAGAAGGATATATATAACATTCCTATATCGGGAGTAATACTCGTATATCAGTGACGTAATAAAGATTTTAACGCTCATAAATCGTACAGTTGGATTCCAGGTTTAAATAACTATTTTATTATTAGGAATCTTTTATTTTTGACATTATTTCGTTTGGCATCCTGAAGTTACTCAAATCACGGTCTAAGCGATTTAAAAAAAAATATTTAACCAACTTTAAAGTTTCGAATAAAATTTAGCCAAGCCTTAGGCTTACCTGCTATAGATTATGATAGGTCGACTTTTAGTGCAATTTGTGTGGCGATATTGACTTGTGTGGCAAGATATATGAACTGCAGTTACATTACTTTAGAGTCGCCACAGAAAGTCACTCTCTTGATAATATTAATGTATGTATGTATGCATTCATTCGTATTCTGACATGTACTTTCACTTATTTTAAAGTAACAATTTTTTTTCTGTTTTTGTTTAAAAGAATTAGATTTAATAAAAGAGGGATTAGCCACTTCAGTCCCCTTTTCCCATAAAGGTGGCAAAAAGTAGGGACGAGTAGTCTTTCATTCTGTATCTGTCTAGTGCTATGTTTATTTTGAACATAAATTCTGAATTCGTCAGTCTTGAAATATTTAACTTTCATTATATAAGTAAAAAATACGTTAGCTAGTGTAATATGTCTATAATACATCTATGTAATATGTCTATAGTAATATGTCTATAATACATTTTTAATATTATTTTTAATATACAGTGTTTTAGGGATGTGGTACGAGGATATGTAAGATTTTAAAGTGTTGCCGTATGTTGTAATAGAGACCTTCGATAGACCCCCATTTCAAAGGCTTTAAGATTTCCTTACATCGTGTCCGTGTTTCCAGCTTTCCATCCCTTATAAATATTGAGAATGTGAAGCATCCTCAAAGTCTGATATTCTGCTGTTGTTTGATTTTTGATTAAAATAGTAATAGAGTTTGATTATACAATCATAGAGTCTCTTGTTCTCGAAGTCTCTTGTTTTTGAAGTCTCTTGTTTTCTTTACTAACCGCTGGAATGCTAATACCACCGAATGGTGGTTTTTCCGTTGCGACAACTCGCGGGCGGCCGATCTCCATATTTATGCAATTATGTAATTGTATGCGAAAAAGTAGCCTTCATTAAATAAGCTACCATTATACATTAGTATGCGTGCGCTAACACCCCCTACGAAGAAATTTTCGAGTGTTGAAAACATTCCGTCGTGTTTTCATTCCCATGGATAGCTTTCTGAGGGGTAATATAAATTTCCCGGTTGATTATCTTATCGTTAGTGCAAGATAATTGTCTAATTGTATTTCCATTGGAAATAGATAATTGCACACAATATAATTTCCCTTGTTGAAAACCACAGCGCTTATGACCTCTAGACGGCGGCCCCAGTACTCGCAAGTATGAAATAATTATTTTGTAGTTAGTATGCAGTTTGCGCGGACTGCATCCTTCGCTCCCGCAGCCGCCGGCGGCGAACGACTCACTGCTCGTTGGCTCATTGCATTTTAATAGCGTAATGACCATAACTAACAACGGAAACTTTCAAGAAATTATATTGCGGTAAACACTTTCGCCTCTGAAGCAACGGGTGGAAGGCCATGGTCTCGTAATGATAACACACGGCTGTGATATAGATTCTTGTTTTAGCTTTTCATTTTAGTGTTTTAATTAATCCGCACTATCTACAAGCCGCAGACGTTATTGTCGGTTTGAATAAACTACGACAGTCATAGTATTTTAACTGACATCATCGCAGAACTGTTACTTTTTGCCACTACTGATGTTTTAGCAACTTCATCTTCTGGTGCCACGTCCGCTTCCGAACGTTGGCTATCATATTGGGCGTTACACCTTTATTGGCCGCTGCATGAATTAAGTAAGTGGTTGATTTCTGAAAACATTCCCCCAGTTTACGAAGATGAAATGTTCGTTTTCGTCCCGGACCTCTACTTCCGACTGATTTTCCTAAAATTATTGGATTTATGATAATTCATGATATGAATGTGAATTAGTAGATTAATTATTAATAATTCATGATTCATGAGGTTCTTTCTACGTTCTTGCTCTATCGCCTTAATGCATCTTCATTCCTGAATCCTCCGATAGACTCCCATTTCAAAGGCTTTGAGCTTTCCTTACAACGTGTCCGTGTTTCCAGCTTTCCATCCCTTATAAATAGTGAAGCATCCTCAAAGTCTAGTATTCTGCTGTTGTCTGATTTTTTATTAAAAATAATACTTTGATTACAGGCTATTTAACGGTTTATTTAAATCCTTCATTGATACTTGTGAATCTGTGATTATTATTACATTGATACTTGTGATTACATAATTACCGTAATTTATTGCAATTTAATATTTAAAATTTATTTCTTATGTATGCACACAACGGGCTCGATTGCGTTTCTTCGTGAACTAAAATCGTAAATTAGTTCGTGTGAACGAGACAGGGCAATACGCTAGAGCGGAGTGTGAGATGACCGGTCGTCACTTTTTCGCATTAAAACTGCCCGCCAAGGTCAAATCTTACACCGCACGAAGTATGCTCGAATTCATTCGGACAAGTATAAGTTCGGCAGGTAGTATTTATCGACGATCGTTCGTTTCATATTCCGCTCTAACGTATTGTTCTGTCTCGTTCGCTTGGACTAATTTTAGTTTTAGTTCACAAAGAAACGCGATTGGGCCCAATAACGTCACATAGCTAGTGTAAAAAAACAAAATGTCAAATAGCCGATTCTGTTGCTTTGCAAGAGAGGTTTTAGTAATTTATGTATTTTTAAATGGTAAGTGTTTAAATTTCTGCAATATGTAAATATTTTTTGAAATAATGTGAACTAAACTGAACTGTGAACTTCCGCAAAGTACCTTTTACGTCCTAAACAATGCACTTCTGTTTTTTTTAAATCTTATTTTTATCTCCTTGCTCATATCCCAATTGTCATTCAATTTGCAGCCAATATATATAAAATCATCAGCTGTAAGCTGTAACTATAGATGTGTTTACGTGCACTTTTAGGAAGCACTTGCACTTGCACTTCTAATTAGTAAAGTATCATCTGCATCTCTTAAATTTTCACGGCTCTCCGGGCTCATTGATCCCTAAATCACCAACGATATTCCCTTCTCTTTCATTGCCAACCTTAGCATTAAAATCTTCTAAAATGATGGTGAATCTTTTCATTTCAATTGCTCAGTGATATTTTTCACGTCTTCGTAGGATTTTCGAGATCATATTTACTGCTATCCAGTCCTTGTAAAATTTTAAAAAATATATAATATAAATATATAATAAATATATAATTAAAATGATATATACAGAATAACCTAGAATTAACCGACATCCTTCAAGGGGATGAATCAGTACGAACAGGTAAGCAACTTTGATAAAAATAAATAAATAAATAAATGTTTTTTTTGTTACAAATTTTTAATAAAACTTGGTTATTTACTCGTACTTATTCAACTCCTCCGGAATAACGGTGAATTAAAATTCTCCTGTATACACCTGTATCAGATTGATGTAGGTTAAACAGAGCAACGCAAAAAAAAAAAAATGCCATTTTAGATGTTTGACGCAATTTTAAGTAACGTTTTAGTAAAGATAACAAATTTGAGACGCGATGTGCGAATTCACAACTAATTTCACAGTCAACTAAAATTAAACAACACAATTAGCTCTTTACTAGAGGTAATTAATGTTAATTACAAATATATAATACATTTCGATTTAAAGAATAGTGATCGACAATTAATTAATAATTAAATGAATCCATTCAGTTAGCATAAACTTCTTTGCGACGCTCCACCCACCCGGGGATACTGTCCAAAGTGTCAAGCCCTATCATGCTTAATGGAATTATAAAGGCTGCTAAACTTATGCGGGCGCAGTCTCAGCGGACGCGGAAGCCGTGTTGGGTCGGGCGGACGTTTAGACTGTGACCCGTGCAAATTGGACGCCAGTTTGTAGCGGTCTGAGAGTCAAGTGTACCAGGCAGTTCAAAATGCTAATTGATATACTTTATGAATAGTCTAAGATCCAGTAACAATAAAGTGCGAGTTTTGGAAAAGCTAATACTTTTAGATCAGACAGTATGTTGGCCAAGGAATGCCGGGGTAAAGTCAGCAGGCCAGATTCTGGGATATCTGGCGCTGGCGTACTAGGAAAGGTGTAATTTTAGTTATTACCCTTAAAGCGTTTTAAAAAAGATGTCAAATTCATCAGTGGACAGTGGATGCAATAAATAACTCGAAACATGTGGTCAGTCTGCTTTATAATCTGACGCGTGGCGTCAGCATCTCCTTACCATTGTATTGCGTCATTGCGACCATTATATTGCGTGGCACAGTTGACCGATGAGTCATAGAATAATGCGTGACATGTAAAGGGTACTAATAAAAATTACCCCGTTCCTATTACGCCAGCGCCAGGTGTCCCGGTATCTGGCCTGCTGACTGTACGCCAATACCAATGGCCAAAATACTGTCTGTTCTGAAAGTATCAGCTTTTCCAAACCTCTTGCACTTTTTTGTCGCTGGCTTCCCAACTAGAAGGGTCACGAGAAAGAACTATCAATGTATTTTTTTTATAAAATGAGATACTAATGCCATCTTGTGGCTTGTTCCCAAACGAGCCGAAAGATTATAACCTGCAATTAAATGAAGAGAGAAGAAAACGTGTGACGGAAAAGAACGATCAATGTCCACGGGTGACGAAGGACATTGATCGTTATTTCCTGTGACGTCCAGAGGTGGGGTACCTCGATAAACTTCCGGTTGATGCTGACAAGGAACTGTGATAGAAATACTGATCAAATGACTTGTCCACGTTTTCGCTTTTTCCGGAGAAATAATTTAAGTAAAATGACAGAATGTACGCATACAAAATACACTCTTCCTCCCGGTATTAAATCAGCAGAAATGCCATGAAAGGGTTTGCGAAGGAGACGAGCGGTAATCGTCGCTCCCTCACCGGCCGACGATCGAAAATTGCCCGACTGCATCCGCCGCGGCAGCAAATTATTGCATTTTATGTAAGGGCGTCAAGTCGCAGACGGCCTCGGGGCTTTCCGTCGACGCATTCGAAACTTGCGAGGGGCGTCATTAATTCGACGGTTTCAGAAATTACTCCTCCGCACTTTGTATGGAATTGCTCTGAACGATTTTAATTCGACACACCCCTGCGATTGGAGTGCTATGGAATTGCAAGATTGAATACAGCGTAAAGGCGTCTATCTCAAAATTCGTGTTTAGCATGCTGATAGCAATATTATTGATAAATAACTCGATAGGACTTTTCAGAGAATATTCTAATGTTATATCTTCTGATTATCACATACAAGCTGTCACATATAAGCTGAGGATTGATGGTGTTAAAAAAAAACGTGGTGGGTAGTATCGATACACTACCGCATTTTTTTGCGTGATTTTTTTTCTCGTGGACAACTTTTCACTCGACTTTTTATTTTATACTGATTGCACTTCAATATTCATACGAAGAAGCACAAAATAACTCGTGTAAGCCTTATAAATGCGAAGTAATGATTAATTATTTGGGGGCGCAGAGTGAATTTCGAGGCTCTTTTTCAACCCCCCCCCCCCTCCCCTTCCCCCTCCCCCTCCCCCTAACAGGCAACGTCCAGTGGTCTATTTTTACACTACTACCCAACCAAAAATGAGTGTAATGTGTTCAGGGTTCATTTATGTATGTTTTCCGTTTCTTTATTCCACCATAACTTCTAAATGCCATAACCGATTTAGAAATATGTAGTATCGATATATCATCTCGAGTTTCATGGGATACCTTAACTGTACAAATATCAAGTAAATAGTTGTCTAAATGTCAAAATCTCCAAATGTCAATAAATTAACATAATTATATCGTGTTTTTTTATCAAATGATAGGTCTGATAGAGTACATTCCGAAAATATATATGTATCTATAAGGATAAATACATAAACCACAAAAAAATCATAAAATAACCGTAATAAAAATTATTATAAATACAGTACCTACTTCACTTTTTGTAAATTTTAATGTAATAAATTCCTTTTAATATATTTACTTAGAATACATACATACTTGGCGATATAATTATTGAGTCACGAGACACGAGACTTTTGGCGACAGTAACAGCGTTTCGTCGCTAACTCTGGCGGGACCGTTTTAAAAGCGTTTTTACGTTAAAACGGTTTATACGTCACCTAGATTTCCGCTCATTTTCATCCGGATTTTCATACGCTCAAGTACTGCAACGCTATGATTTAGATACATCGGAGGCACCGGCGAGTAGCATCAGATATGTCTCTTTTATATAAAGTAATTTATTCTGATTTGGACAGTCCATATCTCTAGAGTAGGGTGAGTATACGAGCGCCTTCCCGACTCTCACGCGATCTGTTTACTTTTTACAACCCTAGGTGTACCACAAATTATGGTGCCAATTCATTATTGATATGTGCTATGAATGCATACAATGTAGGCTTGAACTAAATCGACGTATTGAACAACGACAGTAGTCCGTAAAAAAGTGGAGATCAAATCAGATTGAATTAACATCGCGCATTCCTACATGCACTCACATACACATACACATATGTAGGGACACATACATGTAGGGTACACATACACATACACACCCATCTCTCAAACACACCAACGCTCATTAACCAACATCCACATACACACAAATAGCGTTTTTACTTATAAATTTAAAGTTCTTTTCTGTATTCTTTGTATTACCTATGTAGCATATTTTGTATTTCTATTTCATATATTGTAAATATCTTTAAACATCATTGGCTTTGCTATCGTTATATGTTGTTTATATTTTATTATTGTGCTATGCTGTATGTTTTTAATAAAATAAAATAAAAATATATAAAAGATTTATTAACATTAATTTCAACTGTACTTAGAAATAGAAGCACGAATGTTTCGTTGGGGTTCGCCATGCGCCGAGCTACCCTCCATGGTGGAGATTTAACTCCCCTGACGGAGAGAGGATTAAGAAACGGGAGATCCGGGGCTTACGGCAGCAGGAGGCGAATTGGTGACGTTATTGGTCAAATTGTCTGACAGCGGTGAGCCTCTGCAGGGGATTTCAAGTTGGACTTCGTAATCGTACTGGATTTTCGGAGACATCCCAAGAAAATTAACATGTAAATTCGCAATCGTAATATAAAGTAGATCAATTTTAAGGCGTGTGATGGTGCCATGAAGAGTGAATAGTTTATTAATGCAGAAAAAATAGCAACTTATTACATCTTTATCTGAGTGTGTATCCTACACCTTTTTGAGGTATTAGATCGTTTTTTTATTTACCTCTTTCTCCCATTTTGCTCACTTGGTTTGTTGGTTCGATTATTTATTTATTTCTGCTCTTTATTAAGATTTTTACAATATGCGGGTTTATTATCATACGACAACCTCTTACAACCAACCGTACTATGAAGTGTTTATATGTACATGTGCGTGTAATATGTGTGTAAGTGTGTGCCTTGTTATTGCATTTAAAAAAGGTGACCCAGACGGCAATCGAACCCGTAACCTTAAAATGTAAGATCATGTCACGTAACTACTATGGCCATGGGGACTGGCATGACTCTTGTTTATGGCATGACTCTACCCAGGATTTGGCATGATTCTTCATTGCTAACTCAAGCATTAAATAATATAAGAAAAATTGCATCGTTTTGTTTAACTCCTCTTTTTATTGTATTTGTATGGCTAAATCATTGATATCTTGCAAAAGCGTTGTTGCATCTTGACGTCACTAATAAGGTTTGTATATTCGGAGTTGACTCTCCTTCTATCCAGGAGCTCTTCTACAGTAGTTAGCAAGAGTTAAAAACAGTCTTGTACAAGTAATTCCTACCTTGGCGATTGTTGACAAGTTGGACTGGTCATTTCAGTATATCATCTCAGGAGAAGACGATCATTATGAGGTCAGTTATCTCATGCGATGGCTGAAGCCATTTCTTTGTATATGTGTGTCGTAGATATCGTTGTAGTAGTTTATTTAAGTCGGTTTTGGTTCTTAGACTATTTATAAGGCGTGAAGCGTGACACATCTTACTCGTACGTCATATATGCTGTTGGCTTTACTATGACTTAACATAACTCGTTGAATAGTATATACATGCTTCTTAAATTTATCTTAGTTTTACTCTAATATCGACCTAATTATCCACTGAACTATCGCTAATACCTAAAGATTTCATATATCTGATTAACAGGACTCCATCGTAAAAAAATGTTCAATTTTTCATTTTTAGAAATATTTACAATTGTTAATATTTACATATCTGCGTCGTTTGCATAAAACCTCACCTCAGGTCGTGGCCGAAGCTGGTATCAGCGCTGAAATGGTGAACCTTAAAAGGGATCACTTTTATTCCTCTGTAAATCCCTGTTTGAAATTGCTTATTTTTTCTGTGGTCAATTCTGGTCGGCGGTATATGGGATAATTTTGGTTAGGGTCTTTTGCCACTTCTTTGATAATAAGAATTGTGCAACTACACATAGCCACATCCACACACTTTTCACTAGGCACAGAAATAAGTATGTACAAGAAATCAATACGCGAACTACTATGTTCCAAAATAGTCGTAACTATTTAGGTCGTAGGTATTAAGTTACCACAGAAGCTGAAGATTATTGATAATAAAAGTAAATTTAATGAAGTTCTTTGAGTACCTTCCGGCTCCATCATCAGGTCAGCCTGATGGTACCATATTATTGTATTGTCATCAGAACTACACCCAATTGCCAAGTTTTATGTTGGTAAGACAATCAGAAGTTGTGGGAAATCAGTTCCTTGATTTCATTTCAAAATTACATACATACAGGTGGGCATAATAAAAGCGTCGTAAAAATTTATTTAAAAAACTAAAAATAAAAATAGGTCGTTATTAAGTATGAAGTGAGCCAATTAACGTGATGAGTACCTACTGTTTAATGATTTTTAATTCATGTTAATTCGTAATATATTCGTGCATATTCACCTTTATGTAATATTTTATATACCAATGGAAATAAATGATTTGATTTGATTTGAAGTCTTCGAAATTTTTGAGTACCTACATATCCAAAATTATTTTTCGAACACAAGCCGAACCGCCTTTTATTACAGATACTTTACTCAGGGAATTTTTGGAGAGTGCGTTTATTACAACTTTGATCACCTCAATATTTCCAGATTACCTTCTAATATTTCTAGATCCTTGTTTGTACTGGCACCGATTTTAGTTTCATATTTGCCGCGACAACAGTAATTATTATTGTACATCCTAAACAAAAGATTAAAGCTTTCTTGATACGGTGTAGAGTAATGATGAATAATCTCTTGAACATCTCACAGAGTACGGAAATTCAAGAAATATATTATGAGAATATAAAAATCATTGAAGAAGCGAGGTGGTTGCTAACATTTGTTAAAAATAAGCTTTTGGAGTTATAACTAGAGCTGTCAACTACAACGGGCGAACCCGCCACCTCAGGATGTTTTAACGAAATATATCGTTCTGTCTCCCGTGAGGTGAGCGCAGAAGACTTAGGACAAAACAGTCCACCGTCAAGCTCCGCCACCTGCCCGTCAGAGGCCAACGCCTTACGTCGAGGCACCGGAAAAGGTAAACAGCGGGCAGCCTTGCCCCCTGACTACCAGTTTGGAAGGATACCTCCGTCTGGAATTAACCTTCTGAATACCTCGGTCCTCCCGACTGGTTACGGGTCCGAAGTCACTTATGCGACCTCTACCTGTTGTATTACAGCGGTAATTCAGTCAGAATTTATCGCGGACCTGGGCGTTCTCTACACATGGGATCGAGTGGCCCAAGGTCATTTCAAGAGTGGCATGACAACAGGTCATCATCCACCCCCGCTTAGGAGACAGTATATTTCCATATTCTCCAGACCCCTTCAGCAATTAGAATGCACCAGCGATTAGCTTCGCCGACTGGTGCGCAAACCGTCCAGTAGTGCCGGGATGCAATCCTGCCAGGAGAAATCGGTCCACCAGCTTGTAAGGCCTGATACCGAGAGTCTTACTCGGGGTAGTCTTCCACACGAGGATGCTTCTGAATAGGAGCTGAATCGTGAGTGAGCCGATCCGAGAACATAGTGGATCTTGTGGCCCAAGCTGCACGAAACCGTTCACCACCCTTTAGGAGGTATAGTCTTTTTCGCAGCCCGTATAGGTATTCCTATTGTCTCCTGATTTAATCAATTTAATTTAAATACTTCTCATTTCGAGCGGCCACCCCGTTCAACTCCCAGCTGCATACCTACGGTGCTTTGAATTTACAAATATTTCGGATTCAACACGATGCGCTCCCTCTCACTTTCCCTTTCCTCCATGAGGAGTTCCCGGATTTATGTTTAACGGATGGAAATTTCCCTGCTTTCCCCCACCTCGTATCCCTATTTAACCTGGCAACGGTTTAGTTATACATGTTTAAGCTAAGCTGCATTCAGTTAAATTACGTTTATGTTTGTTATGTTACTATAGTAACACAACAAACGCAATTTTATGTAAAACCTCGGGTGTTACAAACTTCACGCGGTAAATTCGTTTTTTATCTTATTTATAATAAATTTTGTCGTTTTACGAATGTGACTATTTTGCATTTATCTTTTATTTTGTCTGACTTTGGTTATTATTAGTATTATTATTGTTGATGGTTTGTTCCGTTAGTGTTAGACTATTGTCTTCGTTGCTTTTTTTTATTATTGTTTCATTCATATTTTGATTATTTGTGTTTTAAACATTTATTATTATGGCATATCCAACAAGATTTGCAATTTTGGGTGAATAAAGACTATTGAATATTGGCTCTCATCAGTTGTTTCAATAAATGCAGACTTTCGTCAATGACTATTACTAGCCGAATCTCCACAAAGATAGAACTGAGCAAGAATCCTTTAGTAAAAGCAGATTTTAATAAGGTTTAGAGAAACTTAACAATATTAATAAAGATCGATTGTGTAGGAATCTGTTTATGAAGAGTAATTAATTTAATTCTATCGACTTCTGATTTCAGTATTGCAAAGAACGTAGCTGACTATTCTTAATAGAATTGACTAATATAAGAGGCATTGAAACACCTCCTATCCTAGATCCGCAAAAACATTTTTTTTATATGCATACTGCAATTATATTGACCGTAGTCCTTTCAATTTAGTGAAAATCTGTTTGCTTTCATTTTAGGGTTAATAGCGGACCGCGCTTCCTCCCTGAAAATGACAGGGGTGTGTTTAATGTGTCCGCGTGAAGTCCTTTGTTACAAATTCAGTTAACACTGCACAGTTTCAGCGAATGTCGATCCAGCCTCTCATTTACCTCTGAAACGTAGGCGCGTTCAAATCGGTGAATTGATCTGTAATTATAAATTAGATTTTGAGGTTACTATTTTCGGATACTGTCTACAATACCCCTTTGTATACAATAACAAACAAGACTCATTTTCTTCCTTTATTCTACTTTTTTTTGCCTATTTTACCTCCATTGTCTTTTTTAAGTATTTCCAGTACTTTTTTCCTGTTAGGTTTTGTCAAAATAATGAGATATATTTTTTTCCAACACGTGTTTATTAAACATCATCAGTTTCAGCATGTTAAATCCAAGGTTCAGAACGACTGAAATATCATGGCTCGTCAACCGCAATCAGATCGTCAACATTCCATTACTTCAAAACCGAATGCTCTGTCATTTCGACCTCAAAAAAAATAATAATTCGTTTAAATTTGAAAGTCGTAATTTGCAAAACCTCAAATCGTAAAACTCGCAATTATGATATAACTAGTGTTACTTTTAACTGCAAAGTAATTATTGCTAAATAACGGTCATCGGTACGTCTACTGCTACCATGCGCCTCGTAGAGATGGGCGATATCGTAGAATCTTCGTTATCTCGAAACAAAAGAGAAAAACCTGGCAACCTTGCGTTTTAATCGTTCTTACCCACGAGCGCTATTTTTCGCAAGAGCGTTATATTTCACAGGTTGCTATTTTTTGGACGTTCTGGCCCTTTGTAAGCCGTGATATTTTACTGCGATGTAATTTATTTTAACGGCTCCGTCTGAAGTGTAGACGTTTAAAATTATATACATTGAATTTTAAATGTTTTGGCCCGCTAATCATGATAAAATCGTGTGAAGCTCAGAACTTCCAATTTGGACGGACTGAGCAGTGGAAGGTTGATCTGACTTTAAGAAAAAAAGCCTATCTGTTCTTTGTTAGTTATTTACATTAAGGATTAAAACATTGGGATGGGCTCAGTCGTGTCCGAGTCTTTTTCGCTAATATTTTTCGTAATAAAATTTTAAATATTTTCACAAAAAAAAATATTTTATATTATTATTTATCCTTTTTTTTGTTAAAATCTGTTAGTTTTGTGGATCATTTTATAAAAATAAATAAACATAACAAAAATGTAGTATTATGATATTTTTATTTTACATTAATTGTCGTGTTTCATCATTAATAATAAATAGACATGTTTATTTTGGGTAAACTTCTACATTATATACCTACGTTTGATTCCACGGTGGTTCCGTTTCCGTTATCATCCGCCCAGGAAGCGACGACGCCGGGCGCCGCGACGCTCGGAATTAATTATATTGGAGAGGGCGTCCGCAGTCCGAAGGGTCGCGGGCTTTAAAACGCGAGCCGCCCGCCCGCCCAAACCGCAACGCTTCAAAAGCTCGTCTCTCGTAACAAAGCGACCGAGGGCGGGCGGAGAGACGTATATTGTCACGAGGCGAGCTGCCATCTCATTGTTTCGTTTTATGGATGGTCACAGTAGTAATTTAATTAAAGCGTCCCCCGTTAATTAGATTACACTTCAATAAAACATTAACAACTTGCCGGTTAATATCCTAATATTACATTTAGAGATACTAAGTAAATAATCAATTCCGAACGGAATAATACATTGTGTGTGTAACGCAGTTGCTCGACTTTTGTTATGACAATGTCAAATAGGCCAATGTAATGTAACTTTTAATTGACTATAATTTTACAAGTTTTTATTTATTGTTATGTAGTAGTAGTAAACGGAGTGTGGATCTTGTTTCTAGCCCTTGATGTCACCTGGATCTATAAGATCTTTTGTAACTACCCACTTTGTGGTTGGGTCAGTGGTCTGCTTGTAGCCCGGTACTGCTTACCAGTCCATGCAGATCACTGACCTTCAAGTTGGGCAGATCGCTGGGTTCGAGAAAAGCTCGTCCCAGTAAACTGTGTCTTTTTGCAGCGATGCCTAGGCAGCGACCAACGATATATGCTGTCTTCAGGTTCTTAGCCACATATTTGGCAGTCCTTGCTCTCGGTCAAGCCAAGGTTGAATAGATGTGCTCTAAGGATCGTGTGCCCGGTGAAGAGACCGATAGTGGTTCTAAGGTTCTTCTTGCTCATGCCAAGTAGGGACTTGGTTTTCTTTAGAAGTGGTTGCTCCATCATGGCTTTTGCCTGGCGATATCCTTGGCTCTGTTTCCAGGATGCCCGATGTTCCTGCTACAAGCAGTCTCTGGTGATTTTCTTACATATAGCGAAGGGGACCCCAACAACTAGCTCTACCGGGCATTCCCGTGTGCCCAGTTTTGCCAGTCTGTTGTCCTCTTCATTGCCGGGTATGCCTTAGTAGGCCGGTATTCATATTAAGGTGATTTATTATTGTTATGATTTATCGTAAATAGACGATAGACGACTAGAAAACAAAATCAGCTTTGCTCTAATGCGGTCGCGGTTTTTTTTATTATATTTTTATTTTTGTTACCATTGCAATATTGTATACAGTAATGTGGGTTTTATATATAATGAATAATAATTATTTTAGCGTATACTCGTATTTGCGTGATATTCAACCGTTTTAACTTGCCAAATAGGTCGTTAAAAGGTACCTGCGGGGCTGTTTAACAATGACTCTTAAGAGCGCTTTCTGGGTTTTGACATAAGTAGGTTAATCGGTATCTGTAGCTCCTTCCCATCCTACATAACTACGCAATAATACTGTGCTAGGCTAAAGGGTATAAAAAAATGTTAGCACCTTCATGAGCAAATTCGAAACGGTGCGTACTTCATGTTCTTTAAATTTCAATATATAGAAAAACTTTATCAAATTCATCGTCATAAAAAACTGCATGCCCGTCATGACCAGGATTCTTCGGACTGTTATATACATATGTCATTTCGAGAATTCTCCTAAACAAAAAGAAAACGTTGCAACGTCATGAAGAAAAAGTGTTCAATCACTGAAGTGTGGTCCCAAGGTAGATTACATTCGCTGGCCCGAATAGCTGTGTCCGGCATTGAGGAAAGCAAAAAAGGCACGGGTGCGTTTTGTGCGGTTATTCCCTTGTGAATTGTTTCTGAAACTGAGGAGAAAGAGGTCTACTAATTCTCTTACTCCTTCCCAACATAAAACTACACTCGTGAAGTGAAAAAACTAAACGACCCGTAAAGAATTTAAATGTGGGAGAGAATTCCTAGTCTTTACGATAGAGTATATATATCTTGATTTCACAGCCAGTTTTAATATTAAGAAGGAATATAAATAATATCTACTTAATTGAAAATCCGAGTATATATAATATACACGCACACTGGAACATCCTAGTCATATGCGAGCTAATACGGTAATCCGACGTCTGTGTTTTTTTATTTTATTTTATTTTATTTTATTTATCTTATTTTATTTATCTATACATGGTTTCAAAAAATTATTACAAAATACGAAACTAGGAGTTTGATACTTATTATTAAGCTGAGACAAGAAAAAAAACAAGAATTTTGCATTTAGGACGAAGTTTGTCAAGCCTACGCTATGTTTGTGTAGCTTTTAATGTGTGTTTGTTCGATGAAGGCGTGTTTATGTGTCACGTATCTAGAGTGCTACATATACACACAAATACAATAGATACTAATTTAATTCAATTAAGAGCTCAGCTTTTCACGTACGTTCTTAACAAATAACCGACTGTTGTGGTGATTGAAAATATCAATCTCGTTGTATGTATGTATAGCACAGTTTGTGTTGCACCTTGAAACGTGCAAGTTAATGGGTCACAGTTTCTCTTATGCTCGTTTTATTAGGATCAACCTAGAGTGAACTATTTAGAAGCATCCGATATTTCGGCATTGTTGCAACCGACCTTATCCAGGGTAGACTGAAGTGTTTGCAATCGTCATCCGTTGCTGCTTTGCGATTTCTGTACAGCAACAATTTCAAAATCAACATTAAAAACGCAGCATAATACACAATGACATGCGATCCGCGAGACCACAACTACGATGGCTGGACGACATAAAAAAAGCAGCAGAAACCAACTGGCTGAGGGTAGCATCTGAAAGACAGACATGGAAGAGGCCTACGTCTAGGAGTGGACCAAACCAGGCTGAGGAATAAGAAGAAGAAGATGCGATCCTCGGTGTGGCGAATTTGTTCTGTCTTAACGTGTGACAGCTGTCATTTTTAGAAACGACTTGTCAACCACTATAGTACCGAAAATAAACCGCTCCATGTTTCATGCTACTAACGATGTCAGTTGCATGAAACATGGCGCGTGTCCCGTCAGCTGCATGTCGGTGCACCGGCACAGGAGTGCCGTAGCAACAAGGCGACGTCCCGACGCGACTGTGAACTTTATCTTGATTGATGAGGCGATTCATCATGGCAATGAAGAAGCGGAACAACCGCCCTCTTCCGCATGAACAAAAATACATCACACCGATTGCGTCGTCGCTTAAAATATTGCATTTTTCACCACGTGAAGGTGAAAATGTATTATTTCTCTTGAACTTTTCTTAACTGCGGGAGCAATATATATTTTTTTGTTTAAAGTAAAACACGATATATAAATTACTGTATAATTTATAGACGGTCGTGGTTAAACCAGTAGCAAATGAAATCATTAGGTAAGTCAGTGTCGCCTAACTAGACATAGATTGTATGTAAAAGAAACAAGAGAAATCAAATTAAGTATAATTAATGTAAAAACATTAAATATAATTTGAAAAATACATTTGAAATGGAATTTTACTAGAAAAATAGTTGTAAAGTAAGCAAAGTATTTAAAAATTATATATTTCTTTATGTTCCAAGCGACCTCAAACCTCAACTCAGTCGGGAGGCCGGAGAAAAACGGCCAAAACTGCTAGTGAGGGCGCGTGGAAGCCCGCCGGATTTTTACCTGGCGCCACGCGATTTAGAGTTGGATTCTGGCGGGCCAGTAGGCGGAGGTAGTTGGTGGATTGTTTCATCCACAAGTCCTCTACGCTCATCCTCACGGGAGACAGAACTATCACTATCGTTAAAACTTCCTGAGGTGACGGATCGCTCGTTGTAGTCGACAGCGCCAAATGTGCCTTTACTGTCAGAAGCTATCGGTTCCTGAGCAGTTAGGCCATTAAGACCTGCTCGTTATCTCTGGTCGGCTCAACTCACGGTTTATCTCCTATCTAGTAACCTCCTCGAATCAGGTATATCCTGGTAATGACTGTTTCCACCGTGGCATGGTGGAACAGTTCCCTGGGGGATGTCCCTTCGGGCGTTTCTGGGCGGTTTGTGAACCGCGCAGTGTCAGCCTATCGACTGTGCTCGCCGGCGAATAACTGGAGGGGTCTGGAAACGATATACTATTTCCTAAGCAGCGGGGTTGGATGACGTCCTGATGTCACCCACTCTTGAAGCGACCCGTAGCCCAACCGATCCCAAATGAAAGACTGGCAACGGACGCCAGGGCGAGAGATAAATTCGAGCTAAATTCGACTAGGCGGTAGTACGGAGAAATCCGGCCAAATCTGGTAGTCAGGGAGTGAGGCTGCCCGCTGGGTTCTCTTCCCAGTGCTTTACGGTAAGGAGTTGGTCTCTGACGGGCAATACGGTAGACTGTTTCGTCCATAAGACTCTACGTTCACTCCAGATTGAAAAAAGGATTAATATCATTATACCTCCCTGGGGTGACGAGTTTATATCCCCGTTGTAGGTATCGCGTACTCACAAGCCCGTACACACAAGTGTGTCTTAACTATGTATCGATTAAATAGTGCCTTATATTATGTTGTACATCATTTCTGAAACTAACCATTCTTTTTTCTATTGTTCTAGGTTCGTATCTCCCCCAGGACGTTAAATTGAGAGATGGCCTATAAAGCGGGTCATCGCGATGTCATTATCAGAGGCCAGGTCTCTCTGAAGAGCGCATCGCATCAAAACAAATGCCACTATAAAGCAATGAAATGCCGCTTCAAGTCGGCCATTCGCCAAATCGCGATCGACTTCAAGTCTACGACTAGGGATGTCATAAGTGCAAGTAAATATTGTTATCGGTAATAATATTATCGATATGGTAATAATAACAATAATAAAATCGTTTATTGATTTGTAGGGTGTTACAAATTACTAACATGATTACAAGAATATATCTTATACAGAACAGAAAATGAAAGCAATACCTACCTACAATGCTACATATTAATTGGTATATCCTTCGAGTACTTAGTACTGGTTACGTAATATTCAGGATGACCCGTATCAGTAATAGTCACGTTGAGGTCGCTCGCATTATTCACTCGTTCTTTCGTTAACGTGTCCAGGCCAGGTTAGGCCACGTCTTTCCAAAAACATACTTTCATGATAGCCTTGTCGTTCGCCTCGACTCTGTCCTGGTGTGTGATAGGGGTTGACAGCTCGGGCAAGATTCCACAGTCGCATATTGAAATTGAAGTATCTGTGTAGCCCCAGTGGACGAGATTGGCTCGGTATTTTGTTACACCCACATTCAGTCTGTTGATATAATTACGACATGTGGTATAGGGATGGTATTGTTCACTCATAAGTGTAGTTTTATATTTTTTTTAATAAAAGCGCCAACAGAGCACAACTATCTTACGACACCGTAGGGCCTGTTCCAGGTTAGTGGTAAGATACATGAAATTACATTCAAAAATAGTTTTTACACTGAGAAAAATATAACGGTGTAATACACGTAAATACGCATTTTTCAACAGGGTTTACGTATATAACATAGATGTGGTTCATACGTGTGAATTGTCATGACGCGTAACGGTGTTGGCGTGCAATATTTACCATGTCTCTGGCTTGATGTGGAAACATTCCAGTAAATATACTGCCCTACGCAGTATTGTAGCAATTATACGTACAGAATGGGAATGTATACTACCGTAATGAAGTAACATACATAATTTAATAACCTACATTCCGTATGTCTGGATGAATCAGCATTATTTTTAGATGTATCCGTACTTACGTAGCTCGCGATAACCTAGAATGGTGTATCAACATTTTGATATTGCCGTATCTTTCCGAAACGATGGCCCAACAAAACGTTATGTTATTTCATTACGTCGCGGCCTTCTAACATGACAGTATGTCATTTCATATATAAGGTCTTAGGTCGGAACATGAATCATGTTAAAGCTACTGTATACTGTTATTTTCGTAATAACCGTAAGGAGCATGTTGATGCTTATAACCGAATAATGGAGTTTCAACAATATTCCTTATAATTCCACAACATTACTATTGGCACATCTTTATTCTGTATAAAACCGTAATAACTAAATGGTAATGTAAGAAGAAATCAAATCAAATATATCAATTCATTATATGTTAAGGGACTACATCTAATTACCTACGGATTCTGAATCATGTCACGAGTCTGAATCATGCCAAATTTGTATATAAATATTAAGGCGAAACATTTCGTACATGATATTAATATTTATTGCAAAGTGAAACTCACGTCTTCGTTCCTTATTTAATATGGTCGCTGGAGAGGAATTTTTATTTATTTTTTATTTTTATTTATTTATTGTGTTTATTCACTTATTACTAATCAACATAACAGTAAAACCAAGGCATTGAGAAGTAAAATTAATAAAGATATTACCATAACTATACAAATAGAATGACACTTATAATACTAGCTATAAATAATTAATAGCTTGCAATTTAAACAAGTGAGGGTTTTATATCCTACGAAGGTATCCTTCCGCCACGCTTACTGCGTGGCGGAATCACACCTTGATATTGAGTATCTCGCACATGCGTTTTGCTTTCTCTGAACCCTTCTCTTTTTCATCCCATATATACACTGGCTGTAAACACAGTTGCCGTAATTCAATATGGGGAGTATGAAAGCGTCAGTAAAATTTGTGGGAACGCTAGTCATGGAGTCATGGAGTCCGTACGCACCGCGCCTTTAAACGGGAGAAATACAATGAATTTTTTAATGACTTGTGACTCAAACCGCAAAATACTGCTTTTCGCGAATGATAATTTATTTGTAAGATATCACATATTCATCAAATCCTTGCAGATGAGAATTATTGTGACACAGCAATTAATTTATCGATATTCCTCTCCATCTTTCACATCCCTTAGTGGAGCAATAGCGCAAGCGAAACTCGCCTTTGTCTCCTTGACGCAAAGGGCGACTTTAAATTACAAGTAATCAAGGCGCCATCCGTACAGTGGAAATGGCGCATTACGCAGTTCCTTGCTATAGTAACCGTTGAGATTTCACCTCTGATAAGTCGAATCGTCGCGCCGACTTAGAAAATATCCGAATCATTGACTCGATTAATCGACTCGGCCTTCGTAGGATATAAACTATGTTTTAGGTTCTACTAAAGGTTGTTGTTTAAATATCCAAGATGCTTAAAAAATGTTTTCTTGTTTAAATATCTCATCCTTTTTTATTTTGATTATAATTATTTTGATGAAATGTCACTCATTGTATTTATATATTATCATTATTATTATTAATAATTAAACATTTATTTTTGGTATTTATTTTAATTAAATATATTATTATTTATATATTTTAACTATGCGAGATATTTTAACTCGTACATGCAATATGGTGATATAAAGCTATTACATATGTATTAATAACATTAAATTTATTACACCTATATATACCTATGTATTTATATTAAATTTATCATTATATTATAATAAATCTGTTAATTATATTATAACTGTTGTATTATATTAATATAAGTCCGTTGCTAATTATATTGCTATTAGTCCTGTATAATATTATTATTATTTTATATTAATATAATAATAATATTAGCAGTGGGTTCCTTTAGTCCGAAATCCACCGCTCACGTGAGTGGTTGATTCTAGTGTTGGATAATCGAAGAGCAGTCCCATCTTAAAAATATATAATATAAATAAAATAAAATACAAACGGAGCTGCCATGGAATTCACCAACCGAAGTTGCCTATCATAATACTAGTATTACACTTCTGGGGAGAAGTGTCATCAAACAATAGACTACTGTCTCGATACTGGCCTAGGTCTAGTCAGGTAGTGTAATCCACCTGTACTTTTTGTACGCATTAGTTTTATAGTTTTTCTCTACTACTAGTTTTACTCAATAGTTAGTACCTAATTAATTGTTAATGATGTGTGTTATAGATAAATAAATACTTTAATATTTTTTGGGCAATATTTATTATTTCTCTATAGGTAACGTCTGTAAAATTCCCAATATCCTATATACGAATATAAATACGTATTTTGACGCTGGCGTTGTTACGCGCTATTCGTCAAGTTTAATCGCTGGAAAAATGAATGGTTACGTACGAAAACGTAGTGGGAACGGTAATTTACCACTGAAATAATGTGCGCCGGCATGCCATTATGCCATTATAGCAGCTCCCGCTTCACCCCGAAACGGGAACCGAATTCCTAATTTGCCAATATCGTGCTGACGTGTTTTGACTATTTTCAACGACATCATCGCTAACGCTGATGCGATATGTATCGACAAGCAACAGATTGTCGAGCTTGTTACTTCTTTGTTGTTTATTGTTCTTTTTCCTTTGCAAGATTCATTGGAATCGATTTCATGACATCAATAATTACAATTTACTAATTGTACCCGCCATGGCAATAACGCTTTAAAAAAGTAAGTGTTTTAATTTTGTTTACATGTTTGTTTTTTTTGTTTTTCTGTATTCTGTTTTTTTTTTTTTTTTTTGTATCCTGCGTACACGAATAAAGGTTTTCCGATTCGTTAGCAGGTCACCTACTGTCCTCGTGAGAAACATGGATTTTATAAATTTAGTTTACACACTTGTAGCAATTGTCCCTGTGATTTGTTGATAATCATTGCAAATCATTGATAATCACGCCTTAACAAGTAAATATATTTAAAAAATGAAAAACACGACTGCCGTTACATCAAGTGAACTATTGTATTATTTTTTTTACATGATTTTTTTATGAAATATTTGTGGCTTATTATCTATTATTTATTGTGGCTTATTTATCCATATAGATAGATGTATGTTTTCGGAATGTACTCAATCAGACCTTTTAGTTGATACGAAACACGATAAATTTATTTTATTTTATATTATTGACATTTAGACATTTAGACAATTACCTACTTGATATATCAGTTAAGGTACACTATGACACTCAGGGCCACATAACGATTCTAACAATACCACACACTTCTAAATCGGTTCAGGTGTTTAGAAGTTATGTTCGAATAAATAAATGGAAAACATACATACATGAACCCTGAACACATTACATACGGTTTTGTTGGGCAGTCGTGTTAAAAAATAGAAAACTATAAGGTAAAGTAAAATAATTACAGTACTGTATTCAGATGCCAATTATTCCGCCGAAACGTACTTTTATGTGCGAAGGCGTGCGACGGTTTTTATATTCGTCCTGTCCCCGTTTCTGCTACTCCCGCCAGCTAATGAAATGCGCAATTAAGGTGGCCTTTTATAGCCGAGAAATTCACGGACGAATAACCCCCTCCCCCCCTCCCCCACCACCCTTAAAATAGAAAGCGTGGTCCGAAATGACCTTTTACTGCTTTTAATTAATAATTAATTTTAGGACGATGGTTTTAATGAGTTTTCTAATGATTGGTTCGTGCGTTATTAAATAAATTAGCTTACGATGTATTTGCCGCGTATTTTGATATAGGTATGAAACCGAAGACTTTAGCGGTTGTATAACACTATCAAATAATTAATAACGGATTTTACCGCTTGAATTCGTGGCACCCGACGTTTATGTGTTTCGGCGATGTTGCAAATACCGTTGCTGGAAGGCACACGATCCAATGAAGACGAAACACTCGTATAGCTCGATCTCTAACGCTTGCAAAGGATGTAATGCCACTGTAAAACCTGTGAGTCTATAAAATCTAATACAGTAGTGGGTTAGCTTATCTATACTAAAATTATTTAGAAGTAAAGTTTGTAAGTTTGTATGTAGGAAGTAACACCGAAACTACTTTTTTGTCTACTACTACTACTTTGATTTCAAAAAAATTTTTACCAATGAAAAGCTACAATATCGACGAGTGTTATAAGCTATATTTTATTGTGATGGACATTGGGTTTCTATACAAAATCGCGATATATTTTAATCCAGTCGGAGAAAAATAGGCTGATGAGTTGCTTTATCGGAGTGCGCTGACGAAATGGTTTAATATATGTTAAAACTATATGAGACATAAACGTCGGCCTCAAAGAGATTTATAAAAAGTCTGCGACAGTATATATCCAACTTTTATATTCAAGCTACAATAACTGCTTTTATGTCTCAAATAAAAAAATAAGTCGGCAATGTTTGTTGGAGACAATAGCAATAAAATATGAATCCTTATCAAAATAAATTATCATCACGGGCGTAAAATGGAGGTTTAATTATCCATGCACTGTAAGTTTTTAGGTGGTATAGATTTAGAGATATCATGAAATTAGTAACGCGTGCAAGCACCTCGAAATATCTAACAGGCGACGCGGCGGGCGGCTGACCCAACAAGGTTAGCGTTCAGTGGAAAGCGGCGCGGGTAGTGAGGAGCAAGACGCGTATCTACAAGGTAGGTAACGTGCATCTGAGGGGGGACGTCTTGCACTATATATCTAAAGGTAGAGTCTAAAGTGGCAAATAAACGCCACCATACGTAAATTAACGAATCGATTCGAAAGTTTATGCGAAGCGAAGCCGCGGGTAACAGCTAGTATTATATAAACGCCACTCGAGTACCTAATGTACCTTACCAATGCGGTGTGGTATATTAGTCGAGACACCAACGTTCAGCTAAAAAATCGACCATAACGCATCTTGAACAGCGAAACGAACCCCTGCGTGCAGTTTCAAAATTCCATTATACTATCCAAAAATAATACTATTACCTTTGCATGATCCGGGAACTCATATAAATATGAATAACCCCGAACTTCAGTAGAGACAACGGATTCAAACTGTTTACCTCGTGGAACCCTCTTCTGGAAATGTTTTCAACGCCAGTCGATGATACAGACGCGAAACGAGATATGAATGTGGTGCACAGCGGAATTTCAAAATATCTCTAAACGCAGAACGACAGCTGACGACAGTCCGCCCTAGACAAGGGTATTTGTCACAACGCCGAAACGTGGGTATCACCAAATTAACTCGGTAAAATCCGGGTTTAATTATTTTTAATAGAATCGAAGATAACAAGGTAAAAACGTATAAATAAGGTAAAACAAATTTACCGCGTGAAGTTTGTAGCACCCGACATTCAGGCGATGTTGCAAGTGCCGTTGTCCAAGGTAGACTGAAGAGCTGACAATCGTCATCCCTTGTTCTGCGGGTAGGCGGCAGACCGCTGCCGCCACTGCGCAGATTATAACGGAGGTTCGGCGCGAACTTTAAAAATCCGACTTGCAAACAACACTCACTGTATCCTGTGTTACGTCCCTGCGATCATCGATGGGCATTGAGAAATACTCGCAATTTTCAAAGATCGGATTTTTAACATTCGGGCACCGAACCCACCGACCCAGCAACACAGAGATCTGAGAAAACTGAAATCTGAAAAAAACCGAGTCTTGATTTAAAATGTCGGCCGTCTAATGACACAAAAGAATGTATACGCATCACATTTCTGCTGAAATCTCAAGTTACCCGCTTTATTTCCGCTTCGCCATCACGAAATGCTTCAATCTGCCTATCTTTCATTAAAACAACCCGCTACACCCAAATATTGTCACGCAAAAATACAAAATGAATTCGTAACGCGATATTTGACGAAAAAAATCAACAAAGAGAAACAAGGCGACCCCCCCTAGCGCACCGTCCGGCGGCAATGAATGTCGAATGAAAAGGCCTTAAACATCGATAGAGAAAAGCAACGATGTCAATGTGAACATTTTAAGGGTTACGTGCAAGAATCGATTTTTTCAGTAATTGATTTACAGTGTCAAATTCTCCAGCAGCGTGAACTTTGGTCACGTATGATTTATGCCTGGATAATATTTAGGATTTATGCCTGAATGTAATTGAGTTTTCAGAAAAATGTCATCGAGTAGATTATGGTGAGTCGAAAGGATTATTTGAGAGCTGTTCGTAATATGTACTATTGTCTACGATAGGCCATGGAAACAACGGCAAAAACAAAAGCAGTTAATTTGTTATTCGATTTTCAAAACACCATCGTGTTGTTTTTACCCTTTTTAATGGCATTACTTTACTGCAACAAAGAAGTTTTATTAATTTATTTTGAGTAGTATTAAATAGGTTATAAAATACCGTTTATTTGAATAAACTAGCATTCTTAGTTTTCGAGATATTAGGGTTTATGTTGGTGACCCGGATTCATTGCTCTCGAATGTATTTGGGCCCCTCTCTATATTGTACTGATTATATAAAAGTGTATTTAATAAACCTGTTTTAAAAACATTTGAGTATGTCCCCGAAGTGCATTTATATCGCCCGTAAATCAAATGTGTTTAAGCGCCTGTTACCTAGTAGGTTATACTCCTTATATTATCCTCCTCCTAAGGTATCGCACATTAAACAAAGCTCAGGTCTAAAAAGAGTCATTTAGCAATTCTGGGAATAATTTATTATTTTTATTGTAGATATCTCTATTTATATTTATTATTTAAGATTATTAAGGCATTGTCCTCCTCGTTACACTTTAATAAGAAAATATAATTAGGGTTTTCTACAATAAAACTAATAAATTATTTCGAAAATTTATAAATTACCCTTTTATACCTGAACTTTAATTAATGGTCGATAACTTCATTATAGGGATTATGCCCTAGTAGGTAATAGGGGCGTAAAATTTTATTTATTAGCGATAGAAATGAGCTTCGGAGAAGTATTCAAATGTGCTTAAAAACAGGTCAGGTGGCTCAGGTATAAAATGATAATTTGAAAAATCTGGAAAGAATTTATATTTTATTGTAGGTAGCCCCTATCAAATTTTCTTATTAAACTTTATTTAGGCGAACAAAGCCTAAATAAGCTTAAATAAGAAAATATAATAAGAGTTGCCTACAATAAAATGAATAAATTCTTCCCAGAATGGTTACAGAGTATCGGTCATTAATAAAAGTTTAGGTATATAAAATACCTAAACTTTCATTAATATCCTTATTATAGGGATTATGACCTACTAGCTAATAGGCGCCTAAACAAATTTAATTAATGAGCTACATAAATAGACTTCGGGGACGTACTCATTTGTGCTTGAAAACAGGTTTTTTAAATGCACTTATTTAAACAGTGCAATAAAAAGTGGGTGCCCCAATACAATGTGTGAAAAAAACACGACGCAGGTTTTTTGGCACTTAAATAATTCCGCAATAGCTAATATTTAGAAGGGCCCGTCTACGGTTTTTATTTACAATGTTCTTAAACGAGTATTGCGTTCAAATTGAAAGGCCGATTCCGACAAAACAAACAGAAAGAGGGAGACGACGAGAAACGTGCGTCTCTAAAAATGGCACGTCGCTTTTGGACTATTTTTGTCACGAATGGCGCAATTGAATGGTGTTGTGTATGAGAATATATAAATGGAGTTTTAGAATTAAAATAATATGGGAAAATTATGATTAATATAATTATTATCAATTATTTTATGTGAAGTTTTTGAAAACTTTTTTATGAAAACTCTAAAGCTCTCTAAAGTTGGAAAACTGTCGTCAACGAGCTAAGCCGCATCATGTTTGTCAATGATGAATAAGCTGCGTTTAGTGATGAGCTCAGCACAGCTGATTTATGCTGTGTGTAACTAGCTAACCTCACTATTCCAATGTTTCTCGAAAAGTGCGGACGTTTGTCGTTGTGATAAGATGTCGTGTGAAATTGACGACGTGGCAAAGTAAAATGAATTTGGCACTTTCTGATGAAAGAAGACAGCGACGATGATTTTCATTTAGAAAGTTTATATGAAATCAAGAAACTCCGACATGTATCCTGGTTAGGTTACGACATGATATATAACAGCAGTCATGGTGAATGAATTTCACACCTTATGCACCTTGAATGAGGAAAAAATGTTAACTAGTTCGATAACAGTTTAAAAACACATTTCGAATTGAAGCTGCGCGAGCTGTGTTAGTACGCCGCAGCACGAACCCAGCTGCGTTGCACAGCACAGCACTAAGTGCAGATTTATTTACATTGAGTTAGTTATAGGCGTCAGTGCTGGTGCAGAGATCTGACTGTTATACAGTCTAGACTATACATATACAGACTATGCATATACAGTCAATCAGTCACACATGATACTGTTTACATACAGTCCATCAGTTGTGCTGATTTATTCAGGTTGTGCGCACGTTATTGAAGTCAGTGGGAAAAAATGCATCATTTTCGCTAGTAATTTTTTTACACGACGTGACGTCACCCTACAACGCAGTGCCAGAGACTGACCAACTACTAACTTTGGCATTTAGACAAGGTCAGTACCGCTGGCGCGTGTTGTGACGGGAGTGGACTGATGTCAAATATACATATAGCGGGAATATTGAAGTCAGCACTAACGCGACAGCGCTGTACTGACTAGAAATCAATTTACACGATGGCAATACCGGGTCAGCACCTATTTTGAATTTGAAATTAGCAACTGACTCAATGTCAGCCTTTATGGATGTTAGACTATAGGCAATTATGGAAAGCGTTGTTTAAAACTTAGCAAGATCGCTTAGCGCAGCATGCAATCAGCCGCAGCATATTTTAATTAAATGGACTCCCGGCTTAATACCACTATAATACTGTTAAATTTGCATGCGAAAGTAAACAAAACTAAATAGACTTAATTTAAACTTATAGAAAATAAACAAACCCGCCGTTTCAAGCACAAAGCTTTCCATTTACTAGCATACAAAACTAATTTCCCGCTATTGTTTACTTCCAACAAACGAAATCGGCTGGCCAAGTTGGGGAGAGGGGAGACGTCGATTGGGCTTGGGAAACTTTCAGAGCGATCGCTGAGAAAAGGACAAGTTATAAAGGCCGAAACCAAATCGACTAAAAAGTTGCCCCTCACAGACGGCCGCACTTTCTCAAGTATTTGCATTGATTTCATCGATGGCGGAGGGCAACTTTGCCGTTTCTCGCGAAGCGATAAGCTGCCGTCTTATACGGCGAATTACAGTCAAAGATTTTGTATATTTATATATTTCAAGTAAGCTTCTTTTCCATTAAAATTTTCATTTGGAAATGATTTTACTTTTCCGGCACACCAACCGTCGAGGAAGGAAAGTATTGTGAATGCGCTAAAAAAATCCAGATGATAACGGAAGTATACATTTTAAGCCATCCTGAGACGATTAAGACCATTTCCAGATCTGTCAATATTTCGAAAATGAAATATGGCAGGGCACCCCCTAGTGGATAGAGTTCAACTCTTGCCATGACCAAATGATGCCTGCATGCCAAATTTCAGCTCAATTGGATGAGAAGGGTTTGGGCGCTTTTGTGGAGACACAGAGAGAGAAATAGAGAGATAGAGACACACAGACATACTTTAATCTGAAATTGTCTTAATTGTCTCAGGAGGGTCAAAATGGATATTTCCATCTTTATCTCAAAAAAAAAGCTCTGGGAGTTTTACGAAATTCGTTTTAACGGTCTCCCGTGAGGTGAGCGCAGAAGACAAAACAGTCCACCGTCAAGCTCCGCCACATGCCCCTAAAGAACCAACGCCTTATTCGCGAGATAGACTGGTATGTTTCCCAGCGGGCCGACACTCACGCCCGAATCTATCGCGGACCAAGGCGTCCTTTGCCCGACTCTGAACCGGGATCGGATGGCCAATGGTCATTTCAAGAGCAGTCGCCGTAAGGTAGGCAACCGCCCCCGCTCTATAGGAAACAATACAGTTCCCAGACTCCCCCGACTGTTAGTCGGAGAGCACAATCGATTGGCTTGCGCCGCTCGGTGCGCAGACCGTCCAGGAGCGCCAGAGGTTTGATTCCCAGGGGAGACTGGTTGACCCAGTGTCCTACCCAGGTTCGCACCCCATTCGTGGAGGCCATCGGATGGGTGTTGACCCGTGAGTGTGACCGACCCTGAACACATGGGTCATCGTGGCCACCTCATCATGGGCCCGTTAGCTCCCAAACTTCCATTAACTCTCTATAGGAGACAGTTACTGATTCCAGACTTCCCCGACTGTTAGTCAGAATGCACAATCGATTAGCTTACGCCGCACGGTGCACAAACCGTCCAGGATCGCCAGAAGATTGACTCCTGTGGAAAACTAGCCCTAAGGCCAGAGTCCTAGCTGGGTTCGCACTTCATGTATGGAGGCCGCCGGATGGGTGTTGACCCGTGAGTGTGACCGACCCCGAATAAATGGGTCTTCGTGGCCAACTCAACAAGGGCCCATTAGCTCCCTTTTCTCATTAGTACTTTCCCTAACAGTTGGTTGGCCGGGAAAGTAAAAATAGGACAGATTATATAATTGAAAAATGTGCCATTATGTCTTGTGATTGTTTTTTTCTTGTGGCAATTCTCAGTTTGTTCATGACTTCAACCAAAACGCGGTCGAGAGCGCATGTCATGGGCTTTTTCGTATAGAGTTCAAAATAAATCCTCGAGGCCGTTCGGCGACCTTGCGTCCTGCGTGCCATTCGCCCTCAGTGATAAAAGTGCCTTTCTAAATTTCAGAGGAGAATTCGCTTAAAATCTCCAGTTTATTGTTAGGGCTTTGATGGAATCCGATATCGCAGAGCGGCGCGATAAAAAAACACCATTAAGCGTAGAGGCACAGGTTAACCTGAGATTTGTTTAATTTCATAATAGATATGACACGAGAGCAATTCGTTAAATCGACGCGCTCCTCGTAACTTCTCAGTACTCATTCAGTGGAGCAAGTTATCCGTTTTCAAGAGGCCGTTTTCAATGACATTTTAAACATATTATTCCTTCTGCGCGAAATGGATTCGATTTATTCCGCAAAATATTTAATTTATGTATGAAGGAGTAGTAGATTTTTTTGTAGTCAAATTTGATTTGGGTTCTTTTGGAGGTTTGCATATTTGGATAACTACTAATTAAATTAAATTAAACTAACAACACTCCTTTCATCTTAAAACGAAGCGTTCTTAATTATGGATCGAAGGCATATATTCGCCATTTGGCAAAAGATTGAGGTAGTGTAAGCATACGGAAGAACGCTGAAAATACCGTGAAAAACAAGAGTTCCCCTTCTACTTAGGATCAAATGGCGTTCTGCAACGTTTTGCAAATTATAGGAAAACAATTGAAGCTGCTCCCGACTATTAAATGCTCCGAAATCACATGCTTCTAAAATAGACTGAGACAACATTTGAAACCTTCTTAGTACATTACCCTTCCTCCTATCCACCTCTTTTTTGTAACCGTTGTAACCATTTAGGTTAGTGATTATGTTGGTGTGGCAAATAGTTATTAGGCACACAAAGAGTTTTTTTTTGGGTATATTTTATCCTTGCTTTCGACAGTCTTATTATAGACTTATTGTAGACAAAGACTGCTCTTAAATTCGGGAAATGATTTTCTATCTATGTATAATTGGAAAAATATACTTTAATTAGAAAAAAAATACGTGTGGCACTCGGGGACTGCCGCGGTAAAGCTATTGCATAGCATTTTTAACAACTTATGCAATTATAATTATTTTTTTTTTCTGATATCAGATAACTGCGCTCTATCGGAAAACGTTGAAATTATGCCGAATCATTTGCGGCTGCGGTAGCAAATGATTCAGAATAATTTAAACGTCTTCCGATTATGCGCTGCGCACGAATTTTTTATTCGATAAAGCAAAAAAACCGGATTATTCGAAAAAAATCGTAGATAAAAAGATAGATAATTAAATTATCTATAAAATGGTGGAGGTTTCATACTAATACGCCAGATAGTATTTGCGTAGTAGTCGTTTTTGTGTTCGGTTAGACCTAATTTCACAAATTAATTACACTATGTAATATAAACAAAATCTAAAATATTCAAACCTAAGAATATTAGGAAAATGTTCTTGTTTAACATATATTTTTTTCGAATCGTAAGCAGTACTCGTTTAGACGTAATTATCAGTTTAAAATCATTAATTTTCGTTAAGAAATTTCTTCATTCGGTCGCCGCGCTGGCCTAGGCCCGCGATAAAAGCTATGCAATAGCTTAAAATTATAACAGGAGATTATTCCACACGAAAAACTGACTCGAAAATGATGTACATTTTTTTTGGTTTAGGATTTGTTTTTGACGAAAAGCATTGTCTATGTTCAACTTTCAGTATTTAAGGCCTAAACCAAAAAAGGTTGTAGATAATTTTAATTTAGATTCGTAGAATAATCTCTTGTAATATACAATTTTCCCATAAAATCCATTTAAAAAATATACAAAATTTCAGTCCAAAATTTTCTATTTTCTTTATGTCTTGATTATTTTCACGAACCGTTTCTTAGATTTAAGGCAGTCTTTGCAAAAGGACCCTGTATATTTTAAATTAGTATCTACCTCGCAAATAATGTTCACTTTCTAGTATAGGTTAGGTATAGAATATTGCCTGTGGGCAATACGCTCGCCTTTTGTATAAATAAAGCTTTTTATTAATTTTTTATTCAACAACGGAAACTGAAAAATTTTATCCATGTTTTGAGAAGCAGTAAATACTACCTCTATACAGGGCAAAATACCAGGACGGAGAGGCCCAGGAATACGTCAACGGAATACGTCTTGGCTGAAAGTTTTGAGTCAATTTAAGAATAAATTGAGCAAGTGCGTCAAGTAATGGCGGGCGATCCAACCGATTTTTATATTCATTGTAGACAAAAATAAATATGATATTATGTGCCTCTCATTTATGGATAGCATGGTAAGGTCTTTTTGTACCTTTTTTATGTAAACATTTTATGAATATTCAAACTCAATGCATTGTTGATGAACCTTATGGTGTCCTTGGTGTATTTACTCATGAGCGCGTTAAACAAGATTACTATTGTTTCCGGAATAGTAAAGGGTTTACTAATTCTCACGATAAAGCCTACCGCTCGATATGCCTATTCAGATATAATATTATCTATATGAAAATAAAAACGAAGTTAACTATCACCAGGATCTTCAATCAGTCACACGAGGATCTTCAATAAACTCTACTTTTTGAAGAATATTCTCGTGTACTATTTACTAGTAAACTACGGGACTTGTGTATCTGATTACATAACAGAACAATCGATGAATTTGACAATCTTTTTTAATTATAATTATTCGAAACAACTTGATCACGCAGAAAAGCACGATTTTTAGATAATAGCGTTCCTCATTGAAGCAATATTCGTTATAACAAAATTCAATCTACAGAAGCTTTAGCGAGGCGTCACGTGAGTCAGGCTTTCTGAGTGTGGCATCGCAGCGCTGCATGCCCTACGGCAGGTATCTCTAAACGATCGCCAGCCGTCGCCGCCGCAGTTATGCGGTTGACCTCGGTGCTCAAGTAATAACACGTTTTTTTAATGAAATATTTGTGGTTTATGTATTTATCGATATAGAAACATATATATATTGCGGAATGTACTAAGTCAGACCTTTCATATGATACTAAACACGATATATTTATCTTAATTTATTGACATTTGGGCATTTAGAATATGATTTAATTGACATTTGGACAGTTAAGGTGCCCTATGACACTCGGGATGACATAACAATTATAAAAATACCACACACTTCTAAATCGGTTTATGCGTTTAGAAGGTATTGTAGAATAAAGAAACGGAAAGCATACATACATAAACCCGAATCACTATACATTCTTTTTTGTTTGACAGTCGTGTAATACACTACAGGACTTGTATATATGATTGCAGAACAGAACAATCGATCAATTTAACCATCAAAATAAATTCAAGAATATTTTTCACATTAACGCAGCCTTCAAAATGCATACAGCAAACTTTTTCTATAAGCTATAGAAATCATGACGCATCTGGTGTATTAGGATCAGTTTTTTCCTGATCTGTGAAAAAGCGAAATAAGAGTCAATAAAGATGGCAGTATCGCGATTTGACGCGGCCAAAAGGTGCGCTTCAATAAGCATGGCGCCCATGACGGCGATAAAATGGTGGCCGTAAAATTATTTTCAGACGCCTGACGCCAAAGGGTCTTGCGGAATTTGTCTGTTAGCAATAATCGCCGCAACATAAAATAAACACAATTTGGAAGAGCGATACCCTTTTATGATACAGCGGTCGGATAGTTCACTGTCAACGTTTACGAGGATAACACCGGACGTCCGGAAAAAAGAATAGGTACTTAGATCATTTAATATTTCGTCTCTTAAGTTGGAAACGGGCCAAAAACCATTGATTTAATTTCAACTAAAATAATTATTTTATCAATCATTTTCTATTTGTTTGTTTTTTAGCGATATTTCTCTTCATAATAAATATTGTAACGAAAATTGTAAATTTTGATAGTTACACGCTACTTTTGGGCGAGGGGCAATGTAAGGATAGCAATCTATCCGAATTCAGCTTAAGGCTAACCGCAATGTTTCACACACAACCTATTTTCAGAAAATCTGTGAACTACTCGTATAAAATCACGAAAAATCTGTCCTGATTTAAATTCTATGGATTGCTGCAGATTGGCTGCGGCGCGTCACCTGACGTGTTTTTCCTTACTTTGGAGTTATATAGAACCCCGCCCACTGCGGATATTATTCCGCAGATCGACGGCAGAGACTTGCATAGATAGCGAATGACTAATAAGTCCGAAATTTCCACCGTAATGAGCGGACTACAAAAAAATGATGTTTTTTCGTCCGGCGTAAAAAAAACGTACCGCAACGCACCACACACACGGCAGTGCGCGCGTGGCCTAACACAGGTCTTAATTTATGGTGAGCAATTTTTTTTTTCTTATAATTATTATTAATAATAATAATAATTAAACGCTTTATTTGCTTTAACAAAAAGGCGAGCTTATTGCCTAAAAGCAATATCTTACAGCTAACCTTATCTTATGTTTATTTCCCTATTTCTTTTGCGTGTTAAAAACAGTATTTAGTAAAATATTTTTGAACATACGTATTTGGAGATATGTTTAATATCAGTAGACAGTAATAGGCCATCGCTACAATAGATAATCTATAGGCAGGCAGCCCTTGGACTTTCGATGGAATATTGTTTCTGTACGACAGTATACTAAAATATTCTTAATGTTTACAGAAATAATAATTTTTATATACATACTACGTTTTTATTTTATCAAGCCAAATGAATCCACATGCACCCCCCTCTTTCTCTCTCTCCATCTATACTTTTTAGGATAAAGAAGTAGGTACCTAAGCAATATAAAGTTAATGTATTCCTATGCGCCCTGGTCTGTCTCCGTTTAAGCGTTTGAGAAAGGCGCGAAACTTTGTCCACGACAGTTAACAAGTTTCACGACCGAGAGTCGCCTAGAGGCGTCCCGTATTTAAATTCCAGCAGGTTTAGTCAATCTCAACTTTACACTAAACCCAATGTCGGTAGGTCCAAGTAGGTATTCGCTAAACAATATTTCATCTTTCTTTCGGCGTAGTATATAAATGTAATTAGTAGCGCAAAATCGACGCTAGGGTTGTCACTCAAAATAATAGAATAAAATTGTGCTATAAAAATATTACTTAATGAATATTACACTGGTTTTATTAAAAGATAGACAATGTATGCGCAAATGGCGGACATTGCTATAGATACTTGCGCTACATACTTATGGAAACAGTAGGTACCATGGAAACGTTTCGTTGTTTGTGGAGATAAAAGCATATTATTTCGTTACAGAGATTGATTTTGTTTATTTTCTTTCCCAGTAAAATACATAGTATAACACGAAGTGTGCAAGTAGGGAAAAATATTATGTTTGAGCAAAATTTCGAATTTGAGTATTCACCAGAAGTGGGTTTCAAAATCGCGGCCCTTTCAAAATTTAAAAATCATACATCCGTTAATAACGGCTCTAGTGAAAAAAATATCTGACTTAGATTTTTGAGGACATTGCCTACAACTCTTTCCTACTTCACTTTTCGGCATCTTCAGCGGGTTTCGGATTTAAAATATTACAATCTAAAAAAAATACTTCATAACTCCATTTATTTATTTATTTATTATTTATTTATTAATTAGTTTCAAATAGTATTCAAGGGCATTACAGATGAATCCAATTCGCCCTTGAATAATAAAGCTAGAGTGTAAGTCTAAAAATAAATGACTACATAACTAAATTAATGCTAACATTGAACAAGAAAAAAAAACATAAAAATATAAAACTAAATAAAAGACAGATTAAGATCAAAAATCAAAATCAAAATCAAAATGTTCTTTATTCATATAGACACAATTAAATATTATTTTTAATTTATGTTCTTATGATGCGCCCAAGCCTTACTCCCAAGCCGTTTTGTCATTTACATAATCAGATATTGTATAGTATGCTTTTTTATACAATTTTGCTTTGATGGTAGCTTTAAACTTATTTACAGATAGTTCTCTAATAGTATGAGGAAGTTTGTTATAGAAGCGTATACATTGTCCCAAAAAAGAATTGCTTATTTTGTGGAGACGAGTAGCACGTACAACAAGGTTATGCTTATGTCTAGTATTAAAATTATGAGTGTCGCTTTTTATTTTAAACTTGTCAATATTCTTGTGGACATACAACAGATTTTCGTATATATATTGTGATGCAACAGTAAGAATATTTATCTCTTTGAATTTTTCTCTAAGTGAAACTCGAGGACCAAGTTTATATATAGCTCTTACAGCACGTTTCTGTAGTATAAAAATGTTATTGATGTCCGCACAGCTTCCCCAGAGAAGAATCCCATAGGACATAATGCTATGAAAGTAACTAAAGTATACTATTCTTGCTGTATCTACATCAGTCAGCCGCCTTATTGTTTTAACTGCGTATGCCGCAGAGCTAAATTTTCCTGACATTTTCTCAATTTGTGGGCCCCATTGTAATTTGGAGTCAATTGTTATCCCTAAAAACACAGTTGAAGCAACAGGCTCCAGTCTAGTTCCATTTATTTCTACATTGGTTTGTACCTGCTTAACATTAGGTGTAGAAAATTTAATCACTTTGGTTTTTCTTTCATTTAATAGTAGGTTATTTACATTAAATCAATGGACAACTTTTGAGAGTGCATTGTTAACTTCGTCATAATTGTACAATTTTCGACTAATTTTAAACGTCAAAGAAGTATAATCAGCAAACAATACAATTTCGTGATTATTCCTTATGTGAAAGGGTAAATCATTGATGTATATTAAGAAGAGAAATGGGCCAAGAATGGAGCCTTGTGGGACACCCATAGTGACCATTGATCCTGGTGATCTTTTACCGTTTACATCAACCTTCTGAATTCCATTTCCCAAGTAAGAAGTAAGAAGATCAAGAGCCTTGTTCCTAATGCCATAGTGATGTAATTTCCTAACTAGTGTATCATGGTGTACACAATCAAATGCCTTAGACAAGTCACAGAAGATGCCTAATGCGTCTTGTGACTCTTCCCAGGCATTCAATATACCTGTCAATAGTTCGGTTCCCGCATCTATGGTTGAGCAACCCTTTGTAAATCCAAACTGTTTCTTATGAAGTAAATTATATTTGTTAAAATGAGTGTGCAATTGTCTAAGAATTAATTTTTCGAAAATTTTACTCAAAGTGGGAAGTACGGAAACTGGTCGAAAATTCGAGGGATCAGAAGTATCGCCAGATTTAAATAATGGTATAACTTTACTATGTTTCATCAGATCAGGAAACACTCCAGAAGTAACACAACAATTGAATATATATGCTAGATAAGGTGCGATTATTTCTATGATGTATGAAATTGTTTTTACAGAATATCCCCAAAGGTCCATAGTTTTCTTTATCTCAATTGTTTTAAAGGCATTTATTATATCATTGCAGTTAACAATAGTGAAAGCGAAGTCGGTAACGCATGCGGAAACGCTTTCTTTAAGTAGCATCTCAGCTGAAATGGAAGACGACTTGAGGGCGTTAGTCGTTATTAAAGGTATATTCGTAAAAAATCGCTCAAACTCATAAACATGAGATAGCAGGGAGTTGCCTTTTTAGCTGCCAAAGGGATATACAAAAGATATCTATTTCTGTGGGTAAGGAATTAAGAAGAGCTATAATCCTTCCCACTGGCCTGTCTACAAAAATATTTGTACGGTGGTATGGCACATTAAACAATAGATGCGATCTCCTCCCTGTGTAATTTACCGGTACGTACAATTCAAACTTACATAGTATCTCTGGCAAATAAATACACTTGCGAGCAACTAAATCGACTCACCCCCTCAGTTCGGATAAAACCAGTTTTTTCCTAATATGACTGACCGGATGTACACCAAATATATACTTTTATGAAAACATAATTATTTAGCTTTCTAATGACACCTTTTTTATTAAAATCGGTTCAGAACTTTTTTAAATAATGATAACTGAGCGGAAGTATTGGAAAGTACGCTATTAGTCGCAAAAAGTTTCCGTGTCATCACTCATAAATCCCCCCGGAACAGGTTTATTTTTAGCAGTCAATTATCAATAGTTGACGCAAAAAAATCTCCGTAAACCAAATTCATTATTATCGTAAAAGTATGGATACTACACCAAAAAAGACCGCTCAGGTCATTGATTTATTGCAGCAGGGATAGTCAACGTACAGTTGCTCGTCAAGTGGAATTTAGTCAGTCTGCTGTCTCAAGAGTAAAAAGGAGGTTTGAACAAACTGGTACCATCAATCGGAGACCAAATAGCCGCCGGTTCCGATGCGCTTCTGAGAGAGACGACCGTTACATCGCTTCGACGTTACTGCAGAATCGCAACCTCGCTGGCGTTAATGTACAGGAGGAGCTGAGACAAGTTCAAGGGGTAGCTGTCAGTCAAACGATCAGAAGATGCTTGAAAAAATCCAACCTCGTTCCAAAAAGACCTGTGACAGGCCTTAAATTGACCACACGCCACCAGCAAGCGCGCCCTTAATTTTCTCGAAATGACGTCAGTTGGAGCATATAGCAATGGCGGTCAGTTTTATTTACTGAAGAAAGCAGAATGTGTCTGTATGGCAGTCACAGAATAGGCTGGATCTCCAGGCGTCCATGTGAGTGATTTTCGCAGTGCTGCTTCGCTGAAACAGTCGCCTACGGCGGCGTTTCCTGCATGGTGTGGGCTGGCATTTCTTTAGAAGGAAGGACCAACCTCGTATTCGCGCCAGGGGGAGGTGGGAGAGAAGGCCTGAATGCTAAACGCTATATTAAATTATTCTCCTGGATCATGTCATACCGTATGAACGATTTATTGGAAAAAACTCTGTTTAATACATGATAATGCACGGCGTCACACAGCGTGAATCACTCGGCGATTCTTAGATGAAGTTGGTTTGAAGACGATGGACTGGCCAGCTCTCAGTCCAGACATGAATCCCATCGAGAATTTGTGAAACAAGCTGAAACGAAGAGTCCGAACCAGAAATCCGGCAACTTCTAATATCTACGAGCTCAAGACAGCGTTGTTAGAGGAATGGGATGGTATTCCTCAAGACTTGACCAAAAATCTGATCAGGACGTTGAGGAACGGCATGCGAGCTGTCATCTGAGCAAGGGTGGGTAACACTAAATATTAATTTATTTAACGTTCCTTCTTTGGTTTGCATTTTCCGTTTTAATTTAATTTTAAGTATCCAGTTTTCTACTCCTGAACGTCGATTTGACTCCCCTTTTTCAATATTATTTAATTTTAAAAAAAAACCTAAGCGGATTTTCATGATTATGATTTTAACGGACAGCTGACAAAACAAGGGTTTAAAATATATATATAATTGTATGGATCTACTCAGCCATTTCTGAAAAAAATAAGTTTTTTTCCGCACTGAGGGGGTGAGTCGATTTAGTTGCTCGCAAGTGTAGTTCCTTGAATTAAATTATAGCAAATATAATTAGTGAAATATATTGACGCGTTCCAAGACTGTTGTATCCTACCATTCCTAGCACAAAATCAGACGGAAATGAGTATGGATAAATATTGTATTTTCTGTAATAAATATATCTTAAAAATTTTCTTTGAATACGCTCTACCATCTGAATGTATTTGTTTTCACTTGTAGACCAGATGACCGAGTTATATTCAAGTATGCTACGGACTAAACAATTATATAGTACGGTGAAGTCTCAGAATAATATCTCTAACTGTTCTGTAGTTTGTTGTAACTTATTCCTAATTTCTTTAGTGGTTTATGAGTTTAATAATTAAAATGGTGGGTCGAAAATGAATAATTTGAAAATCGAACCCAAAAATAGAGACTATTATAGCGGATAAAAAAAATGTTAAATCGAAGAAAATAAAACAGAAGAAATTGAAAAGAGTTCGTCTCTCTCTGAATAGGTAGTCATTTATAACATTTGTGTATATTCGGGATATTAGAGCGGTTCGATCCGCGTCAAGTATTTTTTTATATCTGTGGCAGCGAGCAATCCTTATTTGGCTTTTTCTTGTACCGGCACGCCTTGTTAACGTCATCTCTCGACATGGCAACCCTGGAGGAACAAAAAAGCGACCACTGTTTGGATGCCGAAAATGACTCTATTTGAGCAAATGGGCCTAGTGCAGTTGAGCCATTATGACCCATGTGTTAGGGTCGGCCGAACTCACAGGTCAACCATCCATCCTGCAGCCTCCAATGAGGGACAGTTTTCCTGGGAATCGTAATTCGGGCGCTCTTGGACAATTTGCGCACCGTGCGGAGTTAGCCAATCGACTGTGCATTCCGACAGATAGTCTGCCGGGGGAGTTTAGAAATGGCTTTGTTTCCTATAGAGCGGAGGCGGTTATTTACCTTGTGGCAGCCGCTCTTGAAACGACCATTTGGCTACTCGATATCGGATGAAGAGCCGAGCAAAGACGCCGTGGTCCGCGATAGATACGGTAAGCACCGAATCATTGCTATAGTCGGGAAGGCTGTAACTTGAAGTAAAGGCGCGAGTGTCGGTCCGCTGGTTGAAAATCAGATTTTTCGTGGTAAGGCGTTGGTTTCTTACGGTCGAGTGACGTAACTATACAGTGGACTGTTTGCATCCCAAATCTTCTACGCTCACCTCACGGGAGACATATCGATCAAATATCTTTAAAACTTCCTTAGGTAACGGGTTCGCCCATTGTAGTTGACAGCTCCAGTTGGGCAACATCAGAACCGAATTTGTTACCGGCCAACTGATCGCCCGTTAAACATAATGTATTCATTTATAGATCTCACTCGAAGATCCAAATTTTGAGGACTTTAACATTAAAGTCTTCAAAATTGGTACATTAAGATTAGGTACAGATTAGGTACATTAGGTAAAGTCCTTAAAATAAGATTATTTTTAAGATTATAAGATTATTTTTAAGATTATAAAGTCATTAAGATTATTTTTTAAAAATCCTAATGTATATTATGCAAGTAGGTAGAAAGACTAGCTAATGCAACAAAAACTATTTTACATAATACTCGTAATCATAATTGTTTTACACTGATTTCCGAAACTAATACAATTTGTTTACCAATCTCTTTTTGTCTCATGAATCAATCTCTATTTCGATCGGTCTCATGTTCTTGGCCGCAATTTATTATTAATGCGAGCTACCACTACTAAATCCTATGAAATCCCTTCAAATTCATTTCTTGGCGCCGTTCCCAGATCTGCGCTTCTTTGTTCAATTGAGTTTGCAACTAAGTTTGCGTCTCTTTGTCTCCTTCGGAAATATTTCCCATGATTGTTCCAATACTGTTATTGTTATTCTCCATTGGACTGTCGCGAAGTATTCACGGCGCAATTCTACAGCTGAAACGAAATTGGTCGCTTAACGTACAGGGTGTCCAAAAAGATGAGATACTTCGATTTTGGTTATTCTTACTGTAATTACGGGCTGGTTCCTAATAGTTTCGCGTAGCTTAGCCTGCCGAACTCACGGTTAAACTCCCATCCGGTAGCCTCTTCGAAGAGGGACTTAACCTGTCAGGGCCGCTGGGAGCTTCTGCCACAATTGTAATTTGCAGTCGAATCAAAGGCGGTTATAATCTGCATCCGAAGTGCGGGTTCGGAGGAACACCTCAGTCGGAACTAGGCAGCTGGTGCACTGGCTGGTTTGCTAGCCACAGAAACAGAAAATGTTTGGAGGGATGCAAGCCAATATTGACTTTGTTACTTTTCTTGAAAGTATTGAGTTCAGAAATTTTTATTTTGAGATTACATTGGAGATTACATCGATAGCTTTCCGTAGAGTTTTACCTCATATACCTTCGTACCATCATGACTGAGAGATGTCCATAGGCTTGAAACACAACGCACATCTGCACGATCACACATCACCGATTTGAGCCATTCATGTGTGTGCGTTTTGTGTCGTTTTACTGGCTCGTTTGGTACGCCATTCCACAGTTCCAAACAGCATCGCCATTGTGAAGTTTAATGAGATGAAAGCTTTCGCGGAGGCAGCGCTCCGGCGAGAGTTCGCATTTACTCTGATCGTTTTATCGCTCTTTACACGTCTGCCTATTCTATTGTTTAATGTTCAATTCAATTCAGTTTATTTATTTGGAAAATAAAACGGCCGTCTAGCACATACGATAGGTCCTTAGGAATACAGTGATAGGCGCGTACTACTGTATACATGCATACCTCATTTACTTTCCCGGTCCACCAACCGACCAGGAGAGAAGGTATTGTAAGCGCGCAAAAAAAAACTAGGTGAAGACGGAAATATCCAATTTAAACCCCTTTCCTTCCTCTCCCCTCCCCCCTCCCCCCCCTCCCTATCTGAGACGATTAAGACCATTTCCAGATAAAAGTCTGTCTGTGTTTCTGTCTGTCTGTCTGTCTGTCTGTGAGTCTGTAAGTATTCCTCTACGAATTGTATGTTGGGTATTCATAGCGCCCAGCCGCTTAATCCAATTGAACTGAAATTTGGCACGGAAGTATCATTTGGTCATGGCAAGAGTTGAACTGGTTGTGGTTAAAATCAGTTAACCAGAGGGCGCATTAGTAATAATTCAGTATCGAAATATTGGACTTAAGACTTGAAATTTGGTAAATAAATGCCTTGTTGGGCCGAAATCACATTGTGAAATTTTGAAAATAATATTTAAATTCCGCCATACATTTTAGTCAAATATTAACGCCATCTTTTGGCGCTTCGTCCAACCCCGCCCTTAGCCGAGAAACGAACCGCGCCGACCGAGTCAATTGCAATAGAACCCAAACGGGTTCGTTCGTCGGCCGAGGCTCATCTATTTTATTTATTAAATTAGTATTCAGATAAAATCAGCCCATGGCTACTTGCTGGGAAAGTTTTGGGTGACACAACCGATTTTTTTAACGTAATAGTAACAAAATTCATAAACATCGATTGATATGCACTTTGTTTATGGTTACTATACTATTTCAGCGTACACTTAGTCTTATTAGCTATAAAAATTGAACGTGGACGTTTATATGTAATGATTTTGTACGATTTAAAAGTCGGCGTATGTGAAATTGACTGTCGAAATCGACCTGTACCGGCATTAGGTGATCTTACTTCTTGCCGAGCAAAACGTTTCTGTTGGTTTTTCAAACGTGAACCATTTTCATTAAACTATGACGAGAAAAGTTAACGTCCAGCGACTTCAGTCACTGTACCGTGGCGTCCTATGCCCGTCTTTTGCTCAGGATCAAGTGGCCATAGGGTGTTTCAAGAGCGGCTTACATTAGGTCAACAACCACCTCCGCTTCATAGAAAACCGTATGTCGTTTCTAGACTCCCCCGGTTATTCGCCGGAATGCACAGTCGATTGGTTGACGCCGGACGATGCGCAAACCACCTAGCTGCACCCGAAAAATATCATCCAGGGAAAACTGACCCACCTGCATACTCAGAAAGGGGAACAAGAGTCCTTACCAGGCTCGAACTTCTACGTGGAGGCAATCGGATGGGTGCTGAACCGTGAGTTGGGCAGACGCAAAACGAGGCGGGTCATAGTTTCCCAACTGCACGAGAACCATTAGCAGCCTGGCCGATGAGCACGTAGCTGTTGGCCAAACGAGTCACAGGTATGAACTGAAATGTATATGATTAACATGGTATAAACAAACAACAACGCATATCAACGGTCTTTAGGGCTACAGTAGGTAATCAAAGGGCACCAACCGCTTTCCGAATTTCAAACGATTAAGGTTATGCGATCAATCCTGTTTATAGTATTATGGAAAGATTGTGGATTGTGTATAGGAAAGTGAGCTCGCCTTAACACAGGGGTGGCTAGCAAGTACTTAGCATAAAAGAAAGGTAAACATTTGCGTTCAATGTATGCGTTATGTAACCTGGGCTCAGACTGAGTGTATGTAACTTTAGAAGCATACAACGGCATTTTCTTAATGGTCAATTCATTTTCTGTGGTGCTCATGCATTTGAATGTATATGTAATTAAGAAAAATAAAAATAATAATGAATAAGCTTTAAATCGACTTTACAACGCAACTTTACAGCGCTTATTTTTTTCTTAAATGTAGTCGACTATACTGTCTTCTTTCTCAGTTGCTCCTAGACTTCTTTTTACAATACATATAAACTATAAATTCTAACCTTTCCCTTATCCCTTCCATTTGCTTACCTTATTTTGGAAGTTTATTTATTTAAATATTGATATTTGTATTTGTCTTATTCGAATATTTATTTATTTATTTAGTTTTGGCTTCAGATACGTGTCAAATGCATAACATTATTTATAATTTAAAATCTCATCTTAAATTTTATCTTATCTCATAGTACTCCAATGTTGCCTACTTTTCTTCTCACATCAACATATCGGTGGACTGAAAGATATTGTCTAACTAGTAATAAATCGGCCATTCGCCAAAAGTCGGCTTTGTACGCCGCGTATATATATATTTATATATATATATATATATATATATATATATATATATATATATATATATATATATATATATATATATATATATATATATATATATATATATATATATATATATATATATATATATATATATATATATATATATATATATATATATATATATATATATATATATATATATATATATATATATATATATATATATATATATATATATATATATATATATATCAAAACATCATGTATACGTGAAAAAATATAGAGACTACTTCAACTAACTCAAATATTCATTCGCATAATACGCGAATTAAAGTGGACTTGTGTCATTTTAAGGTGCGACTGAGTAAGGTTCGGAATAGCTTTCTCTGCCAATCTTACTTATTCTACAACAAATTTCCATTACACATCAGGGGCCTTTGGGAGGTTCACTTTAAAAAAAGGTACAGGGTATTTTGATCAAAAACCCCATTTATAGCATTGAGGATTTCGACAATATCAATTTTTCGCAGCTCTATTGAACTACTTGACTATTATTATTCCTTATTCTTTCTATTATTGACTATTTTACATTTGCGTTGTTTTTCTTTTTCTAACTATTGGCTGTTGACTATTATTATTATTACTGATTTGTTTGTATTTGTGTTTTTTCTTTAAAATATCTTCCCGTATGATAATTTGTGAAATTATCCAATATTTGTTTGATTATTAGTACTATCGTCCACATGAAAATTCTACGAAATTATTTAAGAATTTTGATAGAAAATATTGGAAAATTTTGTTTCCTCTATATAACCTAGGAAATCTGCGCTTGGATGTTCAACGTTCATACCTTGCAATACCGACGTTCATACCTTATACCTTAATAGGTATATATTTAAACTTATGCCTGTTATTTTTGTTAGTTTTTGACATAACCTTATCAACTGGTTTGAATTGTAGGAAGTGTAGGAAATCCTATCAACTGGTTTGAATTGAAAAAGAAAAAAAAATCTACGCTAAAAAAACTATTGTACAATAAAGTGATTTTTCATTTAATTTTGTTTCCTAGGCCGCGTCCATGTTTAACGGGCCCTATTTTGAGTCTGCGACGCTTTTTATTGTACCTACTGAATTAGCGTCTGAATTGTAAACTCGATCCTCGACTTCCGAAGTTCACACAATTCGCAATAGATGGCGCACACAGATACTGGACGCAGCACGACTAAAGTGACCAGTTTTAAATAAAACTGCGCGCAACCCGGCAGGCGTGTGTGTACTTAGCGGCGAGACGAGTTGCGGTTTCAGTTTCGCTCCGCAGCTGCCCAGTTTTCAGTGGCTGAGTTCACCAACAACGGTGCTGAAAGCCGCTGTGAAACTTTAACGAGATGAAAGCCTCTAAAACTCTAACTTCCGCGTTATAGTCGGCGACCGCGGAAATTGTGTAATCGTTTTCTAAAATGCGGTGTGCGACAGCACTCTCCTGCAGTACCTACAAAAGAAAAACGACAATCTGTGTAAGGTCATGATTATCCGCTCGAATTCATGCGCCTGCAGTCTTAGTTCTCCGTCAGTGTCTTACATATAGTTAGAGCCAGCTAATCAAGTAAATATATTAAATAGAATGAAAAACACGACTGCCGTTACAGAAAGTGAACTATTTGTTTATAATTATTTTTATTACGGTTTTTTATTGTGGTTACACATATTTGTGGACTTATATTTGTGGTTTTGTGTATATCCATACAAATACATGTATGTTTTAAATCCGGAATGGTCTAAATCAGAATTTTCATTTGACACTAAACACGATATATTTATATTCATTTATTAACATTTGGACCTTTCAGTTGGCACTAAACACGATGTATTTATGTTAATTTATTGTCATCTGGACTTAGACAACTACTTGCTTGATATGTAGACAGTTAAGGTACCATATGACACTCGGAATATCATTTAATTCTAACAATACGACACACTTCTAAATCGGTTCAAGCGTTTAGAAGTTGTGGTGGAATAAAGACACGGAAAACATACATAGATGAACCCTGGACACATTACACTTCTTTTTTGTTGGGCAATTGTGTACAATAAAACGTCATTTTGTGTCTAAAATACTTACTATATAATATATTTTTTATCTTTTTTTATTTATTTATTTAAATCTAAAATAAAATTTTACAATATTGACATAAATAATACAGTATAAAAAAGAGCAAATACTTAATCATTGTCTGCGAATCAAAGAAAAAACAGATTTGATTGGTTTTATCAGCTCCACTAGACTACAGTCTGTTCTGGAGTGATACCAGCCTTATATTTGTTACATATTACACATTTTTCTAAACTTTCGGTTAAAATAATGAAAATATTTAGCAACATAATTAAGAAAATTTGAAAAAAAGACATCTAATGTTAGTTAGTAAAGCGCTAATAATAAAAGAATAAAAGGATATTTACCTACATAGGTATTATAATAAATATATGCATTTATATATAAATACACACTCATACATATAATATATATATATATATATATATATATATATATATATATATATATATATATATATATATATATATATATATATATATATATATATATATATATATATATATATATATATATATATATATATATATATATATATATATATATATATATATATATACAAATATATATATACAAAACTTATATATATATATATACAAAATACTATAATATATATATATACAAAATACTTACTCCACAATACAGCCTCTTTAAAATGATATTACGGGAGCTGAGAAGAGATTCTTGAGGCATTTTAACATTCGACAACACCTAGAACTTAAGTCATATGATAGCAGACTGAGACACTTCCATCTTCACTCGCTCGAGGAGAGCACAGGCGCACGGTTGCGGATGTGATTTCCCTTTATGAAGTACTAAAGATTAGCATCGAAAGCCCATACCTCATGGAAATCTTGTCATTCTTCGTTCCACCTCGAACGATTAGAGTTCCTCGCACATTCGAATTACAACGCGCAAATACGAATTATGTACCAAATGCCCGTATTTATCGTGTTATGACCTTTCGTTTTAACATATACTGGGTGAGTTTTTGATTAGTGACATCCTAGTAGTGGATTTATTAGTACGACGAACTAAGCAACTTTTAATAAGAATTTTTGAATAAAACCAAACATTTTTTTTTGAAAAAAGTTTTTTTCTTTTTTTTTTAAATATTATAAAAGCTATGAGCACGATGCGATACCTATCTAGCGTTAGATAAAGTAACGATAATATTTTTATTTATTTTTATTTTATTTTATTAACTAAATGTATACAGCATATTCTTTATATAAAAAAAACATTTTATAAATTAACATCAATATAGCCATTAATACATTTTAAATTAGCAAAAAATATAAAGTACCCATTTAAAAGATAATAATTTTATAACCTTCTTTTTAAGAAAAAAGGAAAAAGAAGCATTTCTAAATATAAATGTGTAATTACAATAGGGGAATGGAAATGGAAGGGAGGGATTATAATAACACATACATACGTATACTATTGACATATATATATATATATATATATATATATACACACATATATACATATATATACATATATATATATATATACATATATACACATATATATATATATATATATATATATATATATATATATATATATATATATATATATATATATATATATATATACACATACATACACATAGACATACATACACACATAAATATATTGTATATAATAAAGTAATAAGTAAATTTAAATTAATTATCGTTCCTGAGCTTTTCTTCGACTGCGTGAAGAAAAGGCTTCCTGTCCAGAGAAAAAATGTCAAGGTCATTAAACCTGTTATTAAAAGAGGTGAGTAACCGTATCATAGTAGAGTTGCTGAAGTGGCTTGAATTGCACCTGGGCACATGAAACAAACGAGAAACTCGGATACTTCTGGGGGGCACTCTCAAGGAAATTCGCTCAGTTAAAGCTGGACAGTCTATTAAACCATGAAGGATGTCATATAGGAAAGACATGTCGGTTATGGTCCGTCTATTATAGAGCAGTGCAACCTTAAAGTAATCCGCTCTTTCCTCATATGTCTCGAAGTTCGAGTGCTCGCGCCAATTTAGGTATCGCAAGAAACGCTTTTGGACGCACTCAACCTTGTTGACAGATGCAGCATACATCGGTGACCATATAGTGGATCCGAAGTCTAAGACACTTCTGACATATGCGTAATACAGTGTTTTTAAGGCGAGGGTGTCACTGAACGGTCTGCATACTCTAAACAAAAATCCTAACATTTTCTTGGCCTTAAGAACTATGTAATCTATGTGGTCGTTGTATGTAAGCTTCGTATCTAAATAAAGTCCGAGGTCGCGTATTAAAGATGTTTTTGGAATGTTTTCGCCGTCGATAAGATAGTTATATACAATTGGCCGAGTATTTCTGGTAAAACTGATGGTATTGCACTTTAAGGGATTGAGGCAGAGCTTGTTTTTGTGGCAGTATACCAAGAGTCGGTCTAGATCGCGTTGCATGTTTATGCAATCTTTCGTACCTTTAATGGTGGAATAAATTTTTAGATCATCGGCATAAACGATAAATTTAGATGTGTGAAAGCAAGAGGCGATGTCATTAATATTGTTCATTAGCGATATTTTACCTACCGCTAGATGGCGCAGCACGCTTCTCAATTTTATTTCGATAGATACAATTTACAAGTTTGACAAAAAAACTTTTTTTTATTTATTTTTCCAAAAAAAAAACAAAAGTTACTTATTTGCCCGTACTGAATCACCCCCTTCAAGGATGCCGGTAACTAAAAACTCACTTGTAGAACATATCATCACCCGAATGCTACAAATACATAGAGAACTTAAAGATATTATTTTTTGCAAAATGTATAGTTACTCAGTTACACAGTTGTCGTATAATGTATTACCACTAATATAAAGGTATTTCAAGTAAGCAACTCATATTCTCTGATTTTTTAGTTAACTAGTGTTTGTAGCATCGAGGTGACGATATGCAAGTAGAAATACAATAGATAAATATTTTAAACAAAGAATTTTTGAATATAAGCTTGAAATGACTTTAATTTTAGGAATTGCAATGTTTCCTTTGAATAGGTAGGATTTTTGGAAAGCTCTTCAAAGTGCCCAATTAATAGTCACTATCTAGAATAAATGTACATTCAGAAACCCTTTCCTCAATATCCACTCCTATATATTTATTATACAGATTGTTTGCAAATTTAAACGGCATAAAAACACCTGATGCTGAAAAATGCTACACAGTTTTCGTTTCAGAGCAATCGCTTTAAAATCTGCCCACAAATCATGATAAAGCCAACGGGGCGTTCGCCGTCCCTTTTCGCCGAACTGCGGAAAAACGAGACGGGCGATCGATGGCGGAATTCTCTCACTGAAATTATTGTAACATTCCAGACTTCGCTAGTGACCCAGTTGCGGGGCGGGCCGTTCGTTCACCTCGACCGATATCGCCCAAACCGCGGGCTACTCCGAACCTTCAGCCGGACGCCCGAAGGGCGGCTATGGCGCGACGTCGGAAAATTTTAGCGTTTTACTTTTTTATTGCTCTGCGGCGGATCGCGATAAATAAGCAAATTAAATGAGTGTGCACCGGCCCTAAAAGTATATGCTATATATAGGTACTTATATGGACATACGAGTACATTAAAGTGATTGGAAGCATTCCAACCCCCATTTTCATATAAGAGGAGTACACAAGTCAAGGAGTGGTGATATCCCTCAAATTGTTTAAATATTTCTTAGTTAAAAGATATGAAATAAGTAATTTCTTTTTAAGAGGAGAGCCTGGTTTAGATGGCCAAAAATAACACGTTATTCATGCTTCTTTTTTACCTTAAGTTGAAATCTATTCACGAATCTTTTTCCTCTGGAATACCTGATAGTCTCAGATTGCTGTAAGCGTAAAAAACTTACTATTTTTCTTTAAAGAAAACTTTAAACGCGTTTTTACCTAAACCATATTTTTCTGTTTTGCGCTGGTGATAAAAAACTGCTTGACGGATCGAGTTATTCCAAATAAAAACAAAGATTATTAAATTATATTGTACATTAACTAAAAAAATGTTCAAGGGCCAAAAATCGATTTTATTTCTTTAAATCCTTGAAAATTTTTAAAAAGTATAACTTGTAGTAATTTTTTTTATTTCAACTACAAATACATAAGTATGTAAAAATTAATATCTTTTTTTGTTTCACACAAAAATACGCTTGCAAATTGCAAGCGTATTTTTCAATTCAATATCTCAAAAATAGTTTTTTTTACTACCTATTTAAAATGTATCTTTCAAATGTTATTCAAACTGATATAAAATTTTCTTGATTAGATTTGAAATTATTTAAAAAAAAAACATGAAAAACAAGTTTTTTAGGCCTTTTAAACCAGCCTCCCCCTCCCCCTCCCCCCTAACAAAATTAAAAGTAATGGGCTTCCACAGCTTTAAATTACGTATAAAACATTCTTTAAACGACTTGGATAAGGAGCACTAAAAGAAAAAGAAATCGACGCTTTCAATAGAAACACTTCACATGTTTTTTTTTTTACTTTTTAAAAACTTGTTTTCTAAATTTAATGAACTCACTGATTTAACACTGTATACTTGTGTCCATTCGGGAACAATGAATCCGCATCACCAACATAAACCTTATTATATCGGAAACTACGAATGCTAGATTATACAATAATTACCACATTAATAATGAATATTGAATGCCGGTAGTAACAGAAACACAAAAAACTGCAGTGACAAAAACAAGTTCGATTTTCAAAACATCGATTTCAAAATGTTTTTAGCCTATTTGATGGCATTACTTTACAACGACGGAGAAGTAGTAGGTATTCATTATTATTCATATTTAAGTAGTATTAAATATTATAAATAAGATGAAAACTAATTTAACGCGTGAAGTTTACACCCGACGTTTCGATGATATTGCAACTGCCGTAGTCCAGGGTAGACTTCAGTATGAATCCAGGGCAGACTTTAGTATTTCACAGTCTACCCTAGACAACGGCGGTTGCAGCATCGCCGAAACGTCGGGTGTTCCAAACTTATACAAGCACGCAGTAAATTCGTTTTTATTATTCCGACTGTCCAACAAAAAAGGAGTGTAATGTGTTCAGGGTTCATTTATGTATGTTTTCCGTTTCTTTATTCCACCATAACTTCTAAACGCTTGCACCGATCTAGAAGTACGTGGTATTGTTAGAATCGTTATGACATCCCGAGTATCATATTGTACTACACTGTCCGATTATCAAGTAAATAGCTGTCTAAATGTCCAAATCAACCGAATGCTAATATATTAACATAAATATATCGTGGTTGGTGTCAAATGAAAGGTCTAATTGAGTAGATTCCGAAAATATGTGTGTATCTATATAAACAAATACATAAACAAAAATTTCGTAAAAGAACCGTAAAAAAAATCATTATAAATACAGTAGTTCACTTTTTGTAACTGTAGTCGTGTTTTTTATACCCTTTGATATATTTACTAATCTTAATGTCAAGTGACCACGACAGTCTTCGATTGCATAGTATTGAATAGCATCTAAAATACTTTTTATCTGAGAAGCATTTTTAATTTAATAAGGTTTATATTGGTGATCCGGATTCATTGCTCCCGAGTGTATATAATAACATAAGCATACTGAAATCCAGAATAATATCACCGTAGGTATACTAAAGTTTAGTTGTATATCTTAAAAATAAATATTATATTGTGTGCACAATCCGCAGATCATGCCATGTTTATTACACCAATGTACTCCCTGCTGCTCGAATAAACTCTCGCGAATACGGCAAACAAGTACAAAATACGGCAACATAAAATGTGATAAAATAAAGCAAATGTAGGCGTTGTTAGGCGTACAATCAGCGGGATTGGGTTAGGGAAAAATTACGATAAAATGGAGTGCCGTGTTTTATGGGTGGCCTCGGCTGTGTCCAGGAGCGGACACGAGATTTTTATGGGCAGTTCATTTTAGAAGCGGACAATAAAGAGACGGGTCAAACGGGTGTACGGCTAAATAACGGCAGCGACAATGGAAAGGTTATTTTATGATGCGACCTCCCTACTTCCCGTGACTGTCATCTAGCTATCCAACGGCCTTTACTACGAATGAACAAATGAATGTATATATGAATAATGTCTAAAAAAACATTTTTTTTATTTGTATCTACACAATTTACGATTTTTCACGTAGACGTGGTGTCTTCTACTTAGGCATTACGGATTAATTCGGTATTTAAGTATTTAATCGATATACATATTCCAAATGCTATAATATGATTTATGCGCATTGCATATACAATACAATTATGTTACACGTATTCTATCTCATGATTTATCTAATAACATATTTTGACTTACACGGTAATCAACGCCTAAATCAATAAAAGTTGTAGAAAAGCAGAGTTAAAAAAAAACAACTCTGTGTTCATATACAATACAATTATGTTACACGTATTCTACCTCATGATTTATCTAATAACATATTTTGACTTACACGGTATATATATATCCTTCTAGCCGTGTTCGGCCATAGCGACTGCATTGTAGATTCTAGTGACTTCTTTAGTCTTCTCAGAGTCCACTGTTCGGAAGCAGTCAAGTGCGCAGGCTATAGTATAGTGCACAGGTGGGCGCGCGACCACGGGTGCACTCTCTCTTCCTCCCTTTTCTGAAACCGATGGAACGGAGACCGTTACGACCAGAGAAAATTTGGATGCAGATACAATAAAATAAATTAATTAATCGCCAACGCAGCAATGGCTGTCATTGTTAAATTGCAGAGCTATTTTTTCGGATTTAGTTCGTTTTTCCACACTGTCATTTATGAAATTGGTAGTTATGGCTTGTGGCGATGTTTAAGGTTTTTCTGGAGCTATTGTGGGGATGTCCGGTGACGTATTGGTAGTTGTTATAATAGGCGGTGATGTAGAAGATGCATTATTGGATTTATCCTGGTTTTCTGATGATCTCGTGTTGTTGCTCATGGGGCTGTGTTGAATACAGCATAGGGGCTGTGTTGAATCTTGACAATTCAGCATACAGCATACTTACACGGTAATCAACGCCTAAATCAATAAAAGTTGTAGAAAAGCAGAGTTTAAAAAAATAACTCTGTATTTCGTTAGAACAATCTACTGTAATCCACAATATCCAAAGTAAAATAGTAAATTGAAAACAAAAAAAAAAAAGCTTTTATTCAGTTTGATGAACAGAATCACTTCAAGAAAAGGGTTGTTATAAGCTACCTCCTATTTAGAAGTGATAGTTTTCGGAACCTAAAATCCTTTTTTTCAATGGGTTTTTCTGTGCATCAAACTGAACAAGACAAACCGTTTTTTTTTTAAGATGTTTTTTTCTAAATTTTATGAGATTTGACTTAGGAGATATGACAATCTGAGTAATGTACAACTTTTATTGATATCAGCCTGCGTTACTCAGAAAATAATCTTTAATATCCTAAAGTTGAAATGAAAATGGTTTGATTTCGGTAACCTAACACTTAATAAAAATAAAGGTTTAACATCATTGATGTAAAATAATCCTCCGTAACATTAAATCTCCTAGCTTCGATTTTTGTTTTTTTTTCTCCAAAAACCAAAGGTTTTTGTTTTGTTTGTTCAGTTTGATGCACAGTCACCCCTTGAGAAACAGGATTTTACATACCCAAAAATATACAACATTACAAAATAGCATATAAAAAATTAACAGTGCAAAAATATAATAGCTAGATAGTCATATATCGCTCGTTTCTTCGAAACGACTGCGCTATTTGGCAACCCCCTCCTTACTGTTTACTCTACTTACTCTTATATAAGAACCCCAACTATATTTGAGGCCACCAGAACCAGAGTAGCCCAAATGCAAAAATCATTTTTGTGGATATGGGCCAAAATAGGGAATTCTTAATTTAACATAGGGAAAAAAGTAGTATGGCACATAGTTTTCATTTTGGTGATTTCTTAAAGGTTTTGTGCGGCTCTGGAGTTGTAAATAATGATTTTTTATATAGATTTTTGCATTAAACTCAAAATCACCAATGCCATAGTAAGTTTTTGCAACTCTTCTGCGCCGGCGACATGCAGGTGTCGCTGATTAGATTAGACTATTTAATTTTTATAACGTGTTCGATTGTTTTCGGTTTTTAATTGGCAGCAAATTGAATTTGTTTTTGTTTGTTACAGGTAAGGGGTTGCGGTGTCGTAGAAATGGTATTGTTCGTTGCGGGTAAGGAAGAGGTAAGGAGCAGGTTTGTTACAGGTAAGGAATTGCGGTCTCGTAGAATGGAGTTGCGGTCTCGTGAAAAGATTTTTTACAAGCTTTTATTTACCTCGCAATGTATTTTAGTACGGATGTTTGTTTAGGTCAAATCTTGCAAGCTGAATTAGAACCACTTCCTCGTATCCTATGAAGTTGAAATTTTACATGTTGGTTCAGTTCCGATGATAATGCATTTTTATCGTGAGCATGACCTGGTTCTACATCTTGAGGTGTCGACTACAACGGGCGAGCCCGCCACCACAGGACGTTTTAACGATTAGTCGTTCTATCGACCTGCAGTGAGCGTAGAAGACTTCGGACAAAACAATCCGACGTCTAGCTACGCCACAACCCGTAAGAGACCAACTCCTTACCGCGAGATAGCCAGGAATAATACCCGGCGGCTCGAGACACTCGCGCTCTTACTTCCAATTGTGACCAGATTTCTCCGGTCTCTCGATTGGTTCCGAGTTCGAGGTCGCTTGCGCGGTCCTCTCCCTTACGAAGCGGTGAAACGGTGTATACCGAATCTATCGCGGACCAAGGCGTCCTTTGCCCAACTCTGAACCGGGATCGGATGGCCAATGGTCATTTCAAGAGCAGTCGCCGTAAGTTACGCAACCACCCCCGCTCTATAGGAAACAATACAGTTTCCAGACTCCCCCGACTGTTAGTCGGAGTGCACAATCGATTGGCTTTTGCCGCACGGTGCGCAGACCATCCAGGTTCGCTGAAACTGGTTCGCTGGCCAGAGCCCTACCCAGGTTAGCACCCCGTGCGTGGAGGCCGTCGGATGGGTGTTGACCCGTGAGTGTGACCGACCCTGGTCATCGTGGCCAACTCATCATGGGCCTGTTAGCTCCCTAAGACCTGGTTCTACTCCCGTTAGACCTGGTTCTACACCCAGGATCGGCTCCCGACGAGGATACTCTTCCACGGTCAACAGCACAGACACTAAATTTTGTATACGCATTAAATTAGTATAGCCCGTTCTAAATTTCACTATGACATGGCTGCTGCACTTAGGATTGGCTCCCAACGAGGGGACTCCTCAACGGTTAACAGCACAGAAACGAAATTTTGTATACGCATTCAATTATGATAGCCCTTTCTATGTTCCACTATGGCATGGCTGCTGCACTCAGGGTTGGCTCGGGAGAGAGCATTTTGATAAAAGTTTGTTTTTTATGTGCTTTTTCTCCGCCACAGACCTGAGACGTGTTGGCATGGCAACGGTTGCCAGCTGCGCATGGGGAGAAATTTGCATTACTATTAACTTATTTTATTAAAAAATTACAATTTTTTTGATAAATCATTTTGCACTTTCAACACTCTTACTTTTTCCTTAGATAGTTTAGAATGAAACGTTACAGTTATAATAAGCTATCGTTTGGTATAAATGGCTATGATTTAGAACTAATTCGCAAATGGGTACGAAATTACCCATTATCTTTTGATCTCTTGGCTATGACCCCATAGCACCTCAGATCTTCCATTGTGACGTTTCCTTGACAGATAGAGCTACTGTCACTGAGAGACAATTATCCGTCGTCCACTCGGTAATCGTGCGAACTAACGCAGATAATGATGACGTCAAGGAGCAGACTATTACGTGAGCTTCGCGTGCTCTCCTACGTAGCTATTCGCCAGTAACCGCAGGTCATTATGATGCGGCCGCTGGAAACAAAAGGCGGCTCGTTCGCTTAAGCAAACGTCGCGCGAGAGTAACCGCCATATTTATTGCCCCCCCCCCCCCCTTCTCCGCCTTACAGGCGGGCCTGAAAAACGCGCGGGAAAACTTTGCCGAAAAGAGAATTCCCGCCATAAAACTCTCATGAATATTCACTGAATGGGGCAGCGGTTTTCGTGCACTGCGATTGTGGCAAACTGAACCTTGCGAGCCGTGATGTATCTGATGAATTTATTAGACTGACTGTACGTAGTTCGTCTCTGAGTTCTGTTGACGTTCATAATTAAATAAAAGATCAACTGTAGGGTCTACTAACACAACTTACATTGTAATAGTCATGTAGTTCATTAAAGAAACAAAAAAAATCCTAAACACGATCTCTAATGCAGGCATAAATGTCTGTAGCCTAAGACTTACCTCGTAGGTTAAAAAACACCACTTAAGTCGTCGCTTGAATCACGAGTCACCTTCATGTTTATTTCCGCCACTGCTTTGGTAAGGGTTTTTTTAGAAGTCGATTTTTTTGTGGGGCTTAGCACAAATTTTTCCCTCCAAACAGGCCCATATGTTGTAATCCAAAAGGTTGATATCTGGGCTGGACAAGGGCCGATCTTCATGGCGGATGAAGTTCAATGTGTCTGTTAGCTAACCACTATTGGGTACACTGAGAAAAATACAACGATGCAATACACGGAAATACGCATGTTTCAACAATGATTACGTATATAACGCGGACTGTGTTCTATAGTATGAATTAACATGACACTTAACGGTGTTGGCGTGGCGGTTGTTACCGTGTCGTAATGTTAAAACATACTGTTATTTCATTACGCCGCGATCTTAGGATCTCACTTTTAACATAGCAGCATATAGTAGTATGCGTACAGTTATAGTCTGACACATAAATCATGTTAAAAATACAGTATACTGTTATTTCCGTATTTAACCGTAAGGAAAACGTTTATACATATAATCAAGTAATGGAGTTTCACAAAATTCCTTGTAATTCAACAATATTACGATTGAAACATATTTATTCTGTATAAAGCCGTAATAATAATATTGTAATGTAAAAACAAATCCATTTTTTTTCCATTATACTCTTAGCCTTGTAATCTGGAGCTGAGTCCTGCTGGATGACCAAATACTTGTCTATGAACTTGGTATGAGGTAGTTGTGAATGAGGTTAGTTTTGCGCCGGTTTTATGCCTTTTTCGCAGAAAAACAGAACTAGTTTCTTAAGGACAATTTTCTTTTGTTTATTTTCGTCCGAGAAATATTTATAGGTGTTTATTCATCGCGCATCTATTCAGCAACACTTACGATATTTCAAGTTGTAAAGTCTTTAGGAGTTCATTCTTCATTTATTATAATACGTTTTTGCAGTGTTTCTGCTTGAGCCCGTCCGCATTAGTTTCGGTTTCCATGCTGTATGTTTGGCCACTCGTGCGGCCTCCTCGTCACGACACATCGAAAGTATTTTAAATAACTGTAGCATTTGCCTGGTGTAAATGTTATTCTGATGAATAATTTCAAATATTACGTGTATAGATGTGTCGTCCGCAAATAAAATTAAGTTTGATATATTTTGCGCCGTTTTAGACCGGTCATCAGTGTATACAATGGCCCGTATTCCGTTTCCCGCGGGCTTAAACTAAACTAGTGCTAAAAATTAAGAACTTAAGCACCTTCGTTATTTTGTTGATATTCCGTTTCATCAAAATTAAGAACCGGTCGTTTTGTATATGGTCGTTCTAAAACGGGGTCTTATTTTGACAGCTCGCTGCCCGATCAGTCGCCCGATGGCTTGCCGCCGCGCCGTTTCGTGTTTGTGTGTCGATTCGCGTTTTTGTTTGTTTTGAGATAAAACAGCAAACAATAATAAGGAGAATGTCCCTAAACAAGAATATACAGGGCCATTTATCATAACCTACAAAAAATACACAGGATTTTCAGGGCAAGAATATGAATAAACGATTACTTACATCTGCGCTCATCATCCCTTCTTCGATTTAAAAGCCAATTCTGAGGAAACATTTCAACACGAAAAGTATTCGGAATCACAAGCAAAAACAAGTTACACGGCTGTCAGAAGAAGACTGATCGGTTTTAGACCGTTCTTAGATAAGACCCATCCGCTATGACAGTTGTAGAAACGGAATACCAAAAAGAGTCTCGACGGTGCTTAACATCAATTTAAGCACCTGATGATCTCTACATAGGCACGCGCCAGTTAGGACCCATGAAAGGGAATACCAAAACGTCACTTACCAAAGCGTCGATACCAAAGCATCGTTTTAGCGCCTTTTTAGACCCCAATTTAGGCACCTGCGAGAAACGGAATACTCCGAATGGAAAAAACACCGCATTTTTGCGGTACGCGCACTGCGTTTTTGTTCCGGCTCTGCGCTGGCAGCACTCAGAAACTAAAAAATAACGTTCAATAATTCAAATATGTTTTATATATATTTCGTAATAAATCGTTTCATTTCATGGCATTAAATGAACATGTCATGAAATGAGGAAACAGTCACAGCAACGTCTAGTATTTTTCACATTTTTTTCGTTATTATGAAAGAATTTTTTTTCAGAAATCATTGAAATTATTTTTTTTTTTTTTAAAGAAATTACGTCTCATTTGATGTAATATTGGTTAGGGGGAGGACAATACTGTAATATTGTATAGATGTAATATTGGTTAGGTGAAATTTAGGTTAGGTGGAAGACAATGCCAAGCGCCACATACATTTATTGAAGTTTCGGTGTCCGATTTGCTTGTGGAGTCGTCAGATGAGGGCTAGTAATCATCGTTAAAGACATGTTCATCTTCTTCTTCATTAAATTGTAACCGCCGGACACAGGATCTGCCAGGATTGTTTCGCCTCATTGTCGCTTGACACTATCTTGCATCGAGCGATTCGTAAACAATAACTAAGGGCAAACAGTGCGATTGCTCACCTGCGCGCTCTATCGGTGGAATCATGAAACCGACTCTACAGAATCATAGTTCTTACTTTTTCCCACCAGAATTCTCCACCAGCTCGATTTTTGCAGAAATGGCGCTTAACTCTATTTTAACCCCCCCCCCCCCTTCCCTTCCCCCCCCCCCCCATCTCTTCACATAGTATTTAAAAATGTCATCGGGCAGTTCAGGTTGCATTGCTCTCTGTAAAGTGTCGATTGCAGGGAGGCGCGCGTCGCGGGGTCGGCACCGCACCGTCCTTATTCACTTACCCGCCTAGTTGGCGTAATATTCTCTCAGGGAAGTTTCCTCGCTTCTGGGTCTTTTCGGGAATCACATAGTAAACTTTATTCGCCAAATGGCTCATTCGTCATAACCGCGGCGGTCGCCGAATCCAAAAATTACGCTAACCGCTTTGATGAAGTTGCCCAGACGCGCCATTTATCTTCGGCCGAATCTTCGTCGTCATCAATTCCGCCGGGAAGAATGGCGGCGTGGAAGTTTTAAAGCGGTATGCTCTCAGGATTAGGTGCCGTCTCCATTTATATTATGGCGACTCTATGTATTCTCACGAATGAATTAATGAATGCGTGAATTGAGCCACCCCAGCCAGGAGCACTCCTGAGCCGGTCGACCAAACACACCAGGAGAAATATTTTTAAGATTGAGCAGAACCTGCCTATACAGGTTAAGTTTTTAGTTACCGGCATGCTTGCAGGGGGTGAATCATTACGAGCAAATGAACAAGTTGTAACGTTTTTTTTTTAAATCAAACAAAATAACTTCAAAATAACAAAAATGATTGTAAATTGTATCTATTAAAAAAAGTTTGAAAAGCGTTGATCGCGCTTCGCCATCTAGCGGTAGGTAAAATATCGCTAATAAACAATATTAGCGATATTTTACCTACCGCTAGATGGCGAATCGTGCGCAAAGCTTTTTATACTTTTTTTTTTAAACTTTACGTTACCTGGCTGTGTCACCATTTTCAGTTGGGATAAAGTATCCGGAATTTCATTGTCAATTCTGTCGATCGAATGCAATATCAAGACACACTTACACACGGGTTACACGCACACATACATTTAAACACGTCATAGTTGGATTGGTTGTAAGAAATTGTCATATGACAATAAAGCCGCTCATTGTGAAATTTCACAATAAAGTGAACAAAGAAACAAACAAACAATATTTGGTATTTTTCCTCGATAGCGAAGGCGTATTTAAAAAAAAATACAATCGATAAATCGCGTGTGTAACCCATTTTTGATACATTCACCAATTCGGTACGGAGCCCTAATATATCGCAATCGACATGAGCCGACGTACATATTATAATATCATGCTTAGAAGCCATTTCCGTAGACGAGACAGCTGCAAAGTTTTGATATGTACCACGACTTTTCCATCATGGCAGCGCTGGCGGTTTCCGTGTCCCGCAACTTCCGGCCACTTCAAATTGAATTTCCGCTTCGCTTTTGTACGTTTGACAGGTATCAGAATATGCTTATGACATTGCGATTTCATTGCGTGTCTCCTTGCACGTATGCCAATTCTAAGGGATTCATGACCCTTGTCAGATAATGAGATCTTTTTGTCATCGCCAATAGATAAATGTAAAATATATCCACGGTGGTGCGAGCGGATGTGTGTCACCGGATTAGTCCTAATACTATTCACTCTTAAAGTCGTTTCTTCTATTCTTCGATTCGGTCGATCCTCGGAAACGGCAGCGTGGAAATTTGGCATTTGGCGCGAAATTTGACGCTGGAATTAGGCGTGGAATTAGGCATGGGCATCATTCTGTCCTGGCAAGAGTTGAGAAGGCTGTGTTTGAAATCGGTCTATCGGGGGCAACTGGAGCTGTTAACTACAACGGGCGAACCTGTCACCTCAGGAAGTTTTACCGACATTTGTTCTTTCTGTCTCTGAGCGTAGAAGACTTGGGACGAAAACAGTCCACTGTCTAGTTACGTCACTCGCCCGTAAGAAGCCAACCCCTCACCGCGAGAAACCGAGTTTTAAACCAGCCGGCCAACACTCGCGCCCTTACTTCCAGTTACAGCCAGGTTTCTCCGGCCTCCCGACTGCCTACGGGTTCTAGGTCGCTTGCGCAGTCCTCCCCCCTTGTGTAGCGGTGATTCGATATCTACCGAATCTATCGCGGACCACGACGTCCTTTGCTTGGCTGTTCACCCGGTGTCGGGTAGCCGAATGGTCGTTTCAAGAGCGGCTGCCACAATCACCCCTCCCCTCCCTCTCCCCTCCGAAACACCCCCGCCCTATCAGGGGACACACTAGTTATATTTGAAATTTGGTACACAGATGCATTCATTGATTGGCCGAAATCACATTGAATTTTCGCCTGTCAGTATATTTGCATAAACGATTGGATCGAACGTGTTTAACGCGTTGCATTCTCACTATCCGCGCTCGTCGCCGACTATCCCTTTTAATCAGGTCAAACTTTTCCCGAAATGATACCGTACTAAATATACTTCCATAAGTACTTATCGGTAAAGTCTTGAGGTGACTCAACCAATTTTTTATTGTGACAAACAATCGTTGACATTTCATTCGGAAGCTTCCAAATTTCAAAGACATATGTATATTTATATCAGGTCGAGAACTTTTATATCTCTCTGTTTATGTTATAAGGTCCAATTCGGCATTCATTGTCGTAAGTTTAGAGTGCAAAGGAATTGTCACGCGACATCCGCATCTATATACAGACAAAACACAATCGCTAAACCTTCAAAGTTACCGTGCTACACCGTTAATTATTCCTATTTCCCATTCCACTCCAATTATCATCAATAAACGCTACACTCAGTAGCCCGTATTGTGCAATTAATTAAGTTTTCGGAATTCCCCTTCCCGAAGTGCTGGAAACAAGAGCAGCGACGAAATCTCGTCCGTCGACAATTTGCTCCTGTTATTGTTTGCGATCGCTGAAAATTCTTGTTCGTGAATATTAATGTCAGGCAGTTACGCCGAAAGTTTTAATTAATTCCAACGACTCTCCTTTTGTGACGATGAAGAAAACTTAAACAACGTTGATTTAGATTTAACGCATTTCGGAGTAATTAATTTTATGAGCGACCTTTATGACGTTCTTAGGTTCCGGGTCGTCTAAATTAACTCATATTACATGGTTACCCTACAACCTGTATAGCAAAATAAAGTTATGCATGTGTGGGTGTCTCGCGTATTTCACGTACACAAACAAGACGGCAGGGCGACCATGCATTCACATAATCGCGCTGGTGTCCTCACGGCTTCATTTCGGAAGAAATTTACGATTATTCCTCCGCCTTGGGTTCGTCCCGTCGCACAGTGAGCCTTCAATGCCAAATCGCAAACACACAGCTCGATTTAGATACTGGATGAAAGAGAACTTAAAGGACTTGTGGCCGTGTCGACCCACCTCTATATGTGTGAGAAGGCATAACTGTTTGCCGAGTAATGTTATTATAAATAAGACAAAAACGAAACGCTTTCTAGGGCGGCGGCAACGTTGCCGAAGCGACGGGTGCTACAAAATTCACGCGGTAAATTCATTTTTTATCCTATTTATAATGTCATGCATCCGCTATAGTATCCGATTTCATATAATAAGAGTATATGTTGGTTGCAGTAAAGTACCTAATGCCATTAAACAGGCTAAAAACAAAATAAATGATTTTTTGAATATGACACTATGAATTCATTGCATTTGTTTTTGTTTTTGTTTCCGTTCTGTTACAAAAAAAAACAAATTAAATCAAATAATTTTATTCATTCGAAAAAAATCATTTACACCGTATTAATTGCAGAATCTGCCTAACTAGGCCATAGCCCGTACCACAGTATAATAACTTTCAGTGAGGTCACTCAAGAGCTACAAGGCCATGTGGGAAGAGGGTGCGACGGAAGTGGGGCCAGGGGTAAGTCATGTCGCGTCCTTAGGCCCATAGTTACGGCTCTGTTGGCTGTGACGCGCTGTGGGCGCAGTTTGTGTCCGCTCTTACTATTACTTTTTTGTAGACATTTGCGAGTCGACGCCATATGGTATTCTCAGAACAAATATAATAGCATCTGTGTCGCCGGGGCACCGTAAATGTGGCCGGGTCGGAAGAAGACGAATAATCATATTACGATTTGTGGTAGCCCTTAAGATTCCTGACGTCACTTGCCTCGATTTCGATTTTGTTCTAAGAGAAGCTACTGTCTGGTATACTGTTCCCTTATTAAGGCAGACTCTATGTATAGCGATGATTTGTTCATATGCGCGCACACATTGTTTCAAAATCAAACATATAAAATGGGATAAAATATAAAACACATAAGTCAATTCAAATGAAACTAATTATATTTAAAAATATCGATATAGCATGATCATGAAAATAAAAATAATATAAAAAGTCGTATTATGAAGTTTATAGGACAAATAAATAAATAATATAAAAATATAAAATGTACTACAATGTGACAAGTTTATATTTACTTGTTTTTACAAGTTTATACAAGTTTATAATTATTATTAATTAAAAAAACTTTAAAATATAACTTACTATCTTTTCTACCTCAGTTGTGTAATTTTAAATTTTAATTGGATTGACTTAATATTTCGGCATATTTTTATGGATTCTTTTAGATTATTATAATTTTTGGGCCACATAAGGCGTTCCTATTATTCATTACTTATTATTAATGTGGTAACAATTGAATAAGCTAGTATTCTCAGAGATATTAAGGCTTTTGTTGGTGACCCGGATTCATTGCTCCCGAGTGTAGTTTTATAAAACATCAATTATTTTAATTTTACCTTCTTACTACCACTACTTTTATTAGACATCTATATTTAAAGATGTGATGAATTAACCAAAATCAAATAAAAATATTTGACGCGGTAAAAATCTGTTATATCGTAAGCCTGCTATAGTTATTGAGTTTACGAATAACGCCTTATTTTGGGTGTTTTTAGTAGACGGAATAGCTTCTAGGGTGAAATAGAAACGGGCATATATTATATGTGCAGATTGTTTTTTTAGTAACTCAATCATTTCAAAGCCTCGATAATAAAAGTATATCCGCCGATTGCAGAGAGGGTGGGGGGGCACAAATGTGCATAAATTACTATAACAGAGTGGGGTGGTATTGCAGGTCACAAACCATTGTATTAAATCAGTGTTACTCAAAGTGTGGTACGCGAACCCGCAGGGGTTCACCATTTGATGGTAAGGGGATCGCGACTACATGGTACGCTTACGTAATGGTAATGATAAAAACCAAGTATAGTAATCGACTTGATGTTGAACCAGAATAAAGATTGAAATTGTCCATAATTGCACCTAAAATCGACTCAATTTGCGACAACAAACAAGCCCACCCAACACATTAATAACTTTTGTCAATGTTGCACTGTTTATAAACCAATTTTTTTAAATGAGAAAAATTTAAAAGCCATAATTTATTTTTCTTATTTTCTTTCCTTTTGGGGGGGAGGGGGAGTTGCGTTAGGGGTTCGCAGTCGTTTGAAAACTTTACTAAGGATACGTGGCATCATAAGTTTGGAAACCTTGTATTATATGATCTCCGAACCTTGCAGCAAATACCTATTTTTGAATGAATGAATAAATAAATGATATATCTTTATTGATCCGCTTAAACTAGTTTAACATGAACAATTGTCGGACGTATCGTCTATTTTTTTCTTCTTTATTGACCATCTCTTCTGTCCTACTGATGCGCATCCAAGATATATCGATTAGTTTGTTCTTTGTCTCGTTTTTGTCCCAGCCTTTTGAAATTTTCATGCAATTTTTTTGATATCTGAAAAATAAAATCAGATTTTCATTTTTTGTTATTTTTAATTAAATCAGTGTGCGCCGACGAGGCGCCGCTCTCAATCTCCGGCTCTCCGGGCGTTCAAAATTGAAGCAAGGGGTTTGACCCAATTTGCGCTAATGTCAGTGTGCGGGGACTATGGCAATTCTTCTCCCGGGCCTGGGATGTGGCGAAATGGGGGTAAGATTTGGAGTTATTTCGCTCGTTGAGATGCGCCTGTCTATTAAATCTATAAGAGCATTTGGTGCGTTCTCACTCTAAATTATGTCAAACCGGAGAGAGCGTATGAAATGAAACGGTGAATCTAAAGCTATCCAATTAATATAAAATCGAAGACTATCGCGGTTGTTTAACATTATAAATAGGATAGAAACGAATTTACCGCGTGAAATTTGTAGCACCCGACGTTTCGGTGACGTTGCAGCCGCCGTTGTCTAGGGTAGACTGAAAGAGCTGTCAATCCGTTGTTCCGCGGGTAGGCCGCATACCGATGCCGCCACTGCTTAGGTTATAACGGTGGTGGGGGGGGGCGGGCTAGGAGCGCGCGAATTTCGAAAATCCGTCTTGCACACAACACTCACTGTATTCTATCTTGCGTCCTTGCGTTGGGCGTTCGGCGGCGGGAACATTTTAAGAAGAGGGTTCCACGTAGGAGAGAGTTTGTAACCGTCGTCCCTGTTAAAGTTCGGGGTTCTTCTTATTTCAATGGCTTTCCGGATCATGCGAGGAAAGTAGGATTGTTGAAGGAACAATTATCTTAATAATAATTGTTGAATGTATCTTTGCAACAATATTATTGAAATGTGACTTCTGGTTTTCTTTAGCGGTTATTTACTCATAAAATGTACTATTATTATCTAATGACTTTTAGAATATGTACGCAATGTACTTGCGTTGTTATTTTTTAATTAATTTATTTAGAGCGGGTATCAAAGCTTGCGAAAGTAATAAGGATGTAATTAATTTAGTATTACTGGGAAGTGAAAGTAATATACTTGATAAGATAAAAACTAATTTTCCGCGTGAAGTTTGTAGCACCTGACCTTTCGGCGGTATTGCGATCGCCATGTCGATTTTGTCCAAGGAAAGACAAGAACGATTGCAACAGCGCCGGAACTTTACGCGGTAAATTCGTTTCATTCGTATGTATAATGTCAAACGAATCTTCGATTCATCAACCAAATAGTCTTCGATTCAATATACTTGTAAATACAAAGTCCTTTCGACGCAATCTCACTATCATATTTCTCCATAACATATATTTTCTTCTCTTAAGAGTGTCCTATGTATTACAGAATCATCCGGCATTTATTAAAAAAACTGGCAATTTCGCAAAGCCTCCCTTGGCCGCGCGGCGATAAATAGCAGAGTGAGTGGTATGGCGTCGCGACGCTCGCAGTCGGCGTCGGTATCTGGCGCCACAATCGGCTTCCGCCCGCCGAACGGCTGTCTCCTCACATCCGGTCCGCGCCTCTTTGCCGCTCCCCGGACGAGCCGCCGCCGCGCCGCCTATCGATCAAACGATAAAGCTCTCTTTATGAGCGCCAATGACGGGCGCTTGGATGCTGTCAGAACGGACTCGCGTGAATCTTCGAAATAGGCGTAGGATATGAGTGGTTCGATCAGTTTGTGATAAGCATTGCCCTACCCTAAAGAAATTGAAAAAAAAACTGAATCTGAAACCTGACAGAAAGGAAAAGTAGTATGACGGATAAAACTGAAGCTAAAGCAGCTCTGCCTAACGCATGCTTCTCTGGGCGAAGCTGAACGACGAGAAATGCAAGTAGTATGGACTCAAGTAGAAGTAGAAGAAACACTAAACTATAAATAATGGTAGTTTTTACACGACTGCCCAACGAAAAATGAGTGTAATGTGTTCAGGGTTCATCTATGTATGATTTCCGTTTCTTTATTCCACCATAACTGCTAAACACTCAAACCGAGTTATAAGTGTGTTATATTGATAGATTCGTTATGTTATCTTGAATGTCATATGGTAGCTTAACTTTTCGAATATCGAGTAAATAGTTGTCTCAATGTTCAAATCTTTAAATGTCATATATTAACATAAATGTATCGTGTTTAGTGACAAATAAAAGGTCTGATTAAGTACATTCCGAAAATATATATATGAATGTATTATAAGTACTAGTATAAGTATTTTAAGTATAATAAATACATTCCGAAAATTTATAATATGGATGTATATAAAAATATATTAAGTACATTCCGAAAATATATATGGACAAACATAAACCTCAAATATTTCATAAAAAACCGTAATAAAAATAATTGTGATTACAGTCGTTCACTTTTTTATAACGGCAGTCGTGTTTTTTATTCCTTATTCCTATATTTACTTGTTATGTATAAATATATTGTCACCCTAAATGCGAGGCTGAAATTTAAACTTTTCAGGGCATGGAAAAAACGAGTTTTTTTTTTTTTGTGAAAAAGACAACATTTTAAAAAACATTCTATCTAAGTATTTGTCAAATTATTTCTCATTGTGTAGATTATAATCGACATAAGAAGATAGTTTGTGAAGAATTCTGAAGCTAATTATAAGTTCATGCTGTTAGTTTACCTAATAGTTCTTGATTATTTACTTTCGTCAAAGCAAATATTGACAAATTCTTCGTCAATTCCTAAGCCAATAAGTTGATGAACCCTCTAAAATAGCTTAAAAAATATTTTAAATTTCATTCAGTTTACAGTAAAATTCAGGAAAAAATGCCAAGAGAATTATCTGAAGAAAAAAAAGAATAACGAAATTTAGCCGAATTTAATGAGAAAATTGAAAACGCTGAAAGGGTGTCCATTAATTTAAAACATTCTTCGACTTATTATCTTCACTATTAAATTTGTTACGGTCGTCGATAAGTATTTTAAATGGGTATGAATATGATCCCAGCAAAGGCATTTTTAAACTTTTCGCTGATTTTTGACTACATGTTTCTCATATTATATAGGGGTTAAACAAAATGAGACTCCCCTGAGAATGTACTTTTACCCTTATCTAAATATGCGTTTATCTATTAAAGTAATGTAACTCGTAATATTTCCGAAATTGCGATGCTGCGAAGTGATGTTTTTCAGATTCAAATTTTGACGAGGCTTCGATGGACAGTTTCACTTATTTCATTATTTATTTATCTGTTTAAGAATCAATTTTTATAAAACATTGATTTTGCTCACAAAAATAACAAGAACCGATGGGCAAAACCTTAACCTCATGCTTATCCGATTATGTCACCCAACTAGGACTAACCCGTTCTAGGGTGGACATATTACAATGCATTATTTAAACATAATACAATACTCTAATAATACAATACATTATTTAAACATTCTAGTAAAATGTTCGCTAAAATCTAAATTGCCTTAAATTGTGTTCCTCAAAAAAAAACTCATTTCCGTTATAAAATTAACATTAAAATTAAACATAAAACTCCATTAAATAGAGTAACAGAAATGGAATAAGCTTAAAAATAAACGAAAGAGAAAAAGAGGCATATTAAAGAAAGCAAAAAGGAAAGAAAGAAATTGTCGTGAGAAAATATCAAAAGATCTAATGATCTATTAATATATGAAAGATATAGTATGTAATATAAATTTTATTATTGTATAAAAATACCTAGCCAAAAAAAAATAGAATGCGTTGTTAAAGCAATATACGAGTATAACAACAAAATTTCAGTTTTTTTGGCTATAAAGTTCAAACCTAAGTTTTATTAAAATTTAATTTCTAACATTTGATGTAGGGTTAGTATGTCTTGATGTCATCGATAACGATTTTTATATTTAATTTTAAAATGCGCTAAATGTCAAATTCATTTTTATTTCCAAAGAGTAATGACTTTGTCCAAATGTTATTTTCATCCTAGGTACCGATTAATCGAACCATTTGTAGAGGGGCATGCACAGTTTCGAGAAGAACTCGTCGCTTCGTTGTCGGTACTTTAACTCATGCTACACTAGAAGATTATTCACTTCATTATCACTGAATATACGTCCAATCTTCTGCATCTACCCATTCTGCTTCACAAATTTATCAACTCAATAGAATTAGGTCGAATCCCCTATGAAATTACGAATTGTAACCATCCCCTATATGCAATCGCCGCTTCCGTAATATGTTTTTCGGAAGGATTGCAATGCGGCTGGCTTTCTGGCTACCCTGTCGCGCATCGTATTTTCAAATTCAATTATTCATCCCGCATAATATTGAAGAATTATGTAAATTGGATATCGTGGCCCGTTTTCCGAGCTTACAAATGGTAACCCGCTGAAACCTGAAATAGTGAGCCCTGCTGCTCTACTCTAGCTCGAACTTTTTGACTTTAGGAACGATGATGAGAGATGAGGAAATGCTTCTGATACCTCCTCACGAAAGAAATTCTTGGGTCGCTGGAGAAAATTCTACTTCTTCTATAATATCTATTATTTCTTTAAATTTGTTTTCCGAATTGTAAGCAACCACATGAATAGCAGAATTATAAGCGCGAAGTAAAAGTTGGGAGCCAGCAACAAAGAAAAATGTAAGAGTTTTGTAAAAGCTGATACTTTCAGATCAGACAGTATTTTGACCATAGAATGCCGGAGTAGAGTCAGCAGGCCAAATTTCGGGACGCCTGGCGCCGGCGTACCAGGAAAGGTGTAGTTTTAATTAGTATCCCCAAAGTGGATGCAATAAAGAAGTTGAAACAAATGGTCAGACTGCTTAACAATAGAACGCGTGGCGTGAGCATCACTCCATACACAAAAATTAAATGCCTGAAAATACACCGCTACGTATTTGTCGGTAATTATTACGCATCGGTCTAATGTGCCGCGCAATATAATGGACTTCATTTTTGTGTAATGTATGGAGTAATGCTGACGCCACGCATTCTGTTGTTAAGCAGATTGGTCATTTGTTTCTAGTTCTGTATTGCATCCACCGTCTACTGATGAGTTTTCAGCTTGTCCAAAACACTTAAGGGGTACTAATTAAAATGTCACCTTTCCTAGTAAATCAGCGAAAGGTGTCCAGCAGCGCCTGCTGACTCTACCCCACCATTCTATGGCCAAAATACTGTCTGAAAGTATCAGCTTTTACAAAACTCTAGCACTTTTTTGTCGCTGACTCTTAGACTATAACGATGTGTAAAATTAACAGAAAAGACTAGCTTTTGCAAATAGGCGTTGCTCCCGTGAACACCGACGGATGCTATTATGCTCGTATTTCCGCAGGTGTTCTATTGAGAACCGTATATGCATGCAAATTTGTTGATATGTATGTTAATCGATTATGCCCATTGGAATGCCATGAAATGCATTCATAATTTATTATGAAACGATGTAGTTTTATAATTGGAAAATCGTTGAAATAATGTATTTTTTGTAAATTAATTTCGATTTTCCATATTTACACATTTTCCATAAATATTCCATAAGCCTAAGAATAGTAAATTTATTATAAATAGGATATAAACGAATTTACCGCGTGAAATTTGTAGCACCCGACTTTTCAGTGACGTTGCAGCCGCCTGCAACGTCACCGAAACGTCTGGTGCTACAAATTTTACGCGCTAAATTCGTTTATATCCTATTTATAATGTCAAACAACCGCGATAGTCTTTGAATAAATTTATTGTTTGTTTCTTTCTACCCTTTATTGCGAAATTTCACAATGGGCGGGTTTATTGTCATATGGTAATTTCTTACAACCAACCCTACTATGACGTGTTTATATGTATGTATGCGTGTAACATGTGTGTAAGTGTGTGTCTTGTTATTGCATTCGATCGACAGATTACTGCTTTTAGAAATGGACTAAAGGCTGGTATAGATAAGATAGGATTATTTTTACACGCGTAATCAACTATTTCGTATAGTCCATTCATTCCTTTCGATGGTATCATGAAAGATAAATCCTTAGCTTTTCAACGAAACAAAATATAGAAAAACTTTTTGTGGTAGAAGCTTTTACTGCCATATATTTTAGGCCACAAACCAAAATCACCTGTCAACTTTTCGAGATATCCTAGAAAAAGACACAAGTCGAAGAACAGCTGGAAAATTGCAATGCTTAAAATTTAATAACTAGAAGTAAACCTAAAGTTTTTACACGACTGCCTGACTAAAAAGGAGTGTAATGTGTTCAGGGTTCATCTATGTATGTTTTCCATTTCTGTATTCCACCATAACTTCTAAACGCTTTAACCGATTTAGAAGTGTGGGGTATTGTTAGAATCGTTATGTCTTCCTTAGTGACATATGGTACCTTAACTGTCCAAATATCAAGTAAGTAGTTGTCTAAATGTCCAATTGTAATAAATTAACTTAAAGATATCGTGTTTAGTTTTTAATGAAAGGTCTGATTGAGCATTTTCCGAAAATATACATATTTCTATATGGATAAATACAAAAATCAGAAATGTTACATAAAAAACCGTAATAGAAAATAATTATAAATTTGATAGTTGACTTTCTGTAACGGCAGTCGTGTTTTTTATTCTTTTTAATACATTTACTTGTTTTTCAATTTCTATCAGGAAATCGATATCGGGTAATCCATTGGTGCATATTTCAAAGGTCTTTGGTTTTGACACTATTCTGGTCGGAAAATAACCAGATACATAAGGGAATGAAGAGTGCAGAGTAGGATTTTGTCGACTTTTTGATACCGAGAAAAGGTTATACATGGAGACTTTTAATACTACAGGGCTATACGAATGCATGCATAACTTCAAGTCAATCAGATACGAGAAAACGGATTAAAATATGTACAAGATTTTACCTAGATGGGTTGACATACTAACGAATATGTGAAGTTAAATAGGTTTTGTAATAATAGCCTGACTAAAGCATGGAAGGTAAAGCTATTCCAAATAAAACAAAGCTTTATAACGACCATAATAAATCGTCCTTTTCCAATACCACGTCTCAAGGAAGTCAATCCTCTGTTTACCTCGCTGAAATGTTAATCATACTCTGAACAATCTCTCTCCCTTAACTCGCAATCGCCCTGCAAATGAAGAAAAAGAGCCCAAAGTCTTAATCAAATTGCCGTTCAATTCCGCCCACAGCGGGAGTCCGGATGCCGCAATGGTCTCTAACAATCGCAAGTCGCACGTCCTCTTTGTCTGCGGTGGCATCTTCCAACTTCCCCTCCCCGAAGCGACTCGTCGCCACCCTGATTGATGACTTTAAAACATTATAACTTCGTTTCCTTTTTATTTCATTATCCCTCGGCCGACGTTCTCTTCTCTTCGCTCTCTCGCTCGTCGGGTAGCTGTCGAAATTGAAGCAATCAAGAACATATTAAGAACTTCCTTGCTACTTGATTTTTTCCTTTCTTATAACATTTCATTCTCAACAGAGGGTGATTGGTAATACAGATGAAATATTGCGAAGATCGAAGGAGAGATACTTTCTTTCTCCCTCTCCATGATTTTATGTCAGCTCATAAACGACTTTATGATTTCCGGTTTTCTTTTATGAAACATTGAAACGCATCGATAATGAAATCGAACACTATCGCTTTTGTTTTATATTATAAAAGGTTTAAAAACGAATTTACCGCCTGAAATTTGAAGCACCCGATGTTTCGGCGATGTTGCAACCGCCTTTGTCCAAGGTAGACTGTAGCGCCGTCAATCCGTTGTTCAGTGGGTAGGCGGCAAACCGCTGCCACTGAGCTGATTATAATGGTGGTGGAAATGTCGGGTGCTACAAAATTCATGCAGTAAATTCGTTTATAAACCTTTTATAACGCATCAAAATTGTCGTATTTTTTTCAAATATTTGATGTTCACTACTTATGCAAGTTCGTTAACCTGCGTTTTGTATTTTAGTCGACGTTGGTTCTTCGAGCCGGATCAAAATAATAATTATTATTTTGGTGTGGCATCAGACCGAATTAGACGGCCTAGACCACATTCTTAAGACATCATCTGAAATCGTCAATGATGAGAATGTATCGGCCTCGAAAATTAGAGGGCCTTCACAATAGTTAGGTAGAATATCTTCAACAAAATTTCTTAAGAGCCCCAATACGAATTGCTCTCCCGCCAATTCAGAAATTTTGAAAAAGCGGTCAACCGCGGCTAAGGATGGCTCGCCAAGCCGCTCCTGGCACCAGACAAATAGGAAGAGACTATTTAAACTTGATTCTTAATCATTTATTCCGTCTAAGAGCGATTTCATTCTAGCAGCTTGCCAGGTTACCGCGACCACCCAAAAACGTTGGTTGTATTCTTTATTGTTTAACTCGTTTTTTAGGTCAACCTATATGTAACTGTGAAGTTACTATGTAATGGAAACTAAGGAACAAAATTTTAAACAATTGTCAAATAACATGACACAACAATTGAGTGTAGTTCTGATGAAACATTTTTTATTTATTTATTTATTTGTTTGGTAATTTACAATTATCTACAGTAAATGGACATATACAATTACAATGTCATAGCCGAGAATCCAGTATTTAAAAACTGGTAACATGTTATGCCAAAAACTGTTGCCAGTGATCCTATTAGGCTTGTGGCCTAACTAGGCAATAGCCTGGTCTAAGGCGGACATTTAAATTGTTTTAAATATAATATAAACCAATATAAAAAAACTAAGTACTGTAGACTATAGAAAATTTGGGAGAAATAACTTTTAGTGTATGAACACTAAGAGTTATTATTAATTGTTACAAGCTGGAAAATTGAATATAAAATTGATAATATAGATTTGATAACCTTATCATAATCATAAAGTATATGCACAATTAGCTAGTATTTAGACAATCATAATTGCTTAAAAATTAATACAATATTATTGCACCATTGGGCTGATCCGATGATGGAGTCGCATGCTAGAAAATAGTTACACATGTAATATTAATAAGTAATGATATAAACCATAATATATGGTTACAATTAGCGATATAAAACAGACGTCATCTTCCATTATAACTTTCTCACATTATAGCAAGTAACTTACAGAACAATGGCAGGATATTGATTATGCAGTAAAAACACAAACTTTTTAAAATAACCGAACTCAAGCATTCAATAAAAAAAATATAAGAGAAGCTGGCGTTGACAAGTAAATAATGACGGTGTCTAAAGAATATTGTAAAATATAATGAGCTTAGCGTGGAGTCGCGGCTTTGAAAAGATTTTCCGCGCGCTTGTCAATGTGAAACGCTCACTCATCCATCGCCTTCCGTGTTGTTCCTTTGGCCCTTGATTTATCAACGTCTTTATTGTAATCCCCTCGACTATTTATCAAGTCATACGACATGCGTTCCAGCTTAATCCCGCATGTGGTGATTGTATTTGATTCGTTGATTCCATTTCAAACATTATGCTGACTCGACAATTTATTAGCTACCTTTGTCTGCGATCAATAATGGAGTTTATTCTTTTCACTTTTCTTCGTAATTTCAATATTCAACACATTAATTCTTTACTGTAACTGCAATTATTCGTCAGCAATATTAAGCAACATTTCTTTAACGTTGATGTTCTTCTACTTCGGTCTTATCTATTGCGTTTCTAAGAACATGTCAGGAAAAGGGTTGGTTGGGGAGTTGCTCACCTGGAGGTTCCTTATCGAATACGAAAATAAATCAGCTTCAAAGTCAGAACGTCAGATCATTGACTTTTGCGACTGTGTGTATCGCCCATGGTAGATCCAGCGTATGCAAAATGCTTGTGCGCGTTTTTTGCCATTCCATCTCGTCATCACGTGTCACCCTTCCTTACGAGGACACCTATGATGAATATGATATGTTGCAATTTCATCTGGCTATCCAAGTTCTAAACTTGTAGATTTTCAACAGCCGAGCTAGCTGTACGCATTAACCTGGTGTGGTATTGCCATAGCCATAACCCCTAAATTCAATGCCGTTAGTTTTTAGTGGTAGCTTCTCCGAGTATTCTGCGATTGGCGGAATCGCCTTACTCCTTTTTAAAACTAATTGATAGGACCTAGTTGTTTTAATATTGCGTTGGCTAGTTGTTTTAATAAAAGTTGGCAAATTTTTCAACTAGTTGATTCCTACACTTCGTAAAATCAAAATTAATAAAAAATACTACTAGAATATGTATATATGTACGAGTACCTACATTATAAGGTATAATAATAAGAAGGTTAAACATTCAAGCGCAGATTTTCTAGGTTGTATATAATAAACAAAATTTCCCGATATATTCAATTCAAATTTATCGATAATTTCGCAAATTACCGTATGGATAATAGCACTAATATCAACCAGAATTATTTGATAATTTCACAAAGTATCGTATGGACAGCAATTAAAATAATTTCGAAATACAAATAGTTAAAAAAATGTAATAATAAAATTATTAATATCTAATATTGCCAATCGCCAATAGTCAGAATAAAAAATCACAATGATATAGTAGTCAATAATAGAAAGAATAAAGAATAAAGATTGTCAAAAAAGTCAAGTGATAGAACTGATAGAATTCGATATTGTCAAAATCGCTAATGCCATAAATTGGGTTTTATTTAAAATACACTGTACTTCTTTCTTATGGTGAGTAAGTTTCTTTGTATGTGTGTCTTCCAATTTATTTTTAAGGGTACATTCTATAAATAAAGCCACATGGCTTGAGAATATCTCAAATTGATTAGAGAATATCTCAAATTTATTAGAGAACATCTCAAATTTAAAAATCTTTAAAAATTTAAACCGCGTAAGCGCGTTAGTTCGCGCGACAATAAACATAAAGTATAACACAGCCAGATACAGACCTTCTAGGTCCAGTTGGTTGTGCGATTTCGCCTCTCTTTGGATATGCTAGCATATTTTTATGCATAGAGCTATATTTTTCGCTATAATAATGTTTGTTTCGCTAAAATAAAATAGATAAAATTGCAACGATTATAGTCACATCGAGTAGTCTTTTCTAATCAGTTTTCTGTCTTAGAATCTTATAAATAAACAATAATAAAATAGACAATAAATAAATAGCGGTATATAAACATTAAACAAAAAGCTTTGAACTGTAAGGGGGTTGCGAGGAGAGCGGGTATCTCCCACCCCTCCAGCTACTCCGCGTCTGACCATCAGCTTTTATTTAATTTGTATTTTTATTTGATTACATTACTATGATTTAATGTAATTTAATACTTGTAATTTATTACTATTATAATGTACACAACAACGTCGCATATATACTGTAAATAAATAAAATATCAAATAGCCGATTCTGTTCCTTCTTTTTATAAGAGATGTTTTTGTAATTTCAGTATTTTCTACAATCTGTAAAGATTTTTGAAATCCATTCAGCTGAACTGAACTGAACAGCCAGCTCTGTTCTCACGATACGTTCGTGCATACATTGTCGGAAACACAAAATTAATTCTTCTCGAAAACAACAACATAAATAACAACCTGTGTACGATACTTAAAAACATAAACCGCGACGATAAGGCAATGAAACGGCAGGAAGCCGCGATCGCGTCGCGAAGGAAAGGCACCAATGGCGAAATCGTTATTTGTCAACGTCTCAATTTAAGTCCCGCTTCCATTAATCACACACGTGTACGACGAACGCCCGATGTGAATGCGCCCGCCATTCCGCTGCTGCTCCGGCGAAATTTGCATACGAGAACGCTGACGCGACGGAAACAGTAAATGCGGTCGACGCCATGTTTGTTACAGATTCGTCGAATTCTGAAAAGAGAGACGTTAGGCTGATGTATATATGGAGATATCGACGGCTGAAAGGCTAATTTACGTAACCAAGCCAACGTAACGTAACCATTACGTAATAAAGCCAACTTTTAGAGAACCAGAAAAAAATCTTAAATGCTCTGTCATCATAATACTGAATTCCACTCCTACTCTTTCTGTGTCCATTGTGCATAACATAGGGGAGCTAATGGGCACTTGCAGTTGGGCTATTATAACCCATGTGTTAGGGTTCTCCTAACTCACAGGTCAGCACCCATCCGGTAGCCTCCCCACAGAAGTGCGAGCCCGGGTAGGACTCTGTGCTTGTGGGTCAGTTCCCCTGGGATTCGTCCTTTGGGCGCTCTTGGGCGGTTTGCGCACCGTGCGACGTCAGCCAATCGACTGTACATTCCGACTGATAACCGGGGGAGCTTGAAGACGGCTTTGTTTCCTATAGAGCGGGGGTGGTTGTTAACCTTACGGCAACCGCTCTTGAAACGACCAATCCAATCGGTTACCCGAAACCGGGTGAACAGCCGGGCAAAGGACGCCGTGGTCCGCGATAGATTCGGCAGACACCGAATCACCGTTAAGTAAGGGAGAAGACCGCGTAAGCAACCTCGAACCTGTAACCAGTCGGAGGCCGGAGAAATCTGGCCATAACTGGTAGCGAGGGCGCTTGGTCTGCCCGCTGGGTTACCTACCCGGTGCCGCGCGGTAAGCTTTGGTCTCTCGCGGGCTATTTGGCGGAGCTTGATAATGGATTGTTATTATCTAAGTCGTTAACGATCACATGCCGTTATACTAGCCTGCGGTGACGGGTTCGCTTGTTGTAATCGACACCGCCCAACTGAGCATAACTCTGGATCGATCTCCCAACAAATATACGAAACTCGCCTTCTTTACAACCATTAAAGTTTTTCTCTAAAATTACTACTTTTCTAAGAAGTGCCCAGTTCTCCCCTTTCTCTTTTCTTCCTCCCCAATGTCCTCTCCTCGCGCATTCTTAGCTGTTAGTTTTAAATATAGTAGTTTGTATTTTAAGAAAAACCTAATAATCTATTTCCCACAACATGCACATTTACCACTGCACTGTGATTGGATTAGTTTCGCCTTTTTGTGTTAAAATTTGTAAGTGCAAAAACAGACTGTATTGTTATTTATTATTAAAACACTTTTACTGGGACATTTAAAGAATCAATCTACATTAACTCTAAAAGCTATTATACTTTTTATAATGAAAAGGAAGGAATATAATACCGTTATTTTACTGTCATTAATTTTAGATAATTTTGTTGGTCAGCATGGCTTAACATGAAGTGGGAATAGTTCGGCCGTATTCAATATTTTAATTTAAATAAAAACCTAAAATATGGACGTTAGGTTACACGATTCGATTACTAGATATATAGTCGATATAATGGGAAATATACGCTTTAACCCAATGTACGGTTTCAAAATACCAAATACCTGTTTGCCGTAACCAATATAAGATATGTAATACCTGAAAAAATAATTTAGTAAGAAATGAAGAAGGAATATTAAGAATTTTAATAATTAAAAAAAAAATGATTTAATTGACATATAATATTCAATTCCATATGAAAGGTAAAAAGTAACCAATATTTTATTAAAAAAACATCCGATTTTCAGTAGAAAAGACGAAACTAGAGAAGAGGAATAGACAAGTGATTCAACATGAGAAGAAAACGCAATATACTAAATATACAATAGACGAAAGCAGAGAGAAAAATGGACAAAACGACAAAAAATACTTTTTGCTTTCCTCATGAACATAGATCCTTTAAGGATCTATAGCTTTTAATGATACCTTCCTAAGGAAGGGATCCGTAAATGCTAATGCTCCTCAACATTAAAAATGTGCCGCCTGGTATATTCGGTTTTCCGTCTCAGGAGCATTTCTGGCTGCGGTGGCAAATTTATTGATTCATTCATTTTAAAAATGAGACACAAATGAATTAACATTGTCTGAGCAAGGACCATTCTACTAAACGTGACTATGAGCAATTTTGAAGGTCATGAAGCTGGAATATAGCAATAGTGACCTAGCTAGATATCGAAATAAATATTATATTTTTTCTTATTTTACCATGACATTAAAGAACAGCTCCAAAAAATTCGTGAACAAATTACCGAACGTTACCGGGCGACTTTCGCATTGCTATAATCCCGTTATGGAGTTAAAAATTGAATTAAGTCCTTAATCCGTCTCGCTTCTGGATGAATATCCCCCCCCCCCCTCCTCTCCCTCTTTCCTTACTTGGCCCGATCTTAATCTTACTTTTTTCTCCCAAGGCGTGTAGCCACAGATTAGGAAATATCTATATTCTAATATACAAGACGCTTTACCAGTTTTCTTCTTCGTCCACATTTTTTAGGACCATAAACCGGATCACCAACATAATAACCCTAATATCTCGGAAACTAAGAATGCTAGCTTATTTAATAATTACCACATTGATGACTAAGAATGCTTTTTATAATAGTTTTGTTATGAGAGAACAGAATCAAAGACAAAAACAATTGTAATGAATTCGTAGTTCAGTTTTTAAAAAATCAGTTTAGATCAGTTAGAAACCAAGAAGTTTGATTAAGTTTTATTGAGTTTTATTAAGTTTAATTGATAAATAGTCTATAAAATACTTTTTATTTTGATAAGCTAGAATTCTTAGTTTCTGTAATATTAGGATTTATGTTAGTGATCCGGATTCATTGCTCCCAATGTATATACGAATATTTTAGTAGTGTATACGTGGAAACCGTTCAACGATTAGCAAAATAATATTTTCATAAATTTTAATATTACATCAACACATTTATACAACAATACATATTATACCAAATGAAACAGCCATTTTAACGATAAATGGATAAATTCTAAAAATATATTTCAAATGATGTTGAATGCCACGTTAATTCAGTATTTCCAGGAATGAAATTCTTACGTAGAAAATTAAGTGTCGGTCATTTAATATAAAACAGAGGAGTATTATAAACTCTTATTATTAGGCGTGTCAAATTAATTAGGTAATAGTTCTAATCATTTAAATTGATTAACCTCCACCTACTTACTTTAGAACATTACTTTAATATATCATGATGATAACAAGCAATGGTTATTTTTTTTAGTCTAAGATTTTTAGTCTAGACTTTTTCGAGCTTATAAATAAATATCATCTGTTTTTCAATTTTATATACTTTGTAAACTCTACACTTTTTAGTTTCCAGTAATTTCATGTATGGCTGTAGTTTCTTTATTGAGATTTTAGAATATCAACGCAGGAAATATGTAAATGAAACAGAATTAACAAAACACTCTCAGCAACCACATGGTTCTCGCTATAATTGCAATTGAGTCGCTGAGATTTGCAATTGAGTCGCATCTGTTTAGTCTGTGGCGTAACTTTAGCACCGATCACCCGCCGCGTTTGCAAGGTGCTCTTGAAGCTTAATAACGTTGCAAGAAATGAGATGAAATATCGCGCGAAATGTCCGCGAATGCTTTCACGAAAAATGATTAAAGTGAAGGCGGAAATTCTCTCGATAAAACAGCGTGCGGGAATTTTTAATCTCGGAAAATATACTCGCGTTTATTTGGCAAAAGTAAGTTAGCATGATGAAGGGAGGCGCCGAATGGTAACAACGAGAATCGGAGTCACGGTCGCCAATGTCGGTTTTATAAAGAAGGGAACGAAGGAAGGATACAAAATATAAACAATAAATACCATATCCGGCCATTACAGTATCAGGAAATCATGGTTTACAGGGAGACGTCTTTTGCTGGTTCGATACTTGCAGAGCGGCTGCAATTCAAATTTGGAACTTCCTTCGTGTATCTCTGTTGCGATAGTTGATTATACCTCCTATATCTTCATATATCCTATATCCCTATTCGCACTCCTACTGGATGTGGAATTTATATGGATTCGCACTCATACCAATATTAGTCACATTTTATGGCAACTACGCTTGTTAAATAAATGTTGTTGAACGTCTGAGATACATAAAATAGTAGTCTGCATTTATAGGGGAATCTGACATTGAAGTCAAAAGTTAGGTCTAAAAATTTAGGGGTAAAAAATAATTTCGATATTTTAAAATTCAATATTTTTATGAACGTTTAAAGTTGTGATTTTTTGGTACTATTATTGTTAAGATACAATATATTTTTTGAAGTACCTTGAATATATGATGCAGAAATAATAGAGTGTAGCGGACATTAGTTAATAGATGTATTTCTAAGTGGGTACAGCCTTTATATATCGATCCTGGAAGGACTCCACAATTTGGTGACCCCGACGTGATATGAACACGCAACCTTCTGATGTATTTCTAACTGTGTAGCGTAAGCACAGCTTTAGATAACGCAGCGCGGCTGACGCCCGCTCGGATTGTACAAGTACCAACTAGTATGAAACGAGCAACCGCTCAATAAACACAATTAAGTAGGTACATACTTCGAGTTTCATTCTCCTCCCCCTCGCAGTAGTCGCATCTCTAAAAACAGTATAAATTAAATGTGGTAGTTTCGGGATAAGTGGGTACAGCCGTTCTACATCGATCCTAGAAGGACTCCACAAGAACAAAAAAAACTTTAAAATAGGTCAAAACAATTCTTTAGTTTTCTCGTAGGTATATATGTAGTGAATCTGAAAAATATGTTATTATAACTCCAGGCATCTTCTTAATTCGTTAATCTAGTTTTTGTTACGCGCTATTTTTTCGAGTGATTTCAATTTCAGATTACCCTATAAATGCAATCTACTATTTTATGTTTCTCAGACATTCAACATCATTCGTTAATCTTATGCCCGCTCTACACGTTGGCCAACATATGTGCCATTGCCTATATCTCTCTCACTCTTTCCAATTTATATCCCATTTTCAGACATCACAGTCACAGATACTGTGTCACAGTGGTGCAAACTCGCTTCCGCCAATCAAGACAATTTAGCGCCTTATAATAGCATTGTTGTAATTAAGAAATGAGAAATAATAAAGACCTTTCTGATTCTGATTCTGATTCTGATTCTGATTAGCGATGTGGCCCAACATTCTCCCAACTAAGCAAGTTGAGCCCTAGGGACATGGACAGAACGATCCAGAGAGTGATTTTACACCAATAATATAAAAAAACGCAAATTTGAGTTTTTGGCGCGTACGAGGTGACTTTCGGCCCTCGTCTCGCCATCGCATCGAAAGCTGCAAATTGCTGCTATCAGAAGACAGCCTTAATAACTATAAAAGACACTGATGAATGAAGAGTTTGTTTTTATATCAGATTGTTTTTAAGCGAGAATTCTCTTCCTAAGCTCTTCAACATTATATTCACTCGACATCTCCTTCATTGCTCTCTCCTCTTAAAGGCCTCGGCAATCCGTCATCTGGCTTTACGAGCGTCTCTTTATGTGCAGTAATGAAAGACAACCTGATTGGCAGCCGTCGGCGTTTACGCACAATTACCTCCCTCGGTTGAAATTAAGAAAACTTAATAACGAAACGCCCGCACCTGTTTCTACCACTTTTGTTCGCGTCATAATGCGATGAACAACCGGCGAAAAGCACCGTACGAATTCACAAGTGCGAGCGACGAAAGAGAGAAAATCAGCGAGATGATAAAAATGTGCAGGAGTAAACCAAATTCGGATAATGCGGAAAATAAAGCAAGAATGTTAATTACCAGCATTGCTAGGTTACTAAGATTTAGCTATTGTATACGATGGGATTTACTGAGGACTCAAAAAGTGAAAATAGGTCTGCCTTTGAACACTTAAAAGACGAAATATAATAGTAACAACAATAAAACGCTTTGTTGAAACAAGTCGGTGACTTATTGCGTTAAAGCAATATCTTACAGCAAATTTCAACCTAACGTAAAACATGTTTTGCGGTAAAAATAAAATAAATCGTATCAAATGTATCTAACATATTAATCCAGCAGAAAATGAAACATTCTAAATTAATAAATAATATTTGAAAAACGAATGTACCACATGAATTTTGTAGCACCAGATGTTTCGGCGACGTCGCAGCCGCCGTTGTCTAAGATAGACTAAATCGAGTGCTACAAAATTCACGCCCTTAATTCGTTTTTTATCTTATTTATAAGGTCAAACAACCGCTATAGTCGCGATTTCATCATAAATTACAATTGGTAAAAAAGCAATAAACCTATAATGACGCAGGCAAGTCTAAGGACCATGGTACATACTCGTATATGTCCCACAACTTCAAAAATCATTTTATATACTATCGACTACGAATAATTTATAAATTATATTTTTTCCATGTTATTGAGACATCAGAATCATAATATTTAAGAAAATATATTGTTTAAAATATACCGTTTTTTTTAAGTATCGCAAATGACCAACGAACTCTGGTGATTTTAAATAAATATTTTTTTCAATTTGTTGTTTTTTTATTTTAGTGTGTTTTTTGTTACGTATGACTTCTGAGTTAAATAATAAAATAATCTAATTTTGGAAAAAGTTGTAACTTTGCATCTTTATGGACCACAGTGACAATTATGTTTCATCAATTTATACAAAATCTATTGAACCAATATACACAAATATACACATAACTTGACATACATGTTATTTACATCGCCTTTTAACAGTTTTATGTATCAAAAATTACGATACTCTACCGCAAAGCTTATCGTCCTCAATGGGTTAAAGCAATACAAACTTGGTGTTGTCCTGGCATATATGGGTAAAGCATTCCAGAGACGTATTCCATGTAAGAGAAGGAATGCAAATAGAAATGACTACTGTGACCAGTAGTATAAAATCGAAGACTATCGCGGTTGTTTGACATTATAAATAGGATAGAAAACGAATTTACCGCGTGAAATTTGTAGCACCCGAGCCCGGCCCCCCACCACCGTTATAACCTACGCAGTGGCGGAAGCGGTACGCGGCCTACCCGCAAAACAACGGATTGACAGCCCTTCAGTCTACCCTGGACAACGGCGGCTGCAACGTCACCGAAACGTCGGGTGCTACAAATTTCACGCGGTAAATTCGTTTTCTATCCTATTTATAATGTGACCAGTAGGTTGTCTTTCGATTACTATCATGAGCAGTAGGTTGTCTTACGATTTCTGAGGGCGCCGTGAGCTGATAGAATATTGAACCTGCTTATGAGATAGCTCGAAACGGTTTCCTCCAATATTCTGCAGTGCAAACCGAAAACTCTCGTATTTCTCCTTTCTCCAGTCATCAGCCAGTGAAATCTCCTTCTTTACTCCTTAATATGGTCATACTTTCTTAGGTCATAAATAAAGCGAACGCCAACATTTAGCAGCTTTTCAATCCTGGTGGCTGTATCTTCCGAGATGTCGAGAAGGCTACATCTAAATAATTTAGGAGAGAGAAGAAAATATTGGCAGATTGCGATTTTCCTTTTCTCGGAGAGAAAATTCTTTGGCTTCCTAAGTGCATAAAAGCGACCAAAGTGTTTACCTCTCATCTCCTCGAAATATTTGTGGATTGTTAAACCTTTTGCTAGACAGGGCGACATTTTTATGTCATTATTAATAAAATAGAGACCATTGAATGGGGTCATTGATGTGAAATATAATTTATCATAGAAAGCTACAACCAAAATTTTAGAAGCCTTTGTGGTTACAGTTACAGTAATGTACTGAAATGGAGAGAACCTATTTCAAATCGATAAATCGACTCCACGGGAGTTAATCAACGGGAGTTATCGTTGAGTGTTAGCATTGAGGGAGTTAAACAACGGAAGTTATAATAATCGAGAATCGACGGGAGTTAATGAACGATTAACTCCCGTTACAATGGAAACATAAATTGATAAATATTTCAGTGTACCGAAAAATGCTCTAAAAGTTGTGGTCTTTAAAAAATGTAGAATCGAAAAACAAGAGCAACCACATTGGTTTATTTTTGAATTTCCCTTCTATTCTATAAATAAAAGAACTTTTTACTCTGAACTTTGTTTCAAAAAGTACCTTTTTTTAGCCTTTTGGAACGTGGATTTTTAACGTAAACGTTCGTCATCATCATTATCGTTACAGCCCATTATGTGTCTTAGCTTCGTCAAGAATCATCTTTCATTTCCTCTTAAGCTATGGTATATTAGTAATTCACTACTAGTGCATATAGGTCTTTAACCACAGAATCAAACCATTACAGTTTTAGTCGCAGTTTTGGTCGCACTTTTGACGACGATCACAGTTTTGGTTGTCCGATTTTAAGGTTCCCTTCAGATTTTTCACAAGGAATACATTTCAACTGCTGCTTATTTACCACTTATGCCCTATTTCATCCATATGCCCTAACCACCTAATCCATCTGATTTTCAGAAATATTATAACTACACATAATTATATACAGATTATACGGTTCTTTCTTTCTCTTCTCCATACGTGATCCTCCTGCGTGGCACCGAAGATCCTACGAAGATTCATCCGCTCTGGCGAGAGTCCATGTTTCTGAAGCGCCAATTAAGACTGGTCTGATTGAGTGCCTTATAGAAGGTTCCCTTCGTTCTCCGGGATAGCAGACGGTATTCCATTTGAGACTGAAGCTCGAAAGTCGAAGTAACACTTATTTGCAGCCATTTAGTGTACTTTCCCCTCTTCACTGATGTTTTTTTCACAGCTAAGAAATGATCCGAGGTATGTGATCTTAACAGATGTGTAAAATGCGGATCTTATGAATATCTTAAGAGCCCGTTCACATATTTTTTCCAGAAAGGCAAGAAAAGTGGATTTTTGGCGTTCTAATTCCAAGAAATAAAGAGATTTCTACAAACTTTAATTACTGAATTACCTGGACCATTTCTTGATGTTGAACATAGCGGCCTTTAATTTTAGATGTAACGAATATTATTTACTTATTCAGCCCATTTTCCGAAAGTCGTTATTCGTAAAACGCTCGGAAGGCAAACTTTGAGCTCCTTAATACAGTAATATCACTACAACGAAAACCGTATACTATTTTTTTTATGTCCGTCATGTATTCTTGATGTACACTACGGCTTTATTTTTTCGTTTTTTGACCACATATCCAAGGTATACATTACTTACAATTACACAAAATTAAAAAAAAATCTTCCTGTATCATTCTAATTTTCATATCATCGTCAGAATGTTTGACAGTCCATTTTGCCGGTACGAATCGTACACAATCGTACCGTAAGATCGTGTTTTGTTTATATGCACGTGTCTTTGCTATGATGACCTAGTATTATTACCATTTAAAGCAGTGATTATGCGATCGTATATTGTACAACGTCGATTAGTATCATTCTGACAAGTGAACGATCAACAGCGCGTATATGACGTTATATCACGTATATTATAAAATAAAATAATGATTATCTTCGATTTTAAATAAACGCATAATATCGTCATCCGGAATAACGAAAAATACCAAAACAGTGCAGGAAAACAAAAAAAAACAACACCTGGGTAAAGCGAAGAAATTTAACGAAGAAATAAAAAAAATACCAAGTTTTTCCCAACTTCGTTTTACCGTGAAATCAACAAAAAATCAATCAGAGGCCTCTCCTAGTAGGTACGTCTGTCAGCGATGTAATTTATTTATTTTTATTTATTTTATTTAAGAATTAATTACTATAAAACATTGATTAGCTTACAAAAATAACGGGAACCGAATGGCAAAACCTTAACCTTTTGCTTATTTGTTTCTGTCACCCAACTGGGACTAGCCCGTTCTAGGGTGGACAGGACTCCAATACTACAATCAAGTTTGCTTGATTGCTTGGTTGCTTACAAATGTACAAGTTTTAGTAAAAAAACTAATGACACTAAATTGCCCAAAAATGTGGTCTTCAGAATAAAAAAATAATAATAATAATAAAAAAATATTAAAAAATAAAATAAATAAAATGCAATTCCATTTTTAAATCGGCAATAAATATAATATAAAATTCGATTAAATAATATAAATAAAGTTATATGTGAGAAAAGAAAGAAACATTCATTAATATTTAATATTATGTTTTAAGTAATATAAGATATAATATAAAAATACCTAGTCTAAAAGTATAATTCATTGTCAAAGTCAAATATTTTTTGGTAGTTAGTTCAATGTTAAAAAATACTTAACATATAAGTTTAAAAATATGTTAATAATTTGTGCACCTAAGTTTTATTATACTATTATTTCTAACATTTGATGTATGGTTAGTCTGTTATGATTCGATAACCATTTCTTTACACATTATTACACACATTAGTACACAAAATTAAAAAAAAATCTTCCTGTATCATTCTAATTTTGTCAGAAATAAAATAAGATTCTTATATAATACTTATACTATATTAAAGTTCACTCTTTTAGCAATACGACATAATATAAAGTATTGTCATTAGAAAGGAGAAAACACTGCAAAAAACAATTAGAAATTGTGTATATATTTGCTTGCGCAAGAGAAGAGCGCTCAGTGCCGGTTTTTCTCCCAGGGTTGAATAGTTATTTATTTATTTATTTATTTATTTATTTATCCTATCTTTTATAGTTACATCCAAAAAAAAATGCGTTCATTTTTTCAACTCATTTTAAAAGAATACCTACGCTATTTTGTAATACGGCTCTTAACAGATTAAAAAATATAGGGACCAACAATTAAAGTTGGAGAAGGGTACAACACTTTTTCAAGTTGGGTAGCCATATATTTGGTTTTTTCCTGATTTATTTTCAGATTCATATAATTTTATGCTCTGTCCAATGCTAAAAGGTTTTTCTAAGGGTTTGTGGAAATTGTGAAATATAATCAATATAATCAGCTTACGCAAGTAGTTGTACAGACTTATCGAAATTGTGTATATGTTACTGCCTCCGAAATAGCACCATATTTATGAATCACCAAGATTGTTAAAAATGTATTCCAAATGGAAACACTCTCCTCGGGCAATTCAAGTTATTTTTATTTGAGGCATGGTTCTTTTGAAGTAAATAACCTCCCCCCCCCCCCCACCCCCTTTCCCCTGACCCTTAGGACGTCACCCGCTGTGCTCTTGATTAAAGAATTCGACGTAGACTTTTGCTTTAAAGCCATTTCAATACTGCGCTTACTGATGGACTGCCTTTTGAGGGATGGAAGCGAGAAGGGAGGGGAGGGGGGAAAGGGAAAGGACGGAGAGGCAAAGAAACCTTTTTTTGATATTTCAATAAAATTTCACTCTTTTCCTTACAGTTTACGACTCACTTCCGTCCGGGAAATTAATTGACTCTTCCTTTATGCCGTCGAAAGAATGAGCGCCGCACATTTGTTTTTCCGGAAATGAGTTTTACGTTTCAATAAACATGGTTTTAGTCGTGCCATCGTCGTACCGCTGTCGCTTGTTGTCTTGGAATATGTTTATTGTATGATTTTTAATATCCTGATCCGATCGACATTTTTAAACAAAGCTGGACCGAAAATCTTCGAAACGGGAATCTTCAATCACATGTCTCTGTACTTGTTCCTATGTTGACATCTGATATTCCACAAACTTGTTTGAAAAAGCATTAAGATTCTATGATATCTACCATGGGAAGCGATTTTAATTAGGTGGACTGTAGATTTATAGATCGCTGGTTAATATTCGGCTCGAAGGACCAGCGTTTGCTACAGGTCAAGGCCAATACATATCTTATTAACGTAATATGTGTTCAGCAAAATCTTACATATTTCAAGTTATAATAGATTGTCGCAAAAAAAAAAAATACCGCCTTGCGTCATTGTTTTGACTCTCCTAATTAAAAAAAAATAATTATAAATGGTAGTTGTCTCTCTGTCTAGTTATCTCTCTGTCTGTCTTGTTTAATTCTCAAAAAAACGTAACAACAATTCACTATTATTTAATTTTGTTTTCCTCAAAAAAAATGTATTTTTTTTTAAACTATAAAACTTTGAGATTTTGCTGAAGACGTGTTTTATTATTTAGGTAGATCTTGACCAAAGCTATCACCACCTGAAGTCTATCGGCTCAGTTCTGATACTCTCTATATATAACATATCGTATCCTCGATATGACTGTTTATTATTATGTTATAAAAACCTACCTAATCCATAAATAGGATGAAGAGCTTCGGGAGATACAGTACGACAGCCAAAAGGATATCAACGGCTTACTGACCTTAGTTGGTTCGACCTTGGACCTTAGGCTTGGTTAGATCTTAGTTGGTTCCTTGATACGCTGGACCGCATTTTCGGATATTTTAAAGGGTATTCACAGGCGGTAAACGTATATTGAGTAACGCGTACCTATTCAGTCAAACGAGTACAAAATGCCGGTGACGGATGTAGGATAGGGCGGGAATTAAATTGAATTTAAATAACGGGGGCTGATTTACATTTGGTTCAAACAGTTAGAATCTAAAGAGTTTGAAGAATATTTAGAAGACACAGTCCAATGCATGTTTGCACCACTGTCAAGCAGAATTTTACGAAGTTATTACATATTTACTATGTTACCAAGTTTAGTGAAGTTTACATTGCTCGCGTTGCTCACTCATGAGTTAAGCTTTATTAGCTTTTGCCCCAGAGAATCTTTCCAGGTCGCAGCGGCACAATAGAAGAATATACAATTCATGCATTGCCGCAGCTGCTCTCAAACTTTCGAGGGTTGACTGAATTTTATCGTATATTTTATTGAAATCTGACACTATGGTCTTAGCAAATGTCGCTGTTTGGGAGTGAACTCGTGCGCCGACTCCGAGAGTCCATTAGGGTTCTGTGCTTGACCGTGCTCTTTGGAACGTCCTATTCACGACTTTCTGTATCTTTTCGTTCAGGAAGACGATGCACGCCTCCTGGTAGGTGAGAACAACCGGGCCGGCAGGATCATTCGGGCGAGCAGAACGACTCTCGTTCTCTGCCTAGTTAAGGTATGGTCTGAGGATCACATTGCACGAGTACAAGGCATGCGATGTCATGCAACTGTGTAGTATCGCAGCAATCCGGTCTGTAGATCATACCACACGCGAAACGCATATACTTTGGGATATCTGTTCAAAGTACTGGACCGTGAAAGGCCAGGGGGCTGTTTTTTATGACAGCGATGCAACGCCAGTATCGCAAGAATGGGGCGCTCAATATAATATGAGAGTTAGTATTTTTTTTAAATTTTGAGCCGATCACTAAGAATGCGAGTTCAAGACAGAATTTCGTCAAAGGTAGTCATATATGTTTTATTATATTTATATTTTATTATTTTTATATATTCCTTGGTCACCCAAGTAGCGTGAGCAAAGCAGGGCTAAATTTTGACATAATCCCGAAATCTCTCATCGTTTTTGGATTGACACATGAGGCCCCTCTTGTTATCTCCCTTCCCCTTTTTTCCATACCCCTTCTTCTATCTGTTGTCCGCTAGTGGGAGTGAGCCAAGGACAGACACTGTGAAAGAAGCCGAGCTAGGTGAGCGTAGACAGTAATAGGAAATGATCCAAACATCCGAAAGTTTTTCTATATCCGACAAGCTTTATTTTTTCTATTTATTCCGTTTTTCTCGTCCTTAGACGTTATCAATATCTGTCATAAATTCATTGAAATTATTTTGATATCACCCGCCGCCATGAAGCGCAATGTCGGACGCTTGCCAAAGTACACACAGACGGCATTACACTACAAGGTAAACAGAGAGGGCAGACGATTTTAAACGAGAACCGTGCAATATCTAGCAGTGTAATATTTGCGCAGGACACATGGACGCCTGCGAATGGCAGGATATTGCGACTGCAACGGCCGGCCACTGACTGCTTTTGCAGCGGGTGAAATCTGTGCTATCTTGATCAGACTTTTACATGAAGTAGACGATTCTCCTAAATATAAGGCTAAATATGACATTTGTAGTTTTATTGCAAGCTATCAAAGCAACATACCTAACAAATGAAACACACAGTAAGAAGTACACTTCGCAAATTCATATTGATTTAATTGGTAATATTACAGAATGGCACAGCGTTGTGGCGAATCAAACTTCCACAAGCATCCACACAGACAGTTTGCGTAAGATGGTAAAAAGTCGATTCACAGCAACCGAAGCAAGATGGAGAATCACATATTATGTTCTGTGTTCAGGCAGTACTTTCATACATGATCGCATTTGAGATGATTTTCCCGCGCATACATTGTACCTACACTTATCGAAACACTTAAACGAGAGCAGTCTTAATTTACGCTTCTTAAATATGGACAGAGAACAAGCTGCTAGATACTCCACAGGATCTTCGATGCCGTGCAGGAGGATAGCGTGTGGAGAAGAGGAACAAACAAAAAACTGTATAACCTGTATAATTATGTGCATGTTGTGAGGTTGATGGAAATCGGAAGGCTCAGGTGAGTAGTACACGTGAGATGGATGGAAATTGAAAAGTCGTTGAAACGCATCGTTTGTGGAAAATCTGAGGGCATCGTAAAGTCGGACGACCAAACTGCGATGGATCAATTCATATTCCTAATCATTTATTTCATCTCGGAGAGTAACCATATAATTACATAACATAAAACATGTATTACATTGAGATACATCAACTAAAGTAATGTCCAAACAGCAATAAATTCAATCGTACAATCTTCATAAAATATTATGTTATTATTGTCATTGGATAATACCTATTATATTTAAATGAAATGTGAGAAATTGTCAATAGTACCTATATTTTATGTAGAATAATTAAACATTATAACATATAACCATAAAACAAACATATATAACAAAAACATCATAGTAAAAACAACGTAATAATGTTAAAATAATATAGTCAATGGAAATGGTTCAAGGTATAACTATGGTAATCACAATATGATGCGTAGTTTACACATGTAGTTGACTAAGGACCTAAATGTTATTCTGTGGTTAACCCTTTGAGGACCATGGTACATATGTGTTCCATAACTTCAAAAATATTTTTGTGAATTATCGAATAAGAACAATTTGTAAATTATATTTTTTTTATATTATTAAAACGTCAGAATCTTAACATTAGCAATTTTAAAAATATGTTTTTTTTAAATATCGCAAAAACGACCAACGAATTCTGGTGATTTTCATAAAGAAAATAAAATATTGGTCGCAACTTACTGAATTTGATTAATTTTTTCGTGTATGCTTTTTTTATTTTCGTACACGTCACGCAAGTATGGTTTCTGAGTTAAATAATAAAATAGTCAAAGTTTACAAAAAGTTCTAACTTTGCATTTCAATGGACCACTTATGTCCCATCAATTTATACAAAATATATTGAACCAATTTTCATAAAACTTGACATAACATATATGTTGTCCTTTAACAGCTGTATGTATCAAAAACTTCCATACTCTACCGCAAAGCTTATGGTCCTCAAAGAGTTAAAGACCTAAATGCACTTGGAGTGAACGATTGGAATACCAAAACCCAGGACGAAGTGAAATAGAAGAAGGATCTTGACGAAGCCAAGAATCACAATGATCTGTAGCGCTAATGATGATGATTATAATGATCATCTTAGCTTTCACTCTACACTATCGATAAGAAATAGCAAGAAAGTTTCATCATCAATTAAAAGAAGATTTATATATGAAATATCAATACAGTACTACAACTATCTCTATTACAGAGCAGGTGTAACAGGGTTCTCTTATCTATAGTGAACAAAAATGTGATCCTCCTCCCCCCCTCCCTTCCCTGCACAAAAGACATAAACCCTAAACTAACGTGATAGAGCTGCGCCGGATTAAATTTCAAAATTGACATTGTCGTCGTTTGCATCCATCACATCACCCTTGCATCCGATACAATATTCATGACGTCATACTCGTGAATTTGTGACGCGGACCACCAAAGCGGGCGGCACAAGAGTATGTAGAATAAACTGTAAACACACGTGCTGCTACGAAAATGCAGTGCATGTACAGCGATGACCTAAAAGCAGGGGCAAAATGTTCAAATAAAATTAAACAAAATTTGTTTTTGATATCATTGTGCACCTTGATTATATCCTGATATCAAATGCAAGGGAAATATTCACCAGAGTAAGACACTACAAATATTTTTATCTGTCATAACATCAAAGTCGTTGCATTTATCATCATATATTATATAGGGTAAAAGATTGCTCAATGCGTTGGCAATCTTCCTACGCAGGTGACACTAATAGCATTGTCCGGCGATACTAATAGCAATTTATCTGGCCATCTATAATAACATTGTTGATGAATCTTTTTATCGGACCGATTGATTATGAAAACCCAAGAATTTAACTCTTGATAACAATAATAAAATTCAATAGACTGATTACATCAGAGAAATAAATAATACGATGAGATCGAATACTATCTATTAGTCTATCTGATATTAATATGCCTAATTATTACGTATTGGAACCTGTTTACCAAATTTAAAATCTACATCTTTATGTAAATAATATTAAAATATTTGTTTCATTTATTATAATATTAAAAGATTTTAAAAATCATTTGGGATTATAATATTATTCTATTTCGAGATAGAATAGCGTATAAGGGTGTTTAGAGCGCCATCTATAGTGCACCGTAATACTGGCTTACGCCGCCATATTGAACATCTGAGAAGTTTAATCAATGTCTAGAACTATGAATGCCATCTAAACGTTGCATTTCGTAGTAAAATCCAAGCTTCCAAAACGTAGTACAGTATCGAGCAATTTAATACCATATCATACAGAGTTCATAGTAAGGTAGGCATCTACCTTTGTTGCGGCATTTTTTTAGCAAGGGTTAAGGTGGTCTTCAGAAGCTTCCTTATTTTGCCGCATACGGGTTTTTTTTCAGCATTAGAGTTGTTCAATATCACTCCTATTGGCTTTTTTATGACTTTTCTGAATGGATAAAGAGTTTATAATAAGTATATACATATACTTACGTATCAACGGAATAAATTCGCGTAAGTCAACGTTTGACCTGTCACAATCGACACTTAATTATAATTAATAATGGAGGATACGGAGGACCTTTTCAAATATAGCGGTACATGTTTGTTAATACTGTCGACAGGACGGGTCCCTACGTTTTCCGTTGCATTTCAACGACAGTTGAAAATGCACACCAAATTAATAAAGAATGAGATAAATATAAACATATTTGTTCAAAAAGTTAAATCATAACCGAACGGACAAATAACTGAATGAGAAATACGTTTAATAAATAGTAGTGCCATCGACGTTTCATTTTTAAAGGACGCGGCAGTTGCGTTGTGTCGCCACGTAATAATATAAAGCAGTGATTGTGACTAAGCGCCCGATGACTTGACTATGCACGCATCATGCGAGCGTTATGTCCAAGAATAGATAATGTTAGTGTATGCTTGACGTGTAAATGTATGCGAAGTCTTTAGGCGACATGATACCTGGAAACGACCATATCTAAAGAATTTTAGTTTTATAAGTTTTTTTTAAAATATAAGCATTAATTTTAAAAAGTTTCTAAGTGAATCCCTCGATAAGGAACCAATTTAAAATTTGGACTCAAAAAAGTTGCTCATTGCCTTGGACATTAAGGCTTTAAACTGACTTCGAAAACTTTCAGGCGTATTTACTCCTACAATGTAAGCGGTGAGTGTGTTTTATTATAATTTCATAATATTGACTGGTTAATTCTTTAGTGCAGCACTTAGCCACATTTTTTATTTTGGCTCTAAATGAATTACAATTAATTAAAACGTGAGAGCGCTCTTATACCACCACTGCGTAAAGATAGTTATTCTGTGCTAGCGCTGCGATATAGCATTTAGTAAGCGCCTAGTAGCCGGCGCGAGCGGACGTAGAATCTGCTCTTGACGCTTCGTTAACGCTGGATTTTTATTGGCCAAACCCTACAAAATTGACCTCGCCCATTTTTTCGCGTGTACGCCCATTTCGGATATTTTTCTAAGGTCTCATGTCGCCTTAATCGGGCACCTCAAGTAACTGTATTTACCGGAACTAGCGGTCGAGCGTTGCACGACGCGCGCCTGACATTTTCTCTATGTGGCATTACCCGAGCCATCTCAAGGTCACGAGGAGCGCCCGCCATGACAGTATCATACCGCGAACAGGTGAACATGTTGCAACGAGTGCTTACGGTAAACTGGCGGAAATATGCGCGATGCTCGTTTTGGGCGAGCGATTCTGTCCACATAGTGCGAACGTTGCTTTGCATGTTATGTTGCTGATATCTTTACGCGGATTTAGGATGAATATTGTAAGTCGTTGACTACTCTTGCAACTCCATGTCGTGCAACTTCCTAAATGGCTCGTGTCGCCACGTCCAAACCCTGCTGTGGAAATCAATCCTGCCTTTATTGCGAATAAAAGTGCGCATAGCTCTCCCAGAGTGACGCGCCCATGTACCGGAGTAATTGAATGGTCGACTCGAACGATAACTCCGAGGCATATTGGCCATCAATGCTGCCAACATTCAAGGGTTATTTGGACCATGGGACCAACATGGGATATGACCATACATGTCGGGCTGATTTTGGGGACGCTTTTCAATGCAGTATACATATAGCTATATAAACAGTAAAAGGAAATAGCTAATTCTTTTGGGAACATTGGAATGTTGTTAAAGGGTCATTCGATTAAATAAGACAGCGATTTCAATTCATTTTTAATAGTTTTAATCACAAACAGTGTTAATCTGCCGCTAATACTATAAAAAATAATAAAGGTAAACAAACATCAAAGCAACGGATATCATTTTTGATTTGTTTTACTTTTATATTTTGTCAACGTTATTTTGGACCGTAGTAAGAAACCAAGAAAAGTTCGTGGAAACAGAAGGTTCTCAGAATCTACCATCGAGAAACATAAAATCCGTTGGTTGTTTATATTCTTTAAATTCTTCTATTGGCTAACCTAAGAAAGAAGGTTTCATGGTATATTCTAACGTGTATTATCCTACCAAACAATATTGTTAATTTGTTGTTTTCTTAACGCAGCAGTTATATTCATGCAATTTAGGACTTGGCTTTTGAAACAATTTTAAAAGGATTTTGGGCATTGTGCAAATTGCGGCAAAACATGTAATTTAAAAAACCAGAACTAAATTTGCGCAAAGGCACTTAAGTTCAGTAACTCTTAAACTTTATAATTACTTTTAGGATAAGTTAAAACCATGAAGAAGTTTACAAATGAGAAAAAGAAAAATTACTTTGTGGCTGATTAAAACCTGCAGGGAAAAGGTAAATGCAATTATTTCATTATTCTCGTTTAAAATGACGAACCCATATTAACCCGCCACTGGTGACGTCAATTTGACTTACATCATTGGTGACGCCGGTCTCACGCACCGGGATTTTCAAACTAAGTTTTTTACATAATTAACTATACATGCTACTTTCCGTTAGTTTAGTTTTAAAGATACGTATTTGTTTGACAATAAAACAAAGCGTTTTCGTAAATCACGGCTCGTTTATTAGTCTTTTCACTATGGAACTTAGAACACTTAAAATTAACATAGTTTTTCACCTATCTTCTTAAAAATTTCAACAATGATATAATTTTTTAACTAAATCAGCCCTTTATAGTGTTATGACACTAGGAACTTTATAAAAAGAAACAAAAATGGTTATACTTCTCCAAAAAAAACTAATAAAAAACACACTCAAAAATCATTATTCCTCCACAGCCAAACAGTCTCTGCAAGACGGCACTACATGTTCGAGACACAAATATTTCTTACATTTGTGGCAAGTTTATTTCGTTTTTCTGTTTTTTTGCCATCCACACTCATAACATCGACCATTTCTTAAAGTTCATTTTCGAAAGACATGCTGAAACAAGGTGATATAATTATAAAAACTTATTAAAATCTATTACAAATATTTATAAATACATACAAATATCTATTTAAAAAAGCTCAATCATGAAATAATACAATCACACAATAAAAATACAGTAAAAGAAAATAAATAGCTAACAAAAAAAATAAAAATTGAAAAATTATCTTCTACCTTTGACTTACGTAGTCGGTGACCCCGGTCTCACGCACCGGGTTGGCGCCAAAACTCCGAAACGTGCGCCCGCGTCACCGTCGCGGGATGGACTGACGGTGCGGGGTGCGCAATGAGGCAGCTACTCTAAATCACAACACAAATCGATTGCTAGTGAGAAAGTTATTCGACTTTTTCGAACCACCCGGTCTCACAACATCACGTCACCAGTGGCGGGTTTAATTAGTGATACTGTGATTTTAATTTATTATTATTATATATTACTAATAAAAAGGTATGCATAAAATACAATATTCCTAATATTGAAATAATGACTATATATGTAAATAAAAATTATGTAAAAAGTATGTATATGTTTAAATTTATATATAATGGGAAAAATTCAAATGTAAAGGGAAAGGAAAAATCTCAAATGTAAAAGAAAAGAATCTACCCTAGTACGGGCATTATCCCAGTTAGGTAGTTTTCGGGCATATACCTTATTTGCTTCTTTCGCTGAAAATAAATTATTATTAATAATGTTATTTTTCTCATATTATATAAGTCTCAAATTCTCTCTGAACCGAACATATATTAATTTCAATATCGCTCTAGGTCGTTTTATGGACCAATAAGTCACATTGTTCCCCTTTTGCATGAGCAGCTACAGCATAAGTGGGGTAGGCTCTTATTCAATAAGGTTCGCGTATCCTACCCGCTTTTTTATCTCCTCACTCTCGCGCCCCTCCTCCCTTTTCTGCATAGCTCAGTGTAATATCTTGCGGGTATACGTGACGTGTACCTGTCACTCTGGCATGACGATGGGTGCTCGCGTGGAGATTTTTTTTATCGCTTTCACCCTCTGCGAGCGCCTTACTTGAAAAAACGAGAGGGGGTGTTTATTAGAATTTTTCCTGTCTTTAATATCACGTGAAATAGGTTGTTTATTAATCTATTTTCGTTTGTTTCAGGTATGTCGGATTGTTGTTTCGATGATAAGAAAATGCGAGGAACAGTGGAAGTAAGTTCGTGAGTATTATATAATAACAAATATACCTACTACTTGTCTTAAAAACTGCAAACTTTATTTTGTAAAAGTTAGAGCTTTATCTTATATATAAAAATGAATCGCCGTGCGTTAGTCTCGCAGGATCTCGGAAATGACTCGACCGATTTGAATTATTTTTCTTTTATTTTGTTTGTCTTGATTCAGGGGTGGTTTACAAAAAAAATATTTAGGAAAAATTAAAAGAAACGGCGATCCTATTGTTTGACAGCTGCGCCATTCATAACTGTTTTCATTCCATGCGATTGTGTAAAATTTCGAGTCGAAAAGTCGAAAGTCAAAAAAGTCGAAAAAGTCGAAAATGTCAAAAAAAGTGGGCAAGTCGAAAAAGTCGATAAAGTAAAAAAAAATCGGTAAAGTCGAAAAAAGTCGAAAAAGTCGAAAAAGTCAAAAAGGTCGGCAAAGTCGAAAAAAGTCAAAAAAGTCGAAAAAGTCAAAAAAAGTCGGCCAAGTCGAAAAAGTCAAAAAAAGTCGGCAAAGTCGAAAAAGTAAAAAAATCGAAGGAGGAACTCTGTTAGCTTGTTTTTCCGAACGCAGCGCAGCACTTCAAAAACCATAGTTAGCTAACCGAACGAGCCAATTAGCGGTGAAAAACAAATATGTCGATGATCTCATCGCGACCATCCAAAATGTAATTCAGGGACAGTTGTTTGCCTTCAAATCACAAACGACTTTTGTTTAATCACCAAACGAAACTCAAACCGTACATGATTTAGCCATATTATAGATTTTAATAAATTGGATTTGGAACGTTGATTAGGATTAATAAACGCGTATGAAGAGTTACACTCAAATCAATTTTAGGTGGTACGAAGTTCACCGGGTCATCTAGTAAATAATAAATTGAAGACTCGACGTTTACAAATGTACGTATTGCGTAGAGTACTATTATTTTACTACTACAATATTGTATATTATAAAGTTTTTAATAAAGGGACAAGAAAAAGGTTTTACGCAAATTTACCCCCCTCTCGAAAAAAAACAAAAAACCAATGCGCTAGCCATGGCGCAATTTTAAATATGCGTTACATGTATTTCATTATCTACTAAATAAAAAAAATATGCTGTCTGGTCCAAGCTGCGTGATGATGTGAACTAGATTATGGTCAACCCTAATTATTGGCTTATCAATGGTAGTTAGTGGTTCAATAATAATGATATTCATTTTGATTTTTTTGTTTTATTGATCCCAATTAGGTCAGTTCATATTTCATCGCGACGGTGATGTCCCATGTTTGAATCTGCAATCTTTCTCAAACCCGCTTGTTACGGATCGGATCGATACCTTTTCGTGTAACATGATATCGACCCGGTGGCACAGTGGTTAGGTCGCCTGATCTTACATTGTAGGATTCCGGGTTCAATTTTTGGCTGGCATACCATTTTCCGTTGGTATAAAATTAACTGAATGGCATTTTAATGCTGTCGATAGCAATAACAATACACACACAAGTTACAAGCACACATTCATTTAAAACACTTTATAGTAGGGTTGGTTGTAAGAGATTGTCGTATGACAATAAACCCGCCCATTGTGAAATGTCACAATAAAGAGTACAAACAAACAATATTCTGATAGCGAATCGCTTTATATAGACTTGGACGAATTTTACATATATTTTTAATATCCTAAATAAATGCATTTAATTAAATCCTGCGACAAAACTAGTCACTTTCCAACGCCAATTTGAATGTACGTACTTATACAATGTAGATTGAGGCGCAGATGTTCATGGAGCGGGGCGCAGAGTAAAGTCTATAGCCGAAGGGGGCTAAACGGCCCTTTTGTCGCTATTTTTCTGCGCTATTGAAGTAATTCGTCTTTCTCCGGCCGCTCTGTAATGTCGTTAAACTTCCAGATCGTCGACGATCCGGGTTTAATCGAATGCGTCCTCGGGGCCGCGACCCTACCCACGACTCCAGCCCTCTCGGGAACGCACACATCTAATTTAATCACCGTCCACATTACTATAGTTCTTATCCCATATCTTATTGGGTCGCATCTATTTAGGAACCATCTGGTCGATTCAACCCATTTTATTCTAGTACAAAATTCGTTTTACTATTCGCAATAAATGGACTGATTTTCTATTTTTCGAGTAGTAAAGAAATATGAGAAAATTATAGACCTTGGCTACACAAACGTTAGTGGTAGGTATGTAATGCCTTAGTTTTTCCAATATTGAGTCATTAGCATGAAGGTAGTATGCCGTACGCGGCGCGGCTACTCGTCCGCTCTCGTCACCCCCTTTTCGATGAAGTGGACCTTATTGATTAATTGTGAGGTAAACCAGCGACCCCAGTTACCCTACCATTTAGCTCGCGGTATGTAAGCAAGTACCGGACACAAGAATAATTAACACCCACCGAAAATTTGCATTAAATGTAAATCAATCACAAATAACGACATTATGGCCGGAGAAAAGTTATGACAGCTGAAACATTAAATTTTGTGACATTAGGAGTTCATGAAGTGCGAGGAGGTCATCACGGGCGAGATATCCGTCATTTATATCTCGTTGAAAGACGCGATCAAGCAGCGTGAAACAAACAGGTGATGTTGCAAGTTTGAAAATGCAATCTTACTGAAACCCGCGTGTTTTGAATCGGATCGATACCTCCTCGTACAACATGATCTCCTAATATGTACTTCGAATCGGGTTTAAAGTAATTTGATTGATAATGTAGTTATTTTGTATTGGATTGGAGATTTCATGCCTCTACGAACGAACCTTAAGAGTGTGGGACATTGAAAATTTGCGCGATCGCCTTAAATGCGTTTGATCGTCCATTTTGAACTCGCTGCTTGTTCGCCGTGATATCCTGAAAAAATGGGTCCTATGCCGAATTGCCGCTGTCCTCTATGATCTTTGCCTGTGATATAAATATTACCTATTATTTACCTAACAATAAGAAGTTCTGGCATCTGGAAGTTTGACTTCGATTAGGACGCACGTCATCGTTGTTTTCTGCATTCGGTTGTAAATGAAATTTGCATTATTTTTTTTTGCATTTTCTATGTTTTTTTTTTTTTGTGGATATTGAAGTTTAAGGTATGTACCTACATTAAATGAAAGAAAAAATGATACACGATATTAATTTATATTAATAACTATTTTTGTGGTAAGAAAAACGCTTAAAAAGGGTTTGATTTCTTATTTTTATTTTTTAAACCAGTTGATAGGAGTTCCTACACTTGGTTATATACATTATTTGCTTATATTGATGTGTTCAAATATGTTTTACTCATTTCTACTTAAAGTGAAGTATGCGACATTAAACCTCTGAGTTTCCTGTAACATTTACACAAGAAAAACTTGCCACAAGTTTTCACATTTTTCAACGTATGGGCTTATATCAAAAAATTAAAACTGGAATTCTCAAAGAAGGCTCTAAAACTTTTCAAGCAAGACCAATTAATTGATTCAGCATGTGAAGACGAATAGAAGTGTACTCATTTACCTGAAATAAAAATGTATATTTTTGTAAAAATGCGTATTTTTATTTATTTATGTTAAAATAAATAATTTATGAAAAATTATTACCATGGTTGAAAAAAATATATTAATTATGTTTAAACACTAATAATACGGCCTTCGCATATTCAATATCACCTTGTATATTTTAAAACAAATTTAAATTGTGCAACGCATGACTTTAAAAACACTTGTATTTAAAACTTTCTCTATATGTTAAGGTTAGCCGTTAAACTTTCTCTATATGTTAAGGTTAAGCCGTCACCTTACGTGCCCACCTTAGTGTGACATCCTGTATATGGTTTCAACCCTTAACAAACAATTATCTAACTTCTGTTGTTGTTTAAATGGCGTTAATATACTTTTTATTGAAGAAAAATACAGCAAATCATTTTTGGCCAGGTTTTGAGGCCAAATATTGCACTGTGCGTCAGTGTCTGCATTCCAGCGTCTCGTTCTTTTGATCCGGAACCGGAAGTACTTCTTCGAAGAAGTTCATCACGTAGTGCGATAGTCCAGGCCTGCTACTTGTGTGTATGTCGACTTCTGTTAGGCTGCATGTATACGCTTCTGTATTATATATAATATTTACATCCGTGTTTACCTTTGTTTTTTTTTTCTTAGCTTGTTGCGGCGATAGGTTGCATTGCTGCCAGTTAGCATTTTCTTCGTTCGTCCCTTTATTCAGTCTTTCGAGTGTATTATCGCCGTCCTCCTTATTAGATTTCACGCCAATTTCTTTTCCTCGCGCTGCGCCCGTCAAACAAAAAGAGGCACTCGTGCAGAAACGGCGCGGCGCGGCGGGCACCAGACCAAATTAAGCAGACGAATGCGTGGCGAAACGGAACGAAACGGAACCCGAAACCATCGGTGTCGGTGGAAATTGTGCAATTTACGGCTGCAGCGCTTCGCCTCGCGCCGTCCACCCCCCGAGTGGCAGCGCTTTGAAGCTTAAGACGTCCTATTAAGTGTTTCCTCCTTTGAGCACCCAACACCAGAGGCGGTTTGACAAGGATGAAATAAACGAATGACGAGAACAACGCCTTCTTTGCCAAAATCGATAGCGACGCGGGCGCGGTGACGCGTGCCAATGGACGATTGACAAGCCCCTGTGGGTGTCGTATTCGTTTCGTTTCGGTCTTGCATGCCCAGCTGAATTACACCGTGCCGTACAGTAAAGTTTCATATAAAGTAGTAAATGTGTCAAGTTTCTTATTCTCGACTGGACCTTGTTTCACATCCACTTTTTAATTTAATTTACAACAGTAGCAAAAAACTGATATGCCAAAAAGTCTCGCCAGTGATCCTGTTTTAATATCACCCAGGCTGCTCTAAGGCGGAAATTTAAGTTTCTGTAAATAAATGTTTAAACCTAAATAAAAACTAAGTGAAAACGAAGATAATTAAATTGAAAGAATATATACACTAATAGTTATTATAAATTGGATAAAACGAATTTACCGCGTGAAGTTTGTAGCGCCCGAAGTTTCGGCGACCTTGGTCTACCCTGGACAACAACGGCTGCAACGTCGCCGAAACGTGCCGAAGTGTGAAACAAACTTTCCGCGGTTAGTTCGTTTTATCCTATTTATAATCTGAAACAACCGCGATAGTCTTCAATTTCATACTAATAGTTATTATTATTTTATTATAAGCTAGACAATAAAAGTCAAATTGAACATATACAATTGTAATTTTTCGAAATTGAAGAAAGACTAGCGCGCCCTCTGGTGGACCAATTTCAACTACAATCACTTGCCATGACCGAATGATGCCTGTATGTCAATCGGATGAAGCGTTTAGGCGCTATCGTGAAGGGACAGACATACACACACAGTCAAATAAACACAGACTCACAGATTTCAGTCTGGAAATGGTCATACTCGTTTCAGGGAGCGTTAAAATGGATATTTCCGTCTTCATCTCGTTTTTTTGCCCCTTTACAATACGTTCCTTAGTGACAATAAAGTAAAATGAAGCCACCCAAAACTTTTACTTATTGTTTTTTGCAAGATTGTGATTACTATTTAGGCGTCGTTTTTTGTTTAAAAATTATTCCGTTTATTCCCTTGGTAGTTTTTGAGGCGGCACGCGACGTATATTATGCAAATCGTACTAATAAAGCAAAGGAAACAGAAGACTAAGTTACAACTATCGGAAGTCATGTGAGCGCATTTCTCGCGCCCATTCGGGGCTGAAAGCGGGGGCTCAAAAGGCGGAGGGCTAAGGAAAGTGAATCACGGAAAGTTGTAAAGATCCGTCGAACGCGAGTCATCGGCGTCGAAGTAATTGATCATTAGGAGCGTGATAAATGCTCCTTTCGCGTGCCCCAAGAACCACGTCATGCGATTCTTACTTTTGGGCAGTGGCGTAACTAAACCCGTGCAACCGTAGCTCACAGTAACCCACAGTAGCTCGGGGGGCCAAAACGGAACTTCTATTTAGGGTCGACGTTCCATCCAATTCTGCTAGTAAGTTAAGCAAGCCGAAAAGATCCTCTCAAAACTGATCCATGATTTTGCACAGAGTAAATGAAGACGAAAAACATTCTAGAAATGTATTTGTTCATATTTATTACAATGCATTAAGTACTTAATTCAAATACATATGTAGATACGCAAAAAGTGGTATATTTGTATAATGTGGTATTTTTTGTCTTACTTCTCAAAAAAGGTCTTCTCAAAATAAAGTAATAAAAACCGACATTGGGCTCGATTGCGTTTCTTCGTGAACTAAAATCGGAAATTAGTCCGTGTGAACGAGACAGGGCAATAGGCTAGAGCGGAATATGAAATGACCGGTTGTCACTTCTTCGCATTAAAACTGCCCGCCAAGGTCAAATCCTCTGAATCTTACACAGCACGAAATATGTTCGAATTCATTCGGACGAGTATAAGTTCGACAGGTAGTATTTATCGACGATCGTTCGTTTCATATTCCGCTCTAACGTATTGCTCTGTCTCGTTCGCTTGGACTAATTTTAGTTTTAGTTCACAAAGAAACGCAATCGGGCCCATTATTGTTTTATTTCTCACCAACATTCAAAGATGGAAAAATATAATTCAGCAATTAAATGAACAGTAAAGGTCGTAATATTATAGGAACAAATGTTTCGAGCATTCTTCCGCAACAATGTTTCTATGTGATCCCTCGTGCCCCGCTGAAGTTCTTGGAACTTGTTCCGAAACATGTTCGAGGCAATGCCCCCGAATGAATACGCCGATTTATTATATAGCTGCAATATAAATATATAAAGTAGCTAGGTAGTAAGCAGTAAGAAGTAAGTAAGCTAGTAGAAAGGTCTAAATAAAAAAGGTAGTAATTCTATCATATATACCATAATGAATGTAAGTAAGTATACGGGGCCTTTCGTTCAATTTTGCACCGGGGCCCATATTTTCTAGTTACGCCACTGCTTTTGGGCATGAAATTAAACACAGAGATGCCACTATGTTAATACCAGCATTCGGACGACATTATAAGCACGATGGGTTCCGTTTCCAAGTCTCTCAATGATGAATGAATGAACGAATAATTTTGATTATACATACAAACATTCAAAAGGAGGACTCATTGGCTAAAAAATCAATTTCTTACAGCCGACCTTCGTGGTAGAACACTAATTTAAGTGCCAAAAGAGTAAGCGACCATAAACTGAATAAGTTAGTAAACAACCAAAAAAAAACAAAAAATAATTAAATATAAATATTCAAATAAAATCCGCAATCAGTGCAGTAAAAAAGAGGACGGCCACTCATAGACAGTTGACATGTAAATATTATTCTTTTAAGGCGACATACTACCTGAGAAAAATATCTGAAATGGACGGACCAGCGAAAAAATAGGCGGGGTCACTTTTGTAGGGTTTGATCAATAAAAATCCGGCGTTAATGAAGCGCCAAGCACAGATTCCACGTGCATATGCACCGACGAGCGGGCGGACACTAAACGTTCGATTGCAGCGCTATCACAGTAAAACTGTTTTTCCGCAGTGGTGGTATAAGGGGGTTAATGGTAAAGCATATTTAGCGTAACTCTCAGAGCGATGTCACGTTTTAATATTTGTAATTAATTTAAGGCCTAAATAAAAATGTGACTACGCCCGCCGCTAGAGAATTAACCAGTTAGTATAATTAAATTAAAATAAAACACACTTGCCGCTTACATTTTAGGAGTAATCGCGCTTGAAAGTTTTTGTTATCGGTCTAAAGCCTAAATATCCAAGGCAATTAGCAATTTTTTTTAGTCTAAATTATAAATTGGTTCCTTATCTAGAGATTCGCTTAGAAACATTTTTTTTAAATAGTGCTAATAGTAAAACAAAAGTTTATCAGATATGGCCGTTCCCAGGTATCATGTCACCTTAAATTGGATTTAATGAATATTTTGACTCTAATGTCATTTATTTAGGGGCCAGTCCATGCCTTCCCCCCCCCCCCCCACCTTCTCTACGCCTCCTAAAGTTCTATTCACTAAAGCTGCCTATCACGGTATTTTTAACATACTTTTCTAATTATTAGCATCTTTTTTAAATATAATTAAATCTTATAAGTCACATTTCATCCTCTTCTAAGTCGTATCGATTTTAAACATAGCATACTTATGCAATTCAAGATACAATATAATAATATCTTACCATCAAACTCGTGTGATGACGGAGGTGGGAGGCAGTCATAGGAACTCCCCAATGGCTAACAGTAAGCTCATCAAGTTTGGGCTCATTTGACATGCCTCGATGATTTCTTTGGTTACATATTGTAAACAGGAGTATTTTAGATTTTTTGAAATACTGAACGTTTTTTTATTTTTTTATCTAATGAGTCACTTATTCAGATTCATTTTGACCTAATTTTTTCACGCCATTTTAAGTAAAAATATTATAGATTCTGTCATTAAAATATGTAAAAAATGCAAACTGTCAAAAAATAGTCTAACACTGCATAAAAGTAACATTTTTAACGCATAATGGTTATAACACTTAAAAATATATAGTTCTATGTTCCATCCGCTAAAAAGCCAGAGATCCCTTAAACAGGCTAACAGTCGTCTCTAAGCTCATATCATGTTGAGCCTTAATTTCTCATGTTATCTCTTCTGCGTCTATCCATGTAAGTGACATGTGACATGACATAATTTCTACCACTGCTACGTTGATTATAATTATGATTATAACCTGCCTGTAATTATGAATATATCTCCTACAAGGATGCTCACTATAATTTGTTTAATGTTGGTTTGGATTGCTATTTATAAACACCACCTTGAATTTCGAAACATACATTTTCACTGCTAATTGCTAATTTTGAAATAGTAAAGTCGTGAAAGTCACAAGCATCTATAAAAGAAGAAATTTTGATGAAGTTGATTGACTCACCGATGGTGCTTGGTGCTCTGATTGATTGATTTTCTTCCATTTAGAAGATATTTTTTTTCCAGATATATTTTTTAATGTAAATTAAATTTGCTGCAATCAAAAGCTAAACCGAGTACCTTATGTCCAGAAGATTCCGAGATATAGCTCTTTAAAAATAGTTTTTTTTATTTCTTATTTTTATTTGTTTAAAGTAAAGCACGATATACACATTACTACAGCATCACAAAATATTCTTTTTGGACCAGTAGCAAAAAAGAAAACACACTGCAACATCTTGATCACTAGGTCAACGCCACCTAACTAGGCCTAGGACTATACTAAGGCAGGCCTATGAGATGTTTTACATGTGCAAAGGTTTGGTTTTAATTTAGAGAATAAGCAAAATAAATCAAGTCAGGACTTATAAGCATTTAAAAAATCATGAGATATCATTCAGAATAAAAGATTTAAGTTGGAATTAAAATTAAAGAACTAGTTTAAAATAGTCAAAAGTATTTAAATTTATAAAATATGTGAATTATATTTCTAAAATTATCTTTAATAAGTATTAATAAAAATATTAAAATGTAGTCAAAAATAAAAATAAAATCATCAATAGTCAAAAAATATAAAGGCCTTAGTTAGAACTATAAAATACAATATAATAATACACAAAGTAGGTTTTAAAATACTAAATGTTTTGCAAAAAGCGAAAAATGTCAAAACAAACACGAAACAAATTATTTGTGTCGACTGCTATGAGATACTACACTATCTATTAAATAGCTACAATACAGGTGTCCGGTACTGTCCGCCGTCCGGTGCTGCAAGACGCTCCCCTAGGTCTTTTTTCAAAGCAGCGCCTTGTGGTAGCTCACGTTTCACCTATGTGTGGCTCAGTACATAGCAATTGTGCATACATATCCACAAAAAGCGTGACGGGGTGGGGTGACATGCGAGGGTCCCGCGAGCCCCGGAAGCGTCACACGCGATACCGATATCTTGACGTCATTGACGTCAACTTCTTTACGACACTTCACGTTACTTTGACACACGATAGCGCCGCCATTGATAGCGAAGAATCGCCCGCGGGCTTAATCCCTTTATTGTCCTCGTAAATTCTCCGAAATGGGAATATTGCCGTTATCTCATAATTCACGTTTTACTTCGCTGCAAACAAACGCCATTTCTACCTGGAGATTCTCACTCAGTATGTATTCTCGGGGTTTACAATGTTAAGTACGCACAGTGTGTCGTTAGACAAAATTATTGTACCACTATTAATATGATACATACAAGTTTTAACTGATGTTTTATTCTAAACCCATTTTAAATGTAAATTAAATGATGGTTAGAGCTTAGGAGCTATGGGCCCTGTTGCAGTTTGGCCACTAAGACCTAGTTGTATAGGGTCGGCCAAACGCACGGTTCAACACCCATCCTGCGGCCTCCACGCAAAAGTGCAAGCCAGGTTAGAACGCTGGCCTGCGGGCCAGTCTACCCTGGGGTCAACATTCGGGCGCTCTTGGACGGTTTGGGCACCGTGCGGCGTCAGCCGCTCGATAGTGCATTCCGACTAACAGCCGGGGGAGTCTGGAAACAGTAACGTTTTCTATAGAGCAGGGGTAGTTGTTAACCTAACGGCAAGTGATCTTAAAACGACCATTCAGCCACCCGATTCCGGGGGAAGAGCCGGGCAAAGGATGCCGCAGTCCGCGATAGATTCGGTAGACACCGTATCACCGCTACGTAAGGGAGAGGACCGCGCAAGCGACACATGTCTGTGTGAGAAGTGGACGACGGTGTCATCCGCCATAAAATAGTGTGTGGTCGTAAATGAATCTTTCTGTAGGGAAAATCGGTTCTATACATTGTGACGAAGTCCCTACACTAGTTAGTATGGAAGTCACTAGTTCAGCTACTTTTAGTGAAGTTGTTGGTCACAGTTTAAAAAAATACCCTTTAACATCAAATCCATCGTGTTGTGACTGTCAAATCTTCTCTGGAAAATATACCTTTAAATGCACAATTTTTCAATATAAACCAACCCGCCATCAAATTACGTTAATGTACCTATCTAATCAAGACTTTTCTATCAGAATTTATCTCTTGGAGTATAATATATAATAATCTTGTGATTACTTTACTATTTAAGATATTTTTTTTTGCTTGTACGGGTACGTACAATAAAAAAGTAAAAGAATATGAAAGCATGGAAGAATATATACAAAAATATGTACCTCCATACCTGCGGAATATTCCAATAATTTATTCTTCACAACAAACAAACAAACAATGAATGGACGCGAGGGGGCGCCTCTCTACCCGCTCAAGTTGTCCCTTTCTAACAAGTTATTCTTAAAACCTGCACTTGAATTTACGGTGGGCTCTAAGTAGCATACTTAAAACAATTGTCGGTGTCAGTTTATCAGTAGGTATATATTTGTTTATTTTTGTTGAAGTAACTTATTCTAAGATCTAAGTTCATGGGGTTATTTTATACTTTTCCTAGTCGATTAACTATATGGTCTACTCCGTTATCTTGATCTATACCATCGATTTTCCATAAGGAAGATCGATGTCCATCGCTGTTATATATTTATATTACTTTTGTTCTTTTTCTAATCCAAATCAAGTGGTATTTTTTACGATCTGAATTACATAATAATATGCTTGAAAATTGTTAAATAATAGTAATAGTCCAAGAGACAGCGACAAAAAGAGTTTGTAAAAGCTGAAAATTCATCAGTAGACAGTGGATACAATACAGAACTCGAAACAAATGACCAAATTGCTTAACAATAAAATGCGTGGCGTCAGCATTACTCCATACATAGCACAAAAATTAAATCCATTATATTACGCGGCACATTAGACCGATGCGTAATAGTTACCGACAAATACCAACTAGAGCTGTCGACTACAACGGGCTAACCCGTCAGCTCAGGAAGTTTTAACGATATTGTTCGTTCTGACTTTAGTGAGGTGACAAATACGTCCCGGAGTACTTGCACCCAGTATTCTATGACCAAAATACTTCTAATCTGAAAGTATCAGCTCTTACAAAACTCTTACACTTTTTTGTCGCTAGCTTCCCAACTATAAATAAGTCATATTTAACTACCTAGCGAACATAGGTACAACTAGGGTTGCCATATGTAAGGTTTCAGACCGATCTGTCTGGTTTTCAGGGTCCTAATAAAATAAAAGATTTACTGTCGTCCGGTTTTTGGTTTATGCAAAAAGAGCGCGGGTACAAATACGGTTTTTAATGTTTAATCCAAAATCGTGTCCCTGAACCCTGAACAATATTCTGATTATTAAAAAAAAGACAATGATGTCATATGACATTAAGAAACCTTGACAACAAATAGAGACTGTAATTAAAAGAATTAAACACATTTTTTGGCACTAAGAAAGAAGTATTTTACTCATGAATAAAGCAAGGAAAAAATCATACCAAACACACTGAACGTATAAAAAAGGGCTGTTACTTACTTAGAGAAATGGTATTATTTCGATAGTAAACTGTACGAAACAATTAATTGCATTAATTTAGGCACAAAGGATCCAATGGACGAGATATTATCGTAAAAGAGGCTTATCTGATGAAAATAAGAAAGTATACAATTTGGCTTCAAATTTGTCTGCGTCCGCCATTGCTTAATATTATGGAATTAGTAGCTTAAAATTAAGGTTGTTTCATAGAATTATTTTTTTCTGTTGATTTAATCCAAAATTAATACAATAACAAAGGGGCCGACCACATATTACGTAATTACCGAAGGGGAGAACGGGGGTGGAGCTGAGGCTTACGCTTGATTACGTAGAGGGAGGGGGTGCCCATCCTGATTACGTAATTAACTTTGGTCACCACATCGCAATTTTTTGGTCTAAACCCACACTAAAATACTGCAGTGCCGCGTCGAAAATTGTGGACTATCTACGCACATCGCACGCGCGATGTGCGTAGATAGTCCACGCGCTCCTCTGCGATTGAGTCTCCCGAGCCTGTTCCTGTGCGCGCTGGCAAGCCGGTGGCCACTCTGCATTGCATCGGCACTGATGCAACTCTGGACTAGCGCGCCGCTGCACGCTCCAACTCGATTGCTGAAATATTAACGTGGTTCTGTGGCGTATCAACTATGACGGATATTCACATGGAGTTTCTCATTACATGCGTTTCTAATTGCTTTAGATTAAAAATGCACATTAAATGTGCATTTTTAAATGCAGTCCTATTTTTTTTCTTCTTTTTATTACCGTCATTACAGCCACTGCGGTCTGAAGATTGGGATCTGTAAAATAAACCAAAGAGTTTGAGAATGTTTAATTACTGTGAATTAATAAAGTAGGTACATTTTTAAAAGCATTCTAAAATGTTTTTTTCCACTTACCGTCTTCAAACACTTTACAAACGCTGGGTTCACGATTCTTCACATTTTTCGCTAATTCGGTTGATTGTGTAATATGGTCAGGCCACTGATTACGTCAGTCCACATGATGAAGGGGGGGGAGTTGAAAATCTCACAAACGTGATTACGCAATATGTGGACGGCCCCAAAGCATTTTTCTATCAGCTCTTATTCTTCAGTGATGAAAAATAAAATACCAAACATATAGTACGCGACTGAGTACAGAGGTATGGCCCAAAGACTGTTTTAGCAACCGCCTCGTCTGTATAGCGAACTCTTAAACGTGAGACTGCCAAATGTGAGCTATGTATACATGTTTGTTTTTCTACGTCGTGTACCACCCCCCCCCCCCCTTCCCCCACCCCCTAACACCCCCAGTCAGTCGAAGCACTTTTCGTGTTTTGTAAACCCATCTGGCAAGCCTGGGTACAAAATAAAGGATTTTGTTCTTTAATAGTCGAAATAGAAAAAAAACATTAACCCAATCGATAATCTCTGTAGTAATATAACATTTTCGGTTCTACTTTAGTAAGAGTCGCTTCGAAACAGAATCCAGTGGGAAGTATTCATTATAACCTCTTGACTGAGCAGAATTGGATTCAACAGCCCTAGGCGTGAATATAATTCGAACGGCATCCGCTGGAGGCGGCTCGCGGCACAATAGCGGCCGAACAATGGCGCACCTCCTCAAAAATGGCGGGAAAATCTCGGCGTCTTGAAAGAGGCGTTAATGCCGGGAATTTTCAATTTTTTCCTTCATATCCGCCACTCGAGCTTGGCGCTACGAGGAAATGTGCCGAGTCATCGTTTTGTTATATTCGCCGACTTTGATAGGGAGAGAAGAACGCAAAGACGCAAAAATATACATAGACCTATTTTTTGAGATGAAATAGACCTGTGTGTTTGTCCTGGTCTTGCTGAGCTATTATGTAAAACGTTTAAAATAATGTTGTATTTTGATGTTTACTAAACCGCTTTAATGATTTAGTAAATATATAATAGTTTTGGGTTTCTATATAATAATTATAATAATAATAAAATGCTTTATTCTTAAGAAAAGGCGAGCTTATTGCCTGCAGGCAATATTTTGGAGCAAACCTATACTATTGTATGATCATTATTTGCGAGTAGACTTAACCTATATAAAGAGTATGACAAATAAAATAAAAGAGGATAGAAAGAATATATAGTTAACTATTTGTGGGTACAGGATGTGCCACACCAAAATAATCTAACACCTATAAGGACGCTAAAGTTTAAAAAGGAGGGAATGGGAGGGGAAAGGGAATTTACCTGGTAAAATTTCAAATGCTCTGAGTCAAAATCAAAAATCAAAATGTTTTTTTTATTCACAATAGAATTTGTATAAAATTGCTTTGTGGCGTCAAAAATGAGATACAATGTACGGTTTATATTATAGATAATGATATAAAATATATAACAACAGAAATATTTAAAAGCAATTTAAAGTATAGGTACAGTTAGAATTTAAAATAGTCATAAAATTTTAAATAGTCATAATTAACAACAATAGTCAAAAATAAAAAAATAGAAAGACAATATACCTACACAGTTAACAATTTGCAATAAAATAAGAAAAGAATATTCGATTTTATAATCATTCCAAAAAAAAATCAATATCATTAATAAAATCTACTACTTTGTAGTAAGCCTTCTTACATAGAATATTTTCAATTTTACTTCTAAACTGAATGTCTGATAGACCCTGTATGTCCTCTGGAATTTTATTATAGAACCGTATACAGTTTCCCATGAAACAATTGCTTATCTTACTTAGTCTAAATTTTGTCACTATATATTTATTTTTATTGCTAGTATTGTATTTGTGATTGTCACAGTTTTTTGAATAATGAGATATATTTTTTCGTGCATGCATGTTTTCAAATATGTATTGACTAGGTACAGTAAGAATGTTAATTTCTTTGAATAATTCTCTTAGGGAATCACGTCTGCGCAAGTTGTATATGGCTCTGAGTCTGTTTTTAAAACTTGTTATGCTTGGCGCGGTCCTCACATTTTTTGGCAAAGATAAATAGTTAGAATAGTTAGAAGTAAAATAGTCAATAATAGAAAGAATAAGGAATAATAATAGTCAAGTAGGTCAATAGAGCTGCGAAAAATTGATATTGTCGAACTCCTCAATGCTATAAATGGGGTTTTTAGTCAAAATACCCTGTACCTTTTTCTTAAAGTGAACCTCTGTAGTTTTGTTTTCTTAGTAGTTTTCTGATGCTGATTATTCTGAAAAAACGTCATAAATATTTTTTTAAATGTTTACTATAATTACCTTTATATAAAAAATATATGTACCTGTAATAAAAATATGAATAATGTTTCACCAATGAAAAATGACGTGCTCTACAGAATGTACTTTTTGGAAATAATAAAATATGACTGACTATTAAGAAGGGATAGGATTTCAGGATACACCAGTCGAGTATAATAGCGTATAGTCGTAAGTACAGCCAGAAACCAGACTATGACGTGTTAAAATCTTTATTTGTAAGCCCCTCGTCGCTAATCATTATCTTCTCAGAATTGCCTGGCTGACTTGTCAAATCGTCGGGTGGGACTACCACCGTCCTCCCGTAGCGTCAATTCATTTCACGGCTCCTAAAGTCTACGTATTCGTGTCATTCAAATATTCCACGACGCCGTTATTCGGCGGTATACGCATTTCGCAACCCCCCTAGGGGGAGAGATACTGCAGAATTTGCAGAAGTCTCAAAGGTGTAACAATCAAATTAATCCCTTAATTTCAGCTGCGACGCCTCCGGGAAATAAAGACGCGCGACGGTGTCTCGTCACGCTGAGGTCGTTATTTAATTTATTACGCGGCGCCACTGCGCTCCCGACCTTAAACTCAGTAATATTGTCATACGTTGAATTTTGCTCTTTGAGTGCGAGTTGAGAATAATTGGATAAACCCCGCGAATTATTTATCATCAATTTGTCGCTATTCTCCCTATTTTAACTTCCTTGATCTTCAGAAATAACATGTTAAATAACATGTTAATAACATGTTTGTACTGGAACCTTCATAGCAGACTAAAGTCGGCGATATCATGATATGCATATGTACCTTGCAGGCACACTATGTGAAATTATTCATTTATTTAAATCACAGAACGGATTTTACAGCCTTATGCTAATGTATCTGAACCGCCTTAAATATTTTTATTAACTAGAAACAACGGTCTTAAACTACAAAAGGTTTCTATAAAAAATATTATCTTTACGGTGGTATCTAATCTGAAAATAACTATATGTGACTGTTCTAAAGTTTTTATAAATATATAATTATATATAGTTGTAGTAACATATATACTTTTATTAGGTGTGCATTTTTATCATCACGCGGTCACTCATCAAAGAAGTGACCGCGTCCAATGGAGCTTAATTTCGTTAACAGAGAACCGGTGTTTCCAACTTAGCTCGGGACGATATTACTATACTAATTGCAATCCTATGTTTATTTGAAACAAATGGACTTTTGTTTATTTGAACATATATTTCGATAAAAAAATAATATTTGGAAAATATATAATAGTTCTGAAAATATCCACAGAACAATGAATTATGTCGCCGCAAACAGTCGTAGGCGCTTGTTCGGGGGCCATCTTGGAAAAATGTAAGTAGTAACTAAAATGCGTTTGTAGTAAAGCACAGCAATTCAAGAAAATAAAAGATAAAGCGGGCAACGCTAGCAACAGTCAAACGCTTACCATTTAATCTGTTTGTTACTGGAGCAACTAGTCTCCTGGATATTAGGAGACAAAGGACAAGCATCCGCTAACGATGACGATAAAAATTCATGTGAGCTGCGAGCTGAGCAAAAAGGAACAGGTAGTGGAGTGGTCAGAATAACTTTGCGGGAAGGGGCATAGGTCTTTTTTGGTGGAGAAGTGGAGTTCAGAACCCTGGTGCACCCGGAATGACCTATCGATAATGGAAGGTAACAACCACTATTCATACATATAGCATTCATACTGCTGCAAATGCGGCTGCAACGTCGCCGAAACTTATATAATAATTAAAGGCCAATATCAAAAGCCTAGACTTCTTTCTCGACCTAGGCCTAGGCCTAGTGAGGCAGTAAAATCCACATAGACCTGTACTTTTTCCCTCATTATTTGAGAACTTTACTCACGTTTGATTCTACTACTAGTTATTTACTCATTAGTTAGATAGTACTTAATTAAATTGTTACCGAAGTGGGTTATGGATAAATAAAATTAAATGAAAACAGAAAAAGCCTAACGGTGAGTAAATGAACCTCTTGGGGTACGAAGCAAACTCACAAACCAGCGCTTCAAAGAGTCTCTTTAAAAGGTCACGATGACGACGCAAGGCTTGAATGAAATTTCATAATATATCGTCGGCTGTCGAGGCTTCATCGCAAGACGTTTGATTGATTTGGTTAGGCGGCCCCTTACGATTTGCTGCTACGATGATTTTCGATGCGTAGTGTTTGGCCTATAAAAGAATAGCCACATCCTTCCATTCACAGCAATAACACAATGGCGAGAGATCCAAATCAAATAACAGATTTGCTGTAATATAGAATAATAGTGAATTTAGACATTAACTAACCACCTAAATCTGGAGTATGTAGCAGTATGCACTGAGAAAAATGTAACGATGTACGGAAATACGCATGTTTCAACAACGATTACGTATATAACGCGGACTGTGGCCGCATAACGGTGTGGGCTGTGGCGGTAGTTACCGTATCGTATTGTTAAAGGGGAAATCATACTATCGGACGCGTCCGCAAGCCGCGGCTTATGGACGCGACTGAACAGTATGCACAGTCGTTTGGGACGCGGTTTGCCAGATCTCTATCGGACGTCCGAAGCCTCAAGGTGACGTCCGCGACTGACGTCCGATAATGTGCACGGCTCAATAGAAATTCATTACACAGATAACCTTTCAGTCGCGTCCAAGAGCCGCGGCTTACGGACGCGTCCGATAAAATGATTGCCCCTTGAAACATACTGTTATGTCATTACGTCGCGACCTTGGGATCTTGCTTCTAACATGTAGTAGTATATGTGCGGTTGAAGTCGGACACATGAATCATGTTGAAACACCAGTAGACTGTTATTTACTTATTAACCGTAAGGATAGTGTTGACCCGTATTATCGGGTAATGGAGTTTCATTTAAATTCCTTGTAATTCAACAAAATTATGATTGAAACATCGTTATTCGTATAAAGCCGTTATAACAAAATGGTAATATGAAAGAAACAATCAAATATTTTTTCAGTGTGGCAGTGATAATGAAAGTATGAAATGGTCCAGACCCCAGGTTCTCGAGAAACAAAGGAGAACTTTAAACGCTCTTCTTGCGAAACCGACGCATTGTCAATGTGACAAAAAACATCCACGCCCCCTCCACAAAGTCTCTACGTTTCGCTTGCGAGACGATCTCCAAACCGGATTCCTGGAAAACCTTTCGGCATTGGGTCATTCTAGACAGCTACGTTATGACGTCATCTCCAGATCGTACCTTTACATGTATGCTGCACATAATTCCTCAGGTCGTCCAGCACTGCATAAACGACAGTATTATAAGAAGCTGCGTGCAACTAAGTTATAATAAGTTTCAGCTCTATTACCGACGATAAAAAGAATAACTGACTTCCCCCCTTCTCCCGCGGCGCCACTGGGTGAATCGTAAATTCAGCAACTTTGGCCTGGGCAAAATAAGCAATAACAAGGTTAAGGCGCACGAAACACAACACCGTATTTGGGTCGCGTGGCATATCTCATCGGACTCGTAAAAAGGATGAACAACAATATTTTCCTCAAGTGACTTTACGGTGATGGCTTTCCAGGCGGAGGCGACGCCCGCGCGCGACTCTCGCTTTACAGCCGTTTTCACCACAGAATAAATACATATTGATATTATTTATACGTCTGCCTGAAGCTGTTTTTTATGATTGAAAATCGTAGAACAAAATAGACTAGTTAAACCCAAAACGTTGCAACGGGTGACCTTCCTTGTGGTTCAGAGAGCGAGCAGGACAACCGGCCTGCTTTCAAATATAATCAGAGGGAAGTGAAACTAAAGAAAGATATGCCTTCAGACGAAGGACACATGCCAGAGCGCAACACCGAATGGCCCAAGTTACTAATTCTGTGATCAGATGTGGCAAGCGATAGCGCTAGGTAATGACTGTTTGTTTTCGTGTGACGAAATGCAGTAAAGTTACAACGTGCAAGGCATAATAGCATAAAAGCACTAAAATCCCAAAATTTTGCAAAATATTTATTTTCTATTTAGTTAGCCATCAGTGGCGCACTAAATAGAAAATCAGGGTTAGCATACCTACCCAAAACTAATTATAACGAATTTGCGCTACGAAAAGATGACTATGAACCTGAGAGGTGGCAGCCATCGTCATATATACTAATATTATAAAGAGGTAAAGTTTATGAGTTTGTGAGGTTGTAGGAAGTAATCTCTGGATCTAATAAACCGATTTTGAAAATTCTTTTACCAATAGAAAGTAAATTCTAGATAAAAGTTGTAGAGCTTAATAATACCTACCAAAAAAGTCAGCGACGGCATATGTCTAACTTTTATATTTGTCACAAGAAGTGGTTTTTTATATTAAAAATAAATATTTAAATCGTTAGGTCATGTTTATTGCTCATATTATCAACAATTATGAATTCATATAAATAAGAAGATTTATCGTTTCAAGTGTTTAAAACAAAAGACTTTTCCCTTTTACTGCATATAATTTCCCTTTTACTGCATAAATGGTTAAAGGGATAATACGACATAGGTATGGAAACGCGACTTTATCTCGGGTTGGAACTCCTGAAAGACAATATATGTTGGTACATTACATCTAATATAGTATACAGAGAAGTTTTGAACAATTACAATAAATATAATTTATTCAATCATAATCATGTCATTCACTCATTTGAAACCCGGTAATATAGCCAAATTGGCATGCAAGTACATACATACATAGGCAGTAAAAATATAACCCTCCTTTTGGCAGTCAGGAAATAAATCATAGCACTCAGTACTAACCGAACCACACTCATAATTTCATCACAAGTAATAATGTTTACCGCCTAACAAAGTGGGCACGTGTCAGCTAGTATTTATTATTGTTGAAAATAAGAAATATTATGCCATCATATTATTAAGTACACAATAATCCCTAACTGCACGCTTTTAAAGCGGGGTATTTTTTGTGATGGGTTTATTTTTTGTAAATTGTATACTTTGTACGCGGATCAGCCTTCGTTTCCCCCTCTTGGCGTTTGTAAGAATTTCAACGGAGGTCGTTGAAGGCGCACAAAGGTGTATCCCTCTATTATTGAGGGGCCTCCAGCGGTGTCAAAGAGATTCCTCAAGCGCTGGCAGGTTTATTTCACCTGAAGAGGCGCCCGCCTTTAGATGTACTCTGGTCTTTATGAGAGGCGAAACTACGAGGCTCATCACCTCTTACGACGACATTCATTACTTGCTACAAATAGCGCCTTGATATACGCTTCGAATATAGTCGTATATTCCGCATCGGCTCGCATATATAAAGAAATAAAAATAGACTTATTTATGGTGATAATGTATGACACTTTGTTTCTCACAATTCACTGCTATGGTAACAGATTGTCAATTTTTGCTTATTTGGTAAGTGGGTAATTTTAAAATAGTTGCTATCATTGTCGCACTAGCTTACCTACAATATCAATAATAAATGATTTCTTTTAATTATAATAAAAAGAAATTTGTAAACAAAATAATAATCAAACCATAGTAAACACAGTAAAAAGTTTTCTAGTATTAAAACATTAAAATATACATTAAAATGGCCTGAAACAACATTGACATACCTGAAAAAAGACAGATTTAAATAAACATACAATTGGTATAACGGCAAAAAGACAAGATTGAATAATAAATGACTCAAAAATGTGCAGAACTTAAAAGAGAAAACACATCGGCAATTTAATGAAAACATTTAAAAACTGACATAAAAAAAATGAATTTTCATAATAAAAAAATAAAAATCACCAATTACAATAAAACATCTATCAAAAATTCGCATATAATATTAGAATAGAAAATGTGTGTAATTTAAACTTCATGATTTTCAATATAGATATTGTAAATGTAAATGAGTTTCAAAATAGTTACTGTTATCGAAAATGTTAACCTGTAGTTGGCTGACTTTAAGATTATTTCCTTATTATTCTGCTTATTGTTAGATGTCGTTGATTTATTTCTTTTTATCTGTTTGATGTTGAAAATTATTAATTTGTTTAAATTGATCTCTGTTGATGTGGAACGGTTTATATACGTTCTCTACATACATGTAAATTGCCAAAATCATGACTATTTTAGAGTAAAAATGTAATTGAAAAGTCTAAAAATTAATTAGCATTTAATAATTTAAAAAAAATTAGTTTAATTTTGTGTTATTTCATTATTTTTACTCTCTTTAGAATGGCTACTAATTATTATTGTAACTCTTAAGTACTCTATTTTTAATTTCACAATTGTTTGTTTGTTTGTTTGTTTATACTCTTTATTGTGAAATGTCACACAATCTGTGTTTAGATATTTTATTAATAGTTTAGTTTAATAATTAATTATTAGTTGTATTTAATCTAATGTATTAATTGTTTTAATTAATTTAATTAATTAAATGCAACTAATTTTTGATTATAGCGTCGGTTATTATATTGAAAATTTAATTCCATAATCTACAGATATTATGATCAAATTGAAATTGAATTTACCTATTTTTTATTGTATTAGCCTATTTTATACGAAAGGATAATAAGTATGCTATTGGTCAATACGATATATATATATATATATATATATATATATATATATATATATATATATATATATATATATATATATATATATATATATATATATATATATATATATATATATATATATATATATATATATATATATATATATATATATACAAACCTTATCAAATATAACATTATTATACTGTTTTCTACAATATTTCTTTACAATTTTTTTTATATTATACAATTTTATATAGGTTTACCCTATTTTGATAACATTATACAATCTTTATTATAAACTCCTCTGCCAGAAATTAAGATTGAAGTTTCTTCTTTCATTTCATTGAGCATATGGAGGTTTTTTTATTTTTATTTCGATTTGATGGCTCGTTGATAAAAAAACTCAGCCAATTGTATCATATTTTAAATGTTGGTAGCATTCGAAATTTGAATTATTTCGTAATGTCACTTTCATTTAGAAAACGGCTTTGCCGAAGTGATCAATAGTTTAATTTTTAATTTTTTCGCTTAATTCGTCTCAACTGAAGGCATTTTGTGTTGCATAAGGATAAGCCCTATTTATGAGATATATGGATGAATAGTGATCGTTAGTCGACTGCAAAAGGACCTTTAAACTTACATTGCACCGTCGAAAGTCGTGCACATCCGTAAGTATATCTCATTCAAACATAAGCATTTCCCAATACAAGCTGGGATTTCCTTCGCTACTTTTTAAGTAGCTTTTACTAATTTTATTTTAAATAAAAACATTATATATATACATATATATATATATATATATATATATATATATATATATATATATATATATATATATATATATATATATATATATATATATATATATATATATATATATATATATATATATATATATATATATATATATATATATATATATATATATATATATATATATATATATATATATATATATATATATATATATATATATATATATATATATATATATATATATATATATATATATATATATATATATATATATATATATATATATATATATATATATATATATATATATATATATATATATATATATATATATATATATATATATATATATATATATATATATATATATATACATAGCATAATATCTTCTACGCTTAAGTCCTCTTACATGAAGTTCGACTATTAATCGGTATAGTCCAGAACATAAAAGTTGATATTTACAACTGTGTACGTAGAATGACTCGCGTAATGGAACGCATTAACAGGAGAATATCTGCAATGACATACATTAAGCCGCCATTAAAACCTGAAAATATCCTCAAAATATGCTCCACTCAAATAGTAGATGGTAATGATGACAGTAACGCGAACGCGCAAGACGCCAGTTTAATTCAGTTTAAATGGAGCGCCGAAAAGTAATAGCCAGAGCGCCCACTGCTGGTAACTTACCTTGTACAAGACATAATTTCTACAGGTCTTTCTAAATGTATTTCTAATAAATAAATATCCGTAAGTGACGACTAATAAAATTTCACGTATACATACAGACGAACGCCGCATTGCGTTCTATGTTATCTAAATCAGTGACTTTGGGGTTGCGACCTCAAATAAAGTCACGATTTGCGATTAAATGGCAGCCAAAACAAAAACAAGTTTGAGAACCATCTGCAAAAGGCCATCACAGACATAAGTTGTAAACAACACCCACAACGTATTATTTATTCTGAGATATTAGCAAATGAGAGGATGTGGAGCTGATTTAAATGAAAAAACCCTCGAATAGTAGCTAAACATCTTTTAGTTAACAAATAAAAATGGTGATATATTAGCTTACGTCGCCAACTTGTAACAAATTACTTGAAATTTTCCGTCACTTTCTATCGGCCTATATTTCTATACATCAGTATCACCACAAGTACATCAATAAAAAAATACACGACATTTCCGGAAAAAATATAGGGCAATATTTGTTTTTTTTAATTACCAAAACTAAGAAACCTCACACTATTAGAACTAGCTCACTTATATAGCTGCAATTAAATTTGTTTTGATTAGCCCAGTTGTAAGCGCGTCAGTGCATTTAAAACATCGCTTTCTTTATCAATTGTATATATCGTATTATTTCAGTAACTGGCGACATAAAAAAATCAAATGTTATCTTGTGCGAACGCTAGTTAGTTGGATAAAACTACCGATGCTTACTAGGTTTTTTATTATTATTTATTTGGTACTCAAAAAATATTTACGGCGTCGCGAGACGTAATGTGAGAATTGGGTCGCTTAAAATCATTTAAGATTCGGAGTGGCGGTTTTGAAAACGTTGCGTACCTCTGATCTGGATCAGATACTGCAAAATGTATGTATTAATAACATACAAAAGGAGGTAAGCATAGCCGCAGCGAGCTCTTGGACTACATCGGTGAGAACGTGGAAGACGCCGCGCCGCGCCGCCCGCCATTCGTGAGTACCTGTAATATCCGCATCCGCCTGCCCAAAGAGCGCGGGCGCTGCGCGGCGCGTACGCGCGCCCGCGACTAACGGCGTACGGCGACTATAACGGCTAACGGCCGCCATTCACCATCACACGGGCGGCGGTAAATTAAGCCGTTGAATCGTTACCGCCGCTGAGTTTTCTTGTAAAGTTTGCCGCGCACGGGGATGGACGGAAGATAGCGCGGGATAGTCGGCGTGAAAGTTTGCGTGAATGCATCGCGGATGGAGTAATTGTTTGTGTTTCAGCACCATAATTCATTTCGGAATCCACCGGATATGACTCTTACGTTAAGAGCAACATATGCAGCGCACACCATAAAGGTAAGGACAGACTGAGCCCGACTACGCTACGTATACGATGCAACGCTCACACGTTGGTGTGCACACTTGTCCCTCGTATGCAATGTATATGGCATCAGAAGCTATTGTCACTTCTTAAAGTATTGTGCAAGTGCACTAGTATTGTGTTTAACCACTGTAAAATATGTTTCTGATTTTGAAATACAGTTCCAGAGCTATTTACCCAGTTGTTTATAAATGAATATGTCCGCACCACAGAAACAAAAAAAGTAAAGAAAAGAAGTTATTGGATTCATGAGATAAATAGACAAAAAGAATTGTTTGGAGAATACCATTCATTAAATCAGAAATTGAAATATGGTGAGGAACGATTCTTTATGTGCTTCCGCATGTCTTTTCTCCGCGCTTACACCGACGTTTTATGTGTGTCTAACGCGTTGCGAACGAAGTCATAGAAACACACTGGTTTTAGCATGGGACAGCGTACTGTCATCCCATCCACCTTCCCATGCCGATCTGGAGATCGCAGATCGACGTTGCGTGGGACGCGTGTGACAGCGTTGCGTGTGATGAGTATATTAAGTCATGTGTTTTTACGCAAATTCAAGGGTCCAGATGTCACAATGCGTTGCATACATTGCGTATGTGGGCTTAGTCTATCCTTACCTTCACCATCAACGGTCATCGAAATATTGCATCAAAATTGTGATCCCAAATGGTGTTTCTAGAAAGAGCCTTTGGGATCACAGTTTTGTGAACTAATTCAAACATTTTAGGTCTCTAACTTGCCTGGAGTGCTCCAGGTGCGTTGCTGGATGTCATATGTGTAAACCTTAATTTTACCTTGTTGAAAACTTTCAAGAATAAATAAGCTAGAAATACATAACTTCTAAAACAGTACTTTCAATAGGAAAGTATTTCAACGTCTTATTTGCATAGGTTACGAGAATGAGAGAGACTAATTTACATCTACTTATCTTTCCGTCGCATATCTTTGCATGCTTATCACTATTCTTCCGTCCCTTTCTCCCATCATCTTCTCCCAAATATCCTCAAGCGGCCCTTCCCATCTATAATCTCGTAAATTCAAGTTAGTGTATGAATCTCTGACCCGCATAATTGAATTTGGCACAGGCGCCATCGTCTCCCAGCTAGCTCATTTTCTGATTAATCACATCCCCCGAGCGGATATGACGTCATAAATTCAGTGCTAGCGTATGCACTCCTATCTAGCGAAGTACACGGGTAAGTGTAACAAATATCTATGGAAATGAGGAGAAAATATTTGATAAAGCTACAAAATCGCAGTATGCTGCGCTTGACCTGGACATTCGTAGATATACAGTAATAATCTAATACACAAAAAATACTCGAAGGTTATCATAATACGGTAGTTTGACAAGGGTTAAAAAATCCCATCATTTTATTTTAAAAATACCTGCAATATTTGTATTCTTGGATCTCACAGAAGTCAAATATGTGAAACAACTAAAAAGGAACTATAGGCTAGTCAATTTAAGATTAAGGTAATTTTTCAATAGTAGTGATATCTAGATATGTTTAAAATTCATTATTGAAAATAGTTCGCGGGAAGTAGCTGTGCTCCGTTTTGCACACATGTAGTTCAGGCGATTTTCGTCTTTTACAGCTTGATTTTTAGATTCAATAAAATGTTAATATTTAACTAGCCCATGATAGGTTTTGTTACTCGTAAATTTTTCGGGAGCTTTCAACTTCAGATTCCGCCAAACGCAACTGCTCCCGGGAGCCAGACTGCCATTTATATGCACACAAATATGGTAAGCATCTTTGTCATAAAATGAAGTGGGTACTCTCGGACCAGACAACTGAGACATTCTAAAATCCACGCTACTGTTGCGTAGATTCTCGTACATATAGAGCGTATGAATTTGCTGGAATAGTTTAAAATTTGAATAAAACATGAACGCCCGCTTGAAATCGCTTGTGATATATTACAGCATCTTACCGGCTTTTGTAATTTCCCGCGTTTTCTGATCCATTTACTGCTGGAAACGATGCCAAACGGCGGCAGCCATCATTTTAAAATAATGAATTTCAAAATGGCTTACGGATCAATTTGATTTTTAATATTAGCGGCCCCAAAGTTTTTCTTAGCCCATTATTTTTATTATTATTTTTAGTTTAAAGACAAGCAGCATAATTGCTGATACGTCTGAATTAAACACTTACTTCAATTACTTTTTTTTTATGTACGTCTAGTTTATTTTAAAATACGTTGACACTACACTTCAGCAGGTAAACTGGTTCCACTGTTCCAAAATTCGGTTGTCTAGGAAGTGTTTCCTGGGATTGATATGAAGCCGTGTTTTCTCCAGTTTGAAGTCGTGTCCTCGCAGATGATGCATATAGTTTGCTTGAAGATTGACTCGAGACAAGTATTGCATCCGTTAAGGATCGAATACATCTTAATGAGGTCGCACTTGATCCGGCGTTCCTTGAGTGTGGGCAATTGCAATCTGCGGAGTTTTTCTGAGTATTTCATATTTTAAAAACAGGAGCCCAAACTTTTTTATACTGGAGTCTAAACTTTATAACCCCGCGAAAAATCCTAACAATCCTGCCATTTTGCAAATCAAACCTCTTTTTTTATATTTTATAATTTGATCGCATCCATAAATCAGCAAATTTTCCTCAATAATAAATAATACATTTAAATGTTAAATCGAACTTTTCACATAATCACCCTACCCTTTCAAGTACTTCATTCAATCATGCCTTCTTATTTGTATAATCTCTTCTCTCCGCTTTCATTCCGCTGCCTTTTATTACGCTCTCCGAAAACCTATTACTGGCTGTTAAAACCTATCTCAACGTGCTGTCGATCCTCATCTGCAGGTAGGCGGCAAACTGCCGATGCACTATACCTGCAGATGACAATCGACAGTACTTTAATCTATCCTCAGCATTCCTCAACTTTTATGGCCAGGTCATTCTCAGTGCATGCGGCCCGAATATGGAACTCTGTACCTTTGCCACTGAGGCACCTTGAAAACCTGACCGGGTTTAAAAAAACTCTTAAGAGACATTTACTTCATCTATAAATACCCCCCTCCCCCCCCCCCCCCCCCCCTCCGCCCTTCTTCTAGCTTGTTATATCCCATTCCTCCCTCCGATATTGATATGACATGTGTTAATAATTTCTGTCTTATTTTTTTATTATCTTTATTATGTAATTGTACTCTATAAATAGGTTTAAAAACAAGTTTTTAGCACCCGACGTCTCGGCGATGTTGCAAGCGCCGTTGCCGCCGTGCTGTCGATCCTCATCTGCAGGTAGGCGGCAAACTGCCGATGCACTATACCTGCAGATGACGATCGACAGTACTTTAATCTATCCTGGACAACGGCGGTTGCAAATCGCCGAAACGTCGGTGCTACGAATTTCACGCAGTAAATTCGTTTTTAAACCTATTTATAATGTCAAACAATCGCGATAGTCTGAGATTTCATGTAATTTTGTACTCATTTATTATGAAATCGAAGACTATCGCGGTTGTTTGACATTATAAATAGGATAGAAAACGAATTTACCGCGTGAAATTTGTAGGACCCGACGTTTCGGTGACGTTGCAGCCGCCGTTGTCTAGGGTAAACGTTTACCCTAGACAACGGCGCGTACGGCGTACGTTTACCCTAGACAACGGCGGCTGCAACGTCACCGAAACGTCGGGTCCTACAAATTTCACGCGGTAAATTCGTTTTCTATCCTACTCATTTATTATGTCCACCAATTAGTCACAATAACCTTGCGGTATGGTCGTAAGATATTAGCACTTGGCAATAAGTACACCATGTTGCACTCTATTGTTTGTTCAAAATAGTTTTTCCAACAATCAAACATTTAGTAACTCAAGTGGTGGTTTTTGCCTCAATAATCTATTTTATTTCGCGAATACACTTAGAGGTATCAACTGCAACGGGCGAACCTGTCACTGTAGGAAGTTAATGGTAGATTTGGGATGAAACAGTTCACTGTTTAGTTACGCCACTCAACCGTATGAACCCAACGCATTACCGCGAGAAACCGGGTGTGCAAGCAGCGGGCCGACCTCGCGCCCTTGCTTTCAGTTTCGGCCAGATTTCCCCGTCCTCCCGACTGGTTACGGGTTCGAGGTCGTATGCGCGGTCCTCTCCCTTATGTAGCGGTGATTCGGTTTCTACCGAATCTATCGCGGACCACGGCGTCCCTTGCCCGGCTGTTAAACCCGGTTTCGGGTAGCTGATTGATCGTTTCAAGAGCGGTTGTCAAAAGGTTAACAACCACCCCCGCTCTATAGGAAACAAAGCCATTTCCAGACTCCCCCGGTCGTCATTCGGAATGCACAATCGATTGGCTGATACCAAACCGCAAACCGTCCAGGAGCGCCCGAAGGACGATTCCCAGGGGAACTGACACGCACAGTGAGAAAAATATAACGATGTAAATACTCATATTTCAACGAGTGAATTTATAGGTATGAATTTACATGGCGCGTAGCGGTGTTGGCCTGACGGTAGTAACAGAACCGTAATGTTAAAACATAATGTTATTTTATTACGTCGCGACATTAGGATCTCGCTTTTAACGTGGCAGCATGTGGTAGGATACATATGGATATAGTCGGTCACATAAATCATATTGAAACTATAGTATACTGTTATTTCCATACTAGCCGTACAGAAAATGTTGAATAATTAAGTCGAGTAATTAAGTTTCAAGAAAATTACGATTGAAGCATCGTCATTCTTTTTTAAACCCATAATAACAAAATGGTAATGTAAGAATCAATCCAATATTTTTCTCAGTGCAGGCACTGAGTCCTACTCGAGCTCGCACTTCTGCGTTGAGGCTACCGGATGGGTGCTGACCTGTGAGTTGGACCGACCCTAACACATGGCTCATAATGGTCTAACTGCACTGGGCCCATTAGCTCCCATTTCGCGAATACAGATCGGAGTAATTCGTTACCAGTAGACGTCCGTTGCGGAAATTCATCACGTCGCGCAGGTGGGCGGAAGACGCCGGCTTCGCAGGGCGTCGGCTTCGCGGGGCGGCGTCAGTCGACGTCGCCGTCTAATTTCCTGCCGCGGCGCCTAGGGCGGGAATTAAGCTTGCGCTCTAATGCGATAATCGCGTTTCACGGATTTCTGATCGTCCATGAAAGCGATGTGATGCACCGCGCTTGTTAGCATTACGTCTGCCTTGTCACACCGATACGACGAGGTCGAGATTGTGTTCGAGAGTGCTTTATAGATCGTTTGGACCTCACTAAACCAAGGTAGCACTACCAGCCATAATAGCGCTAGTGGGCAAGTCGTTACATTGCCAGACGCTTTTAGAATAATAACGAGCAAAAAACAATCTCGACCTAAAAATAAAATAAAGTCATAATTTATTTTAATCTTCAAAATGGTTTATATATTTATGTATTTAATGCTTCTAACAAAAAAATGTTGCAATGTTATTGAAGTAAAGAAATAGAACATTCAAGAACAACAGCTTAACTCTCAGAAATCTAGCCATGGGAATAAAACTCACGCCGGCATGTTTTCAAACCTCTAAAATTTCTTTGTAGGGGTGTTAGTGCACGCATACTAATGTATAATTGTCGCAACGTAAAAACCATCGATCGGTGGTATTAGCAACTAGCGGTTAAGTAACAAACAGAGCTATTCACATCTAACAGGCCTAACTAGGCCTGTATCTAGCTGGATATACAATTATGGTGTATACAAATTTAGTAGTAGTGTTATATTAATATTATTCCAATAAAGTAAAATAGAAAAATAATGAAAATTAAAAATACTACAAAGTAAGCTTCCACTATTTTAACCTAACAGTCAATGAATGTCGTGTTACCTACAGCTTAGCTGAATTTAATTTATGATTTTATGAAAGTAATACAATGAATACAAAATAAATATTAAGTTCAGTACTTTATTAAGATGTTAACACAAAAAGAAATATAAAAGTACAAAAATTAAGTATATTAATCGCGTGTCAGCAAAACATGATTGAATTAAACTATTTACATATTGTGCAGCATGGGATGCACTCGGTTTAATTCCCTTCATTGAAGCACCTTGTGATATACGACATTTTTTGTTTTTTATCAGGAGCAAGAACAAATAAAGCGGATGATTTGCCGACACGTGAACATGCCACGTACAACTGACCATGAGAAAAACACGATTTACATTTTGTATGGGAAAATGTTTTTTCTTTTATTGAAATTTTTCGACAATTTTCCAATTTTCGTTTTTATTACTTATTCTGCTATTCGGGATGGAGACAAATACAACAAATCAAAAACCAATAAAAATCGGTCCAGCCGTTCTCGAGTTATAAGTGTTCGAACAAACCCGACTTTTTTTTAATACATATAGATATCAAAAATATTGTTATAGAGATGGATAATAAATATTTACCACACATTATATTACATATATAATATAGTCATTATTTTTATTTTATAGAATAAATAAAGTACATACTTCGATACAAAATACATATATTATACATAGATAGAAAACACATTTTTTAATATGTTTTTCTTTATTTTTTATTTACTTTTTTTCTTCTTTATTACAAATTGTTATGATCGTGAAAGAATATCAGCGAGATGGAAGGTGAAAGAATATCAGCGAGAAAAAGAAAGTCTGTCATGGGGTTTTGTCACCTTTTTTTATACATTACGACGTCGACACTGGCCCAAAGTTAAAATTTATTTTAAAAAAAGTAATTTTTTATGTAATTTGATTTTTGTATTAACCCTTTGCACTCGAGCGGCGCCGCTACGGCATCCTGGTAGTTTATTGCGTCGACTAGTATTTTCATAGTATTATCGCCTGATCCGAAACATAATTACGTCATCGATCGCTAGGAATCGATTTACAAGCACTTTTTTTATACAGCGGATAGCGATCGGCAGGGGTTTGTGCCTTCGAAACGGTAGATGGCACTACTATTTCTTTTTTACTGTTTCCCCGATCCGTTATATTTTAACGATTAAACAAATGTGTTTTTTTATATTTCATTCTCTATTAATTTGGTATGAATTATCAACTGTCGTTAAAAATGGAAAAAAATGTGGACAAACTCTGTCGGTAGTATTTATATGTATAATATCGCTATATTTGATAGGTCTCTGTCCTTCATTAGTAATTGTAATTTGTTGTATATTGTGAAAGGTCGAACGGTGACTGACACAACTTAAATTACGTCGATAAAGATTTAACACTTCGCTCTCAAATAGAATAATAATACAATTATTATATTTTATGGATCCTTTCAAAGCCCTTCTTTCCGACGCGCGTCGGCGAAAACTTCCGAGGCGGTCCTCTCTACCTCGCCTTCCATCTGTTTACATTAGTACTTGATACATGGTAGATACTTGAGTTGTACGGCGCGGGTACCCGGTACGGCGTCCGGAGATTCCGAAGGCGCCTGCTATTTTTCAAAAGCCACTCCGCGCCAGCGCAGCCGCTCGAGAGCACTCGAAATGTAGCAGAAGCCACAGATTAGACGTAACACATTAGATGTGTCTTGTCTTTGAAAAGGGGTAAAGGTGGACGCAGCCGAACTGTCCGATTATGCTTGAATTTAAAATGCAATTTTCATCACAATATAATTTTTTTATCGTCCCAGACGTGGGACTGTTTTGTTTTTTATTTATTCATTCTCAATGTTTGATTATAATAATACCTGATTTCGATTACTTCTTGAAAGTCATTCTGTAATAAGGTAATATAAAAATAAAAGTTCTTTTTTTTTTCAAAATGGCTGTTGGTCTGTGTATTTCATAGTGTAAATGTGTAATAAGGATAGCATCACCACTAAAAATAAATTTTGTTACATAAATCGTTTTTTTTCTTAAATACGCGTATGCCCAGCGCTCCCATGACATTTTTCTACAGTTTTCGCGAAATATGCATTTTTTATATAATATGTTGACTTTGAAATGACATTTTGAAATCTCGCGTTATTAAAAAAAAAGTTTATTAGGATGGTAAGAAAAGTTTTAATTCAGTTCCAAAATAATTATTATCTTTTATTGTTTTAATAAATTCAATAAATTTCTAAGGAATTGTAATAGAAATATTTGTTTCTAAGGAATAATTTCATAAAATTTCAATTCTTATTAGTATCACGAAAAATAAGTTTGATACGTCTAAAAGGGTTAATCACTCAATTGGATATGAAATTAAAATAATAATTGCGTTGAGGTGTGGTCTACTCGGACAGCCTTTAGAACTGTCGCTGGTGAGGAGTGCAGGATTCGAAAGATGAAAAGCCTTGTTCCAGTGGTTGCACAAATTATTGTCGCTTTAATACAATGTAACATGCACGCGAGCGAAATAGAAATACAAAAACAGGAAGTACGCCGGCAGCGGTATCGACTACTATCGACCGTCCACTCCGGTCCGCTCGATGACAGATTGACGTAAGTGGCGGCGTTCGGCCTAGTCACTCTTTCCGCGCATCGGTTGCGTTCGGTTGTGTCATATTGCCACGGGTTGCCACGCTAGGCAATTTAGAATAGTACGAAACAGTAATATTATGCAATACTAATAATGATAATGTATATGAGGACAAATTGCTAAGTTCACTTTAATTGTATAAGTACTTTTAGCATAGTCAACCCATTTTTATTTTTATTAAATCGATTTCGTAATATATATTGACAATGGGATAAAATTAATCAAACCTTATATATAAAATTTAACTAAAAGGAGCTCGTGAGTTCGTTCCAGTCGATCTGGTGTGAATACACAACCCTCCGGCTAATCTGTGACTAGGCGAGGTGGCTATTTTCGCTATGCTGGCGCGCTGGTGATCTCGAAATATATAAGGGAAAATGTGCAATGTTGTATTCAAGATTGTGTAGACTGAGGGTGGCGAGCAGAAAAATAGAATATACTATTTATTACACTTTGCTGTTAAGAGCCCTATCACATATTTTTTCCAGAAAGGCAAGAAAAGTGGATTTTTGGCGTTCTAATTCCAAGAAATGAAGAGATTTCTACAAACTTTAATTACTGAATTACCTGGACCATTTCTTGATGTTGACCATAGCGGCCTTTAATTTTAGATATAACGAATATTATTTACTTATTCAGCCCATTTTCCGAAAGTCGTTATTCGTAAAACGCTCGGAAGGCAAACTTTGAGCTCCTTAATACAGTAATATCACTACAACGAAAACCGTATACTATTTTTTTTTATGTCCGTCATGTATTCTTGTTGACCATAGCGGCCTTATTTTTTCGTTTTTTGACCACATATCCAAGGTATACATTACTTACAATTACACAAAATTTAAAAAAAAACTTCCTGTATCATTCTAATTTTCTCAGAAATAAAATAAGATTCTTATATAATACTTATACTATATTAAAGTTCACTCTTTTAGCAATACGACATAATATAAATTATTGTCATTAGAAAGGAGAAAACACTGCAAAAAACAATTAGAAATTGTGTATATATTTGCTTGCGCAAGAGAAGAGCGCTCAGTGCCGCGGTTTTCTCCCAGGGTTGAATAGTTATTTATTTATTTATTTATTTATTTATCCTATCTTTTATAGTTACATCCAAAAAAAAATGCGTTCATTTTTTAAACTCATTTTAAAAGAATACCTACGCTATTTTGTAATAGGCCTCTTAACACTAATTACAGTACTAGAATAGGCGCAAGAAAAGATACCTTAGTTTCGTGCACCTAGAGAAATTTTGTATTATCCTAATTTTGTATCCGACAGAATGCATTCTTGGTGTGGTCGGCTACAACTCCTTTCACTTGATAAGAGATTTCTTAGCGGCACAGCCCATTTTCGAACTTCTAGAGTTCTTTCCCCAGTCTTTTAGATAAGGTGAATGAATCTGCATGTCCTGGACCACTGTTTCAGGGCGTGAACTCACAACTTATTGTCGCTTCCTCATTCACACACATTTCTCCGTAAAGTGAATATGCTGAATATGCTGTCACGGTCATTAACCATCCAAAATGGACTAAATCTTACAGTATTACGGAATGTAGATAATTGTAACTGTAATTTTAGAGATTTGAAATCAGCAGCTATTTATTTATTCATAGAAATATGTCGATGTAATCAGCCTATAATAAAAAAGAGGATGGCACTAATAATTGAAAGTTATTATTGTTATTATATTTTGGGAGTTAATGGGCCCTTGCTGATTTGGCCACGAAGACCCATTCTGTTCAGGGTTGGTCACACTCACGGGTCAACACCCATCCGACGACCTCCACGCATGAAGTGCGAGCCTGGGTAGGACTCTGGCCTTGGTCAGTTTCCCCTGGGAATCAAACTTCAGGCGCTCCTGGACGGTCTGCGCACCGTGCGGCGTAAGCCAATCGACTGTGCACTCTGACTAACAGTCGGGGGAGTCTGGAAGCAGTAGGTACTGTTTCCTATAGAGCGGGGGTGGTTGCGGACCTTACAGCGACTGCTATTGAAACGACCATCGACCATCCGATCCTGGGTGAACAGCCGGGCAAAGGACGCTGTGGTCCGCGATAGATTCGGCATACACCGTTTCACCGCTTCGTAAGGGAGAGGACCGCGCAAGCGACCTCGAACTCGGAACCAATCGAGAGACCGGAGTAATCTGGTCACAATTGGAAGTAAGGGCGTGAGTGCAAGCCCGCCGGGTAACACTCCTGGCTACTCGCGGTTAAGGCGTTGGCCTCTTACGGGCTTGTGACGTAGCTAGATGGTGGACTGTTATGTCCCAAGTCTTCTACGCTCACTCCAGGGAGATAGAACGACTAATCGTTAAAACTTCCTGTGGTGACGGGTTCGCCCGTTGTAGTCGTCAACCCAAGTTGTTATTATATTATATTGTTATGTTATTATTGTTAAAATATTTTAGGAAATGGTTTTTAATGATTTAATGATTTCAATAGTTTTTATCAAGTACTGATTGATTATCAATCAGAGACCATTCATTATTAATGTTATTATTATCAAAAAACCATTCATTATTAATGTTATTATAGATGGCCAAATAAATTGTTACTAGTTTTGCCGGACAATGCTGTCAGCGCAACCTGCAGCTGGAGTAGAAGTATTGCCAAAACGTACTATGGCATCGAGCAATCTAAAACCCTGTCTAATAAATAGTATAATGTTAACAGAAATTAAACCGTTTCGGAGTTACAAAGATACAAAGCAAGTAATACAATGAATTGACCTAAAGTATGGTTTTGCTACTTTTTATCTCGTTACTTTATAACTTTGAAAATACGACACACTCCAAGATAATAAAGTAACTCTATTACATTGTAATGATGCGCGTTCTAGGCTTTCATCTTATAGCGGTCTTTCGTCTGAGTGTGTGTATATATCTTTCAGAGCGCCGCTGAATTTTAAGTGCCACTTTGTGAAATTTCTACGCTGTTAAACTCGCTTAAATTATTACATTTTACATGTTGGAATTCATTATCCGTCTCCCTCCCCCTTAAGATGGGTCTTTTTAAGCAAGCACACGTCACACTAATTTATTACGGGGCGATATAAAATGTGTCCTCTCGTTCGCTCAGCGGCTCCTTTTCTACGTGACGAATTAAAAGCTTTCGTCAGAGCCGCCAGCAATCGCTGTCTATACAGGGTGTATCCGCGGGATTTTTGAAGGCCATCGAAACAACATTTGTTTAATTTGTTTAATTAATTAACACATTTACAAAGCATATTTATCTATTTATATTTGTTACATTTTTTTTAATAACAGGGCCAATATTAGCATTAGCATATTATAATAATTTTTTTTAATTTATTATTAAGGAAACTTACAGCTATTACAGTAGAAAAATCTGAATTGTATTTATAGATTACAATGCCAGTTAAAAGTTTCCACTTAAAAATCATAAAAATATACAGTCGCCTAGGAAGGGGATAGGAGGAAGTGGAGGGGAATTAAAGTTATAATTTTATTATTTTATTATTAGGGAAATTTTATGGTATATATTGAAGAAAGGAAAGAAAGAAGAAAAGAAAAAATATAATATAATTATTTCACTCGTCCTTGAATATTGCCTTTCAGAAGACCCGGAATAAGAGTCTTGAGCGCAGTCGCAGTAGTATTAAACAGGTCAATTTCGCTTAGCTTGGTATTGCAGAAATGAGATACTCGATAAATGTTATTTTGGGTGTCGTTTGTGCTTACTTGAGGTAGATGAAATAAGTTGAATTGGCGGGAAGGCCGTGGGGGTACATGGAAATTTATAAGTTGAAGCAATTCAGAACAGTCAATAAAGCCTTTTAATATCTTGTATAGGAATATTACATCTGAACTAACTCTTCTTATTTCTAATGGTATAAGCCCATGATAGTCACCAGCTTCGTTATAATCTGAAAAAGTTACATAAGACCGATAATTTAAGTTTTTTAGGAACATGTTTTGAATGCGTTCGATCCTATTGATGTGAATATTGTAACAAGGAGACTAAATTTGCGAAGCGTATTCGAGGTGGCTGCGGACATAAGCATAATATAAAATTATAAGGGACCTATTATGATTAAACTGCTTGGCTAGTCTGAGAATAAAGCCCAGCATACTGTAAGCTTTGGCAGTTATTGTGTCAATGTGTGAAATGAAATTTAATTTACTGTCTAGAATAACACCCAAGTCCTTTATAACAGATTTTCTTGGGATGAGAAGTCCATTTAAATTGTAGCAAAAATTTAGCGACTTGGTATTCCTTGTAAAACTAACAATTGCACACTTAGAAGCATTGATGTGTAATCGGTTTGCCGAGCAGTAAAGAGACAGTCTATCTAGATCTTTTTGAAATGATATATAATCGTCCAATGTCCTTACCGGTGCATACACCTTCATATAATCAGCAAAAAGGAGGAATTTACAAAGGCTGAAGCATTGGTTGATATCGTTAAAATATATAGTAAACAATAGTGGTCCTAGTAGACTACCTTGTGGGACTCCAGATGTTATTTTTACCCAGTCAGACTTAAATCCACCCAATACTACACTTTGAGAGCGATTTTCTATATAAGAGGCAAACCACATTAGAAGATCGCCCTGTATGCCGACCAGTTGCAACTTTTTTATAAGAATCAGATGATCAACTTTGTCAAAAGCTTTACTAAAGTCGGTATATACGACGTCAACCTGGGTACGTTTAGACATATGAACGAAAAGGAAATCAGTGAAAACTAAAAGATTGGACACAGTCGATCTTCCCGACCTAAAGCCGTGTTGTTGAGGCAAGATTTGAAGTCTTGTTGCTGTGTAGAGTTGATCATACACAATTTTTTCAAACAATTTGCTAATGATAGATAACTTGGAGATCGGCCTATAGTTTGAGACGTTGGCTCTTGACCCAGATTTGTATATAGGTGAGACAAATGCCAGTTTCCATTGATTTGGAAAGACACCTTCGGATAAAGATTTCTGGAATAGCAGAGATAATGGAGTAGCAAGTGCCTCACAGCAACGGACCAAGAACACCGGAGGAATCTGGCCGAACACTTTTATTTAGGTCAAGTTTGCTGATGTATTTCTTTATCATTTCTACGTTTACTTCTACACTCGAGATATTGACACTCCCATAATCAGTCTCGATAGAACTAGAAATATAAGAGTCGTTGAATTTTGGCTCGAATACGGAAGTAAAGTAACTGGAGAATAAATCACATGTGTCCTGGCCAGAATCTGAACTGTGGCCTAAATATGATACATGCTTGGGGATCGAATCGGCTTTGCGGAGTGACTTAACGTATGACCAGAAGCGTTTCGGATCCCGAGCAATATTCACCTCAACTGATTTGATATATTTGTCGAAACACTCCTTGTTTATTTTCTTCTGTCGTGATCGTAGGAGCACAAAGGTATTATAGTCCAAGGGATTATGGAACTGTTTAAACTTCCTATGATATCTATATTTTTCTTTTATGATGTTTATCAATGGAGCTGAGAACCATGGAGGATATTTAGACGCCCAGACAGATTTTTTTGGCACGTAAAGCTCAATCAGGTTATTTAAAATGTGGTAGAAAGCTTCCAGGGCCGAATCAATATCAACGTCGCGGATGATTTCGTCCCACTTAACAACTGCCAGATCTGCACGGATGGAAGCGTAGTCGCCCTTATTAAATAGTTTGACTTGATGTTGTAGATGCATGAGCGGTTTCAATTGCTCTAGATAGTGTACTGTTGCCATCAAACTAAGTGCCAATACTTGTTTCAAGGCAGCGAGCTCTTTAGTTTTAATGTACGTATATTTGGCACGTTAAAAACAATCATGATGCCATAATTATAACAAATAAGTAGTAACTAACTAATAATATCAATAGAAAATAATTAAAATAGATACGTAAAATAGATTCATCAAATAAAATACGGAAAATAGATAGAATACGGATTTTTAAATAACATTAAATATTAGTAACCAAAATTGAATAATAAGAAATAGTCATAGGAATAGTCAAACATAGTAATAAGAATAGTCAAGGGTGATATAAAAATATTGTTGTTTTCCGCAAAAATCTTAATTTTCGTCTAAGGAATTTTGGCCTATAAAAGTACTAATGTGTAATGATTGCCTGCCTGTGTTTTCAAAGGTCGGCCCAACAAACAATTCAGCTCCCATCCGGTAGCCTCCTCGAAGAGGGGGAGTGAACTCTGGAAACTGAACTAACCTGGAAAAAGCCGCCGTGAACTCTGCCTTCAGCTGCAGTCGTTAGAGGTGTCAATTACAACGTGCGAACCTGTCACCCAAGGAAGTTTTAACGATATTGAACGTTCTGGCTCCCGTGAGGTGAGCGTAGAGGACTGTGGGACGAAATAGTCCACTGTCTAGTTACGCTCTCCTATAAAAACTCAACGCCTTACAGCGAGACACTGGGAATATGCAACCAGCGGGCAGAACTCGCGCCCTTGCTACCAGTATCGGCCAGATTTTGGCGTAGAACACTGTGGGACGAAATAGTCCTTTGTCTAGTTACACTCGCCCATAAGAAGTCAACGCCTTACCGCGAGACAATGGGAATATGCAACCAGCGGGCAGAACTCGCGCCCTTACTACCAGTTTCGGCCAGATTTCTCCGGCCTCCCGACTGGTTACGGGTTCGAGGTCGCTTGCACGGTGCTCTTCCTTATGTTAGCGGTGATTTGTAACTAACCTAATCTATCGCGGACCACGGCGCGGCGTCTTTGACCCGGCTGTTCACCCTGGATCGGGTAGCCGATTGGTCGTTTCAAGAGCATCTGTCATAAGGTTAACAACCATCTCCACTCTATAGGAAACAAAGCGGTTTCCAGGCTCCCCCGATAATCCGTCGGAATGCACAATCGATTGGCTGACTTCGCACGGTGCACAAACCGTCGAAGTACGGATTCCCAGGGGAAACCGGCCCAGTCGTTGACAGTTGGAATCGGAGTTCCAGTATGGGGGATCACCTCGGGCGGAACTGGGCGGTTAGCCGATAGACGTTGCACTCCGACGAATAGCCACAGGAGCCTGGAAACGTAATATTTTTTTATTTAATTATTAAAATTAGTTATTTTACTTCCTTCTAAAACAATAGAAGAAATTAAATTTCATAAGTTGTTAAGGAAACCAGAAACAAATAAATTTATTTATTTTATTTATTTATGTATTTATTTGATCTTCGGAAAACATACAGCGCTATATAACTTATTTATAATTATATTATTACAATGCTTCGCTGGCAGATTAAGTGTTTCCTACTGTAGTCTTACATTATGTTCTTATACGATAATTATCAAAATTATCTTTATTTATTTTATTATTTTACAATACAATAAAATTGATTTTGGCAAAAAAAAATTACAAAAGTATAAACAATAATATTTTATTTTTTTGCGAAGCAAATAAGATTACATTTGTGTGGATTTTATCACCCCACTAGATTGTATATCTGTTCTGGGCTCTGGCGTGATTTAAGACATAGTGATTTCACTTTTTATTTTTTTTCATTCATTAATTCCGATCGCTCATTCATTCTTAAAAAAAATAGGTAAATATAATATATAAATGTGTATATAAATAAAGAACTAATATTAAATAAAGAAAATTAAAATATTTAACTTTATAGCTAAGTTAAATAAATAAATAAATAGACAAATAAATAATTAAATTGTCCAATAAATTAAGTAGCCTAAAAAGGTTTCTTACTATGCACATATAAATTTGTTTATCTAATTAATTAATATAATATTATCAATTTATTTTAAACATAATCAACCGAGACATATTTCTTGTCAAGTATCAGGTGACAGATATGTCAAATATGGCCTGTCAGGATGTGAGTCACCATTTCTTCGCACTGGCTTCTACTTTTCGTCATGAGCCACTTGAAAATATATTTCTTCAGAGTCAATTTGCTAATTTAACTCTGCACTTTAGCCTTCCCCAAGGAAGAGCAGAAGGAATCATAAAGACGCGGTGCTAGAAACGCGTAATGCCTCTGTGCAAATCTCGTATTTACTCACTGGTGGGCATGTTTTTTTCTTATTTCGAGTGTCATATGAGTGGTTTAGCGAAGAATGACGATCAGTGCTGCTATGGAAATGCGTAATAATATTTCTCACGTATAACTGTCTCACGTCCAAGACGTCGAATGCCCTAAAAAGTTCGTCGGACGGATATAAATACGGTTTTTTAATAACGCGAACTATCGTCTTTTGGGCTTTAATTAGCGGGTCCAGGTGCACTTTGGCCGCACCACCCCAACCAATTTGTCCGTAGGATATAAGTGAGTGAGCGAATGCACAATATACTGATCGTAGGGGTAGGGTTTTTATATCTAGTACAGTTCTAAGATTTCTGAATATATATAAAATCTGATTTCTGAATATTTCTATAATCTGGCCGAATTTGAGGGCCATAATTTTTCAAATGTTGTGCCCATTTAAATTATTTAAAAAAGTAGAGCCTTATTGTCTGATTATTTTGAATGGTCTAATTTAGTAGTAGTAGATTTAATTTGATTATTTAACATTTTACTGACAATTGTATAACGATGTATAATTTTACTACGTATCTTTTCAAATTACTAACTACTTCAAATATTAGGCTTCTACTTTGATTATTTATATTTATAGTTTGACAATCTACATGGTAGTTAATTCTTGACTACCTATGTATGTTCAGTAAAGAGTAGTAATGAGACTTACTACCTAGCACAATTATTTTGACACTTCCAAGAGCGGTCTTTAGTCGTTAATTGGACACGACGAAAATGTAAATGTAAATGTAAATAAATATCTAATTAAATAAATTACTATGGAACTATTACTAGGATAGGAAAGGAGAGGGATGGGGTATAATAAAATATAAGGCTATTATACAATTTAACATTTTTTAAGCGATACATTGGTCTGGTCAAGTCGTTTTTGTGTAACATAGCTATGAAAACCATTTGTAAAGTGTTATTATTATTATTACTATTACGTTAAGCCATTGATTATATAGTGTCAATGGGTAAGCCTACAAGCAAGGCATAAATGTCTAGAAACAAAAGACGTTCGGAAAGTACTGTAAGTCTACTTCGAATAAAATCTATCTATCTATCTATCTATCTATATATCTATCTATCTATCTATACGATATGATATAGGCATTTACATTATAGTCTATTGCTATGTCTCTTTTTCGTTCTGTTCGTTTACAAACGCAATATTGTATTGTCTTGCCTCGAGCGCATTTATTTGTGCACCGCTTTCTAATCCAAAGCTCACTAGCCGTAAGTAGCGAAATAACCCGAGATTCGCCGCCATAAGCGTCCGCCGTGCAGCGCGCGACAAAATGTCGTTAAGTTGCCTCCCTTACGGCCGGTTTACAGGCGAAAGTGTCGTCAACACTTTACGAGGTGCACTGCAAAGCGCCCGAGCGCCGCGCCGCACTGTCCGCGTAAATTACGGCCCTCGCGCCGCGGCGAAAGTGTTAACGGCGTTATTCTATCTCGCGCCGGTTTTACTGCCGGACACGTACTCGAGGTGCACTCGTTTTGATAGATTTTTAAGAGTGATTGTTCTTCTTTATTGTGGTTTGGATGGGCTACGTGCTGAAATCTACGGCGATTAGAAGAATTTTAAATAAGTTTATAGTAAAAAAATATTTATAAAAATAAGCTTGTATTAAAATGCTCTGTCCCGAGCCAACCCTGGATGCAGCAGCTATGTCATAGTGGAACATAGAGTGGGCTATAATTCTGTGGCAATTAGGCAAAACTACATAAGTCAGAAATACCATTTTCTCAGGGGAGCATTTTGAAATTTATGACTAAAATTGGCACATGGAATAAAAGATGTGTGCTCTCTTAAACTATATGTGTAATTTTAAAATAATATGTGTTAATAAAAAGATAATTTACTTATGCTACTATGACCACCAAATGTGTATTTTAGCTACTTTGAATGTATTTTAAGTTACGCTATTAGTACTTGGGGTAATTGTTATGCGTGCCACAGAGAACCTCTATTCAAACTGCAAAAAAGAGCAATACGCATTATAGCAAATTTGAAATGGGACGAATCCTGCAGAAGTCATTTTAAACGACTGAAAATTCTAACGTTCATTTCATTGTACCTTTTAAATGTACTAACAGATTTCCACAAGAAAAGAGACCATCCAAAAAAAATTCCGATATTCATGATATAAACACCAGAAACAAATCAAAGTACATGTTACCTAGTGCAAAGTTAAAAATAGCGAGACAATTCAAGGAATACTCTGGTCCCTATTTTTTTAATATGTTACCTCCATATATTAAAGACATTAAAAATAACAATATATTTAGAAAGTCCTTAAAAAAGTTTTTTTTAGAAAATATTTTTTACACCTATGAAGAATACGTACAATTCACCACGAACGGCTAACGAAAGTATTGTGTACAATCGAAAATTTAATATGTATAAATAACTATTTATAAGTTTTGAAAACGATAAACTAAACTTGAAACATACAATGTAACGATTTTAAATGACATGATTATAAATTGTAATTTCTTTTCTATTTAATTTTAATTGTTTTAAGTGAATGCGACTAAATATTATTATTATTGTGATTTGATATTTTTAAATGATATTTTAATTTAAATTTTAATCGTTAAATTATACTAATTTTATTTCTTATTCTTTTAATTTAAGGTATTTGTCATGCTTTCAATTATTATTACCTGTTATTTCTTTTTTATTTTTTTGGTTTTTAAATTTATTTTTTATAAGAACTTTTTCTTGAATTCTATTTGGTCACATACTGGGATTTAATATAACTACATATAAATAATATTTTGACCTAATCGCTTTGTTATTGTCTTAATTAGGTTTAAATTTTCTGTAAGTTCTTTAAATTTGTAATTGCTCAACTTGGTTTTTAATTTAATTCGGATATTTTAGTAGGTATATATGTTTCTACAATCTGTAAAGATTTTTGAAAATAAACTGAACTTGAACTTGAACACCTATCAATAGTTAAGAAAAAGTACATAAGTTACACATATGTAGTTTTGCTCACCTGAACAATATATAACTAGTGAGAAAGTAGGTGCTATAACTTCTTTTATATTGTGCTTCGAGTTATGTAGGTTTTCCCAATGAAAGAGTAAAAAAAACGCTGTTAAATGGCCATCATTTTGGTCAAAAAACGACTTATGTAGTTTTCCCTAATTGCAACAGAATTATTAAATGCTATACAGAATTTCGTGTTTGTGTTGTTGACCGTTGAGGAGTCCCCTCGTTGGAAGCTAACGCTGGGTGCAGCAGCCCTGTCGCGGTGAAACTTAGAACGGGCTATCATAATTGAATGCGTATACAAAATTTATTTTATGTGCTGTTGAGCGTTGAGGCGTCCCCTCGTTGGGAGCCAACCCTGGGTGCAGCAGCCATGTCATGGTGAAATTTAGAACGGTCTATCATAATTGAATGCGTATACATAATTATGTGTATGTGCTGTTGACCGTGGAAGAGTATTCTTGTCGGGAGCCGATCCTGGATGTAGAATTAGGTCATGCTCACTATAAAAATACATTTTAATCGGAACTGAACCAACATGTGAATTTCAACTTCATAGGATAAGAGGAAGTGGTTCAAATTCAGCTTGCAAGATTTCACCTAAACAAACATACATATAGTCTACGAAATGCTATTTGACAAAAGTGTCGTTAAAATGTCATAAAATAAACAGTGATTCCCAACAAGTTGTAACAGTTTATTTTACTATGGAGATCGACTCTACCTGCGTGGAACACTTTAACAAACGCTTTAAAGGCACAAACTGACCGCTGCACCGGGTTCGATCATAACATCTTGAACCTTATACCACCAACGATCAGAGTAAATATTGCAGTATAGGTACCTAACACTAATTTATTGTAAAATGTGTATTTCAGGCAGATGTATTAAATACGCACTAAATACTGATGATTTCGAAATCGAACTGTTACTGTTACACTAATAGTCTTAATCGGTTAGCCACTTACCATGTTAAATTCGGTGGTTACTTTTTACTACATTAAAGATTTTTCCTAAATTAATTCTATTGCTTATTCAGCTGTCATTGAAAGATTCGGAAGAAAATTTTATTATTAGTGTTTTTCTTGAAAATTGATGCGTATAAATATTTAATATTATTAAGCGATCATGGCGATTTACTCTAACCATATCAATCCATTAGACATTCGACGATAGGTGTGAAAAAGGCCTCGATCGTTGTGAAAAAGGTACCAATGTGCTAACGACACTTTTGTCAAATAGTATTTCGTATACTATACTAACTAACATAAATTGCAAGGTAAATAAAGCTTGTAAAAAAGTCAATCGTGTATACTCTGTATCTCTACAGCAACGACATCCACTTTCATAGTTGACTCGCAAATGCCGCCTGAGTTCTCCGTGCGCACTTACTTACCTTGCCTTGAATATTACCCGGTGTTGTCCGGGTGGCGTACATGGCGATCGGTTGAACAGTATAGAAGTTGATATGCTGCAGCGCCTTTTAGTGGCGAGTTAGAACAAAGTGGATAGCGCGAAAATATTACCGGGGCTCAAATATCTCTGTATACCAATTTTCGAAATGTTCGGTGGAACGGTATAGAAATCAATATGCTGCAGCGCCTTCTAGTGGCGGGTTAGAACAAAGTGGATAGCGTAAAAACCTTATCCATGAAAAAATACATATATGTGCCGATTTCGTGGTGATCGGTCAAACGGTGTCGAAATCTATTAAGCTCAGATATACCAACATCCTGAACTTTACTACCAAACGCAACGTCTAAATGTCACTCATAGTTCCGCTACACAAGGTAGAGGACCGCGCAAGCGAACTTGAACCCGTAGCCAGACGGGAGGCCGGAGAAATCTGACTGTAAATGGAAGTAAGGGCGCGAGTGTCGGCCCGCTGGTGTAAAACCTCGTTGGCTTCTTACGGGCGAGTGGCGTAACTAGTCAGTGGACTGTTTTCGTCTCAAGTCTTCTACGCTCACCTCACTGAAGACAGAACGATCAAATATCGTTAAAACTTCCTGGGGTGGTGGGTTCGCCCGTTGTAGTTGACAGCTCCAGTTATTGAAGTTATTCAGATATACTTCGACAGAAACTGTCACTCTTTTGAGGGCGATTGTTTTCCCACACACTTCATCAATTTCACATACGTTTTCGCGTAAAAAAGCTAAAATCTTAACGTTCGGGGCGCGACGTTTGAATTAACACAGCCCTCAAAACGCGAAGCTTCCAGACTTTTAATGCAATTTGCCTGTTAGAGATTAGAAGAAGCTGCAGACTCTCATCCCATCTGACAAACTTTTCCATTAAGCCTGATCCCGGTTGATTAGCTTAAATGCGGCACTTTTCGTCGGTCAAGTACTTCAACGAAAATGCGAAGACGGTACGAGGAAATATAATTAATTATACGGGGGGGGGGGGAGTCTTTTAATAAACCATATTGGTCGGTTTTAACAAAATTAAAAAACTCCTCAACTAAAAAAATATACGCTTACTAGAAAATCGGTTTTAAGAAGTGTGTATACAAATTACAATAAAAAAAGAAAGAACGCCCAACGTGGGGCTCGAACCCACGACCCTGAGATTAAGAGTCTCATGCTCTACCGACTGAGCTAGCCGGGCTGTACTAATCAACGTCGAATACCGCGAGTATATTCAATTTAAAGATAATAAACAGATCTAAAGAGGCCGTGTTTACTTTTATTATTATGTTATAATCTTCGATGTTATTATTGTTGGCTCAACTATCTCAGCTGTTTAGGGTCATGGGTTAATGGTCCATCACGTTATATTGTGCTATTTTCTGCTACATACCAGTTCTATGATTTGTTTAACAATATTAATGCAAGTGCAAAGCATTGCAAGCTACATCTTTATTTTTGCAGTCGTATTGTAAAGTCTCTTTTGATTGCTGAATTTCATAACTTCATCTTCTTTGTTCTTAGGTACACAAATTATGATTATATTTTTTAATTATCTATGTTGGTAATATTTTACCATATGTATTTCAAAAATCTTAAATATGTGTTGTTATTTATTTATTTGAAAATGCATTGTATTTGTTTTGAATAAGAATTATTTTATTAAAACCTATATTACTTACCATTTATTTTATTATATTACTTTTTGATACTTTTGTCATGACTTTTTGTTTCATTTTTTTTTCTCTTTCTGTTTTGTTTTCTTTCTTATAACAGTCTTTTTCTTTTTTTTTAGTTTTAAAGTTTATTCTATTTGTCTAACTCTATTTATCGGAATTTTATAGTCAATTTTAATGACGATTCTAATATTCGAATTGCGATTAATTTTATTAGGACCACATTTAAGAGCAATTTGGTTTTATGGGCATTTTACTACAACGTTTAAAAAATTTATTTTACTATTAGAGCCCTGTCTACCTTAGAACGGGTTAGTCCCAGTTGGGTGATAGAATCAATTAAGCATGAGGTTATAGTTTTGCCATTCGGTTCCTACTATTTTGTAGCAGGAATTGCTACAAAAATAAAGTAACTATAAAATAACAAGTAAATATATTAAAAAGAAAACAAAACACGACTGCCGTTATACAACGTGAACTATTGTATTAATAATAATGTTTATTACAGTTTTTTAATAAAATATTTGTGGTTTATGTATTTATCCATATAGATACATGTTTATTTCCGGAATAGACTAATTCAGACATTTAATTTGAAACTCAACACGATATATTTATATTAATTTATTAACATTTAGACATTTAGACAACTATCTACTTAATTTTTGGACAGTTAACTTACCGTATGACACCCGGGATGACATAAGGGTTCTAACAATATCACACACTTCTAAATCTGTTCAAGCGTTTAGAAGTTATGGTGGAATGAAAAAACGGCAAACGTACATAGATGAACCCTGAACACAGTACACTCCTTTTTTGTCGGGCAGTCAAAGCCAAGTCTACGTCAGTGTAAAAAGTAGTATAATATTTTGGATCGTTCTTCGTTGACTTCTATTTTATTTTATTGTTTTCTTTCATATCGTTTCCTTTTCGCTTACTCGCTTGATAACTATGATGAACCGCAGTTGTCAAACTGCATATTCCCAGATACACCAATAAATTACTTTCCAAATCCATAAGGGACCAGTAGAGTCGTCCATTTGCTATTATTCCTTATTGATAAACAATAAAATATCTAATCCGTAGTCGATTCGTCGTCTAAAAGAGTCTGAGGCAATCCCGTTTGTCCCTGGGGCCATAATTCTCGTTTCGTCGTTGTTGGCGGACTGGCGCATCCATCAGCGCCATCAAGGCGATTGGCACCTGCCTCTTGGGCCCCGCCGTAAAATTATCATCCTCCGGGGCGGACGGAGTGTAATGTATCCACATAGCTGAAGCGGGCTTCGGGGCTTTCACGGGCCTCGCTGTCTGCGCTGTCGATTCATAAATTATGCACGCGTCTGCTTACGGGACGACATTGTAGCGTTGCGGACGATTTCTTTCGATCAGGGGTGTCGAAGGGGCACCTTTGGCCAACCCCAGTAGCTACGCATAACATCTAAAGTTTTCTTCGCAGGCGTACTTTTTAAAACGAATTTAGTAGTGTGGTTTTTTAAAAACTTTTTTCAGTCGCGAACATCCGGGCACAGGTCACACACGGACCTTGCAAGTTTTTACTGTCACATGTAATAAAAAAAAATCCACAAAACATGTCCGTGGCTTTCCTGGACGTGGTCTCCTAACTGTCCTGTCCGTATATTAACATCTTCGCTTATGTCATATTTTTTTCCTCACAAGACACAAAATCAATGATTAGCCATGGATGACGTATCACTTTGAAACAACTCACATTTTGCGCCTGCTAAAACAATGTTTATGTAACGTTTTCTAGAAATTTATTTTCACTGATGTCTCTGGCTCTAAGAGAAGTACATGAAGCCATAAGAAACTTATTTTTGAAAATAGCCCTGAAAATAGCACTTTGAGAAAACGGCCATCCATTTAATTAAATTGGAGGCCGTTTTCTCAAAGCCGAGTCTACGTCAAGCCGAGTCTACTCAAAGCCGAGTCTACTTCAGTGAAAAGAAATTTCTTAAATTTAAGGCCGTTTTCTCAAAGTGACACATCAGGGTCATTTTCAAAAATGATTTTCTAATGGCTTCATGTACTTATCTCAGAGCCGGAGATATCAGTCAAAATAAATTTCTTAAATTGAAGGCCGTTTTCTCAAGTGATACGTCATCCATGGATAATCTTTGATTTTGTGTCTTGTGAGGAATAAAATATGATATAAGCGAAGATGTTAATACACAGACATATTAGGATACCATGTTCAGAGAAGCCATGGACGTGTTTTTTCGAGATTTATTTGATTACCTGGGCCTGGGACAGCAAAAACTTGTCCTGTCTGTGTATGAGCCCTGCCCGGATGTCCGCGACTGAAAAAAGTTTTTAAAAAAACACACTACTAAATCCTTTAAAAAAGCACGCCGGCATAAATTACAAAAGGAAATAATCGAAAAAAAATACAATAAGAAATAATCGGAAAAAAAATCCGCCCAACGTGGGGCTCGAACCCACGACCCTGAGATTAAGAGTCTCATGCTCTACCGACTGAGCTAGCCGGGCTGTTGGCGTCCTGTCGCTCATCCCAATATACATTCGCTCCCTCGTATGTTACAAAGCAACGACACACCTTTGCCTCGTATATTACGTGGCAGACTGCCGGTAGATGGCAGCAGTACCCGGGGTGAATGACGACTTTCGCTCTAGGAGATTGACGTGAAATAATAATAAATGACACACCAAGCAGACTGGATGAGCGGCAGTCCGTCCGTCTGCCATTTACTCTGAAGTAGCAGATATCACATTATGCATAAAATAGCGGAAATAAGAAAAGCGGGTTGAGAGTATCCCTTCCTTTAATATTGAACATATCAACAAAAATGCAAGAGTGAATTCAGATGTTTATTTCCATTACGTAATATTTTGATTTATTTTATAAAGATTTACTACTACTTTTATTATTTAATTATTATAGTGATTTTTTAATTATTATTTTTGCTTATTTCTTTATTTTGCTATTACAATTTCGTAACCATTTTGATCCTAGCTTATTAAATAAATATGTTAGGAAACATTTTTCATAAAATTACATTTAATATTGCGATCATATAAACTTGGTGTTTTTCTTGGAACAGGCGCTGGCTGTCTAAGTAAGAGTGACGCAGAATCATATTGTTTAATAATTGTTATATATTTTATTGAATAAAATTAAATGAAATGACTTTTACATGTTGATGTGGGGAGGGAGGGAGGCAAAAGTCATATTTTTCAATGTCCGACATAATATCTATTAATCTAAATTATATCGACGAAGTCTATAAAATAGCGCTACACGTGTTTAATTTCAAAAAGTATTTTTTTAAATTCATTATTACATTTTTAATTCATTTTATTGTGATTGCTTCAGTGTATCATGAGAAATATTCACTTGACAAGCAGACAGACAACAGACGGGGACACAAGATCATAATAAAAACGTCATGTTTCCGTCTCTGGCTCTAGATTAAAATGTGTACACCTACCCAGGTGTACACATTTTAACCTAGAGCCAGTGACGGAAACATGACGTTATTTATTATGATTTTATGTTCTGTGTGTCTGTCTGCTTGTCAAGTGAATATTTCTCATGAATTATTTTATATGAGTGTTAGTTCAGACAAATACTATAAAATAATTGAAGGGATTAGGATGCGTCCATCTTAGGCCGATAAAGCAACTCATTTCGATACATCATTCTTCTGTTTACACGCACTCTTTTACAGTCCATTCTGCTCGTTTAAGGACTCAGCTCCCTTACTCTATTAGGCATACTCTTCGTTGCATACTTTCAAAAAGTTGTTGAAGAAACATTTATTTTTACACAGCCACTAACCAAATACCTCACCTTGACCTCTCCTTTATCCTGCCCTGGGCAACCTTAGCATAAGTCACTGACATATATTTGTATGTTTATTTTAAATTTAACTTTACTACTTCTTTGTGTATTGTAAGGTGAAAATTAGGAATAATTTTATCAAATGGTTGACTGTAAGATATCGCTATCGCGATAAGTCCGCCATTTGGGCTCAAATTGTCTTTTTTATAAAACCAGTGTATTGTTCATTAAGTTATGTTTTTATAGCACAATAAAGTTATTCTATTCTATTCTATTATTTTATTTTAAGGGCCCAGTGACCTGCTAAAGCAACTTCTCGCGAGGGCGATAGTAGAATTCTCTTGCAAATGGTTCTGCTAGCAAACATACGATGTAACTAAAGAATAAAGATATGTAAATTACTCAATGTGTTCCATGTAGCGAGAAATTCATTCACGAATTTCGGTAAAAAATATTAAACGGTTTTCTTATGAGATATACAACGAAAAAAACGTAAATTTAAAAAACACTAAGCAAATTGGAGACATTTTAAATTTATTTTTCTAGTAAAATTCGGCAAAAAGTGACTATATTTTTTTGCGGAGTTCTTTTCTATTGCTGATTTTTCCCTGAATTTTAATGAAAAAAAAACAATAAATTTTGAAAAAGGATTCATCAACTCATTGACTCAACTCATTGAATAAATTATGGTAACAATAACATAACGTAAAATAGCAAAGATATTTTATTTTAAAAATCGGAACCTGAAAACCATTTTGGACATTCTGGCTCGTTTTTGCTGTTACATGTTATCAAAGAAATATAAAAAAACATATTCATGGCCTCAGGTGTGACGTAATTACATACAATTTGACTTGACATGCTATGAAGAAAAAAAATTTTTTGGCTTTCAAGTAGGTATGTATTATAATATTGTGAGTATTTTTCATCATACTTTCATAAAAGTTATGTTGATATACTTGCATTGCCCTTTCTAATCATTTGTATTTTAGCTGTATATTAATGGATAGGTACCAAATAGGATAGAATACTTGAAATCCAAAATATTTTTCTAGTGTTTGGGGTAAATTCGGACGGCTCGGAGCTGCAGCCATACAAAACATACAAGATCGCTCATACAAAAATAATATTATCCGATATTTTTTTTTTTGTATTACCTAATTTCTTTCATCATAATACAAACATGTAAACCTTTGATACTTTAAACCTTTGTCTAACTATTCGTATAAATTTTGTAGGTAAAACATTTGTAATAATAACTTGAATGTTGATTATACAATGTAATATTTTGGGTGGTACTCCTCGTGGCCAGGTGCCTAAGTGTGCCAGGTGCTTATATCGTCGTCGCTTCGGCGTCGTCGCGGCGTCGCGACGCCGATTCACGCACGTGCTCCAAAAATAGACATCCCGAAAATAAAGCATTTTACTCCGGTAATTGCTTTCGTCGCCATTTTCGATTCAATCTTCTGTCGGAGCGTTACCTTTCAGCCGTGCTTCGCCCACCTGCCGTTCCATTCGTCAAAAGGCTTGCTGTCTCTCTCGATCGCGAGTCGCCAGGGCCGGATTTGAAATCAGTCGATAATTTAGATTATGTTAACTATTTTTATCCTACTAATTTATTTTTAACGTATTACATTATTGTGAATATTTTATAATTGTTTATATTTCATGCATTAGTTAAATCGTAATCGATATATTTTTAACTTCGACTATTATCGGTTGATGTTATGTTTTGTTATGAATTTAAATCATCACATAAGAGATTGAAGTTTGACCACAAACGATCAGCACAGCACTAGAACTCGTTTAACTTATAGAAAGCATGTGTGGGTGCCAATTTTCTTTCAATAAAGCTCTCGAAAACTTTTGTTTGTTAGTTTATACTCTTAATTGTGAAAACGTCACAATGGGCGGGTTTATTGTCATATGACAATCTCTTACAACCAACCCTACTATGACGTGTTATATGTATGTGTGCGTGTAACATATCTGTAAGTGTGCGTCTTGTTATTGCATTCCATCGACAGAATTGAAAATGCAATTCCGTTAATTAGATCCCAACGGAAAATGGTGACCCAGCCGGGAATCGAACCCGGGACCTTACAATGTAAGATCAGGCGACCTAACCACTATGCCACCGGAACTCCAGTAGCCTAGTTTGGAGAGAAAGGCAGTTAAAAAGCTTAAAACGAACGTAATTAAAGGACTTTTGTGTCTCTGTTTGATGCACTCTGGGAAGAGCAATGTTTAACCTGTGGCGAGTGTCATTCTTTGTCTAGTTCACGGGTTTTAAAGATAATTCTGGCTACGGATTAGATTTCGGCCCTGGTGAAACACCCACCCGCGTCGCACCCTCGAGCCCTTTTATCTCAGGAAAGTACAGCAACTCATTAAAACATTTTCAACTAGCGATCGGAGAGTTGCGACAGGCGGCGAAAACTAACATAAATTTCCACCAAAGCCGATACGTTGCAAACTACATAAACCAGGAACAAGTTGTAGCAAGTGATCCCAGCAGATTCATTGTAGCTATGTTTTTATACTCATGTCATCGAAGGCAATACGGGTACTAACCCCCCATTAAAAAAAAAAAATAAACATCATAAAAAAAACGTCTTCAATTGACTGTATAGTCTACGAAATATTATTTGACAAAAGTGTCGTTAAATTGTCATAAAATAAACAGTGATCCCCAACTAGTTGTAATCGTTTATTTTACTATGGAGATCGATTCTACCTGCGTGGAACACTTTAACAAACGCTTTAAAGGCACAAACTGACCGCTGCAACGGGTTTGATCATAACATCTTGAACTTTATACCACCAACGATCAGAATAAATATTGCAGTATAGGTACCTAACAATAATTGTAAAATGGTTTCGAAATCGAACTGTTGCTGTTACACTAATTAATAGTCTTAATCGTTTAGCTACTTACCATGTTAAATTCGGTGATTACCGATTTCGATTTTGCAATTACCGATTTCGATTTTGCAATTCTTGTAAAATGTCTACTTCATACAGATATATTAAAATACACACTAATTACTAATGATTTCGAAATCGAACTGTTAGGGTTTCACTAATTAATAGTCCTAATCGTTTAGATTTTTAGCCTAGCGTCCTAATAATTTTGTTACTTTTTACTACAATAAAGATTTTTCCTAAATTAAATCTATTGCTTATTAAGCTGTCATTGAAAGATTCGGAAGGAAATGTTATTATTAGTTTTTTTGCTTGAAAACTGATACGTATAAATAATTAATATTATTAAGCGATCAAGGCGATTTAGTCTAACCATATCAAGCCATTAGACATTCGACGATAGGAGTGAAAAAGGTCTCGATCGATGTAAAAAAAGTACCAATATGCTAACGACACTTTTGTCAAATAGTATTTCGTCGACTATACTCACAGGTGCGCTAAAAAAGTAGCGCACCTGTGACCGCCATAAAGTAGCGCACCATTTTTTTATAGACCGTCACAATTAAAATGATAGTACTTCCTGGAATTTCGCAATATCAGGCTCATGTACGACGAAACCAATACATGCAAGGTTGGATTTAAAAATGTGATCTAACTATAACTGCTCGTCCGAGTTCTGATTAACAGTGAAACCAAGAAAAGCCACCCAGTAATAGAACGCATCTCACAAATGAGTAAATTTAGCCTGATATGCTGAAATTTGCACACGAAAAACCACCAAGCGGACAGTAAACTTACTTCCATCTGAAAGGAGAGACCTATAGCACTGTGAAGCACCCAAATACCTGGGAGTGACCTTCGACCGTTCTCTAACTTACAAAGCTCATTGTCACAACACGAACAAGAAGGTGCTCCAGAAATAGAATCGTAAGCAATCTAACTGTGAGTACATGGGAGCAGCTGCTATGAGCTGGCTGCGGGACTTTTTCTGTGACAAACTTTATTGTAAGAGATTACCCTTGTCTTTGAAAAATGTCAATGCCTGTTTGTGACTGTAACTTTATTAGAGGCATGGTGGAAAATAAAAGTATGACAACTGTAATTAAAACTCCCAGTTCCCTTAGGAAATATTCATAATTATATTTACCTCTGAAGCTCTCAAAATTAATTCATCGGTATGAAGTTTGTAGCGCTGCTTTTCAGCGGTAAATTTAGTTTTCGCACATAATAACGCTGCTATGACTTGTAACTTTGACACTCGAACCGTGTCGAAAACAGCCGCACGGGATATTATAGAGAAAATGAAACACTCAGGAAGGGCAGTCAGTATCGGTATTTCGGTGTTGCGGTTACCAACCGTCTTCAATAGGTACTGTGTAACGTTTATTTAGCTTATGCTGGTGATTATGATATTATTGAAGCCTATTTAGAGGACGAAGCAGCCATCTACAAATCACTCATCAAATCAGCCTCAATTCAAATTTATTCATTCAGAATATACATACAATAAAAGCATGAATTATCAATTAAAGCTAATTATCGCATATTAGAATTCGTCAGTTGCTAGTAATATATTAATATATGTAGATATAAAACTATTAAAGCAGAAATATTATCGACAATAGCGTTGACTACAGTTGGCTTTACACGGCACTCTATACAAAAAATAATCACACAATAGAAAGTATCAAAACAAAATTGGAAAAAAAACAATGTGTGTATATGGACAGGTATGTTACGTTAATCATTGTAATCTACATAATATTAAATATTAAATTCATAATATTATTATTAAACAATAAAAACTAAAATGAAAATATACGCCCCAAAAAGTCGACCTTCGCTAGAGCGGATAAAATAGCAATAGGCATCTTTGAAAGCAAAATACTCCGCAGAATCTTCGGTACTGCATACAGGAGGAAGGCGTTTAAAAGAAAGAAAATATTATTTATTAAAGATTTATGTAAACAATTACAGCACTATGATTTGTCCCCAAAAAATAGCGAGATATAGTGGCAAACAGTTAGGTTAGGAATGCGACTAAATGAAGATGGGTAGATAAAATCCACGAACATCTGGAGCGGGATTAGTATAATAATATGCTCATTTGTTCCCTCAGTTCGCTCCATATCTTGGAGGCCGCATATCTAAACGATCCTTTGAAAGATGATAGTATGTATCGCGGAATGGTTAGAAGCGACTCCCGGCCCCGAGTGATCGACCTGTGAAATTCGCCTACTTTGTGCAGGTTTTCTTGTAGATATGCAGGTGTTTTGGGATATATTTAATATTTTTTGTTAGGTGGCTTAGAATTTAATTCATTTGTCTTCGATATTTGCCCTTTATGTGTGAAAACTTTTAATTGGCCTTCAATGCTTATTTCTCAATGTGTACCTTATATATGTTTAACTAGCTGTAAGTTTTCCTAGGAAATGAAAATAAAATAAATAAAACGAGTTTCATGTTAACTTAATTTAGCATATACAGGTGAATTTTAATATTGATTCTTCTTGTGGGTGAATTAAAACGAGCGAGTAAGCAACTTTTAATTGTTTTAAAAATGGGAAAAACTGTTTTTTTTCTTGTAAATTGGGAAATTTTTCATGTATAAAAAAAAGTATAACAAGCGTTGAATGCACTGCGTCATCTAGCGGTAGGTAAAATATCGCGAATAAACAATATGTGCGATATTTTATCTACCGCTAGATGGTGCAGCGCATTCAATAATTGTCAAACTTTTATTTAGCAGTCAAGCTGTTCAAATTTACAAAAAAAAGAAAAATATATGTATATATATTTTTTTATCCTATTTTTTTTTTATCAAAATTGGTTGCTCGTACTGACGGTGTATATTGTGTTTATTTTGTAGCTACATTTTTATTTACAACTAACTTTTACCTAATTTTTACTTTTTTTTCACTAATTTTTTATAACTAAATTTTTAAGCATAATTTTGTAACTACTTATTTTTAGGACATAGCGATTTGATTTTACTGTATGTAACTTTTGTTACGTTATTATTTTTAATAGACAAAAAAAATCTTGACTACTGCTGATGGTTACCAACCGTGGATGTGTCGTTTTAGCTCTATCGTATCCTATAGTATTCTAGATGTTAGGGGATTCCTAATGATACCTAATACATTAAATAGGCAAAGATAAAAGAATTAATTTATAACAATTAACAGCTGGCGACCTTGCCGCTGTATGGAAATCATCATTTGCCAACCCTTGCTCTCAATATTAACAACCCCACTTCAAAGAGAAACTAACCGCACACACTTCAGTTTGACAGAACATCGGCTAAAACTTAAGGAAACCCGAACTTCGACAGTTAACTACAGCTTAACAGAAACCTCAAATATTTTTCCTTGAGTCCTTTAACCTACGTGGCGTATTTGATTAATGCCAAAGTAAAACTTCTTGAAATCCGTCAAAATCCCACTCTTATCATTATTGGCGGACATAAATTATGATCGAAAAATGGATTCATTCAACTATTTTACCAACTTTACAAATCGATGATACGGTCAACGATTATTGTATAGTATTCTATAGTCATAATTTAGATATGTACATTCATCGACGCACAAAGGCAGGCTTGGTACATTGCACCCCGAATGTACAACAAATTAGATGGACACATTAAATTATTAGATAACATTCCAAGTTTTAAAAATGCAATTAATAAATGGCTATTGGAGTTGGGGCGCTCTGGAACGGAGAGGGAATAGTTAATTGTGGTTTAATTTATTTAAAATATTTTAAGTACGAATGATTATCTATTGCTATTATTGTTATTCTTTTGTTATTATTATTATCAGCAAGAAAATATTTGGTTGCAAATATATTGTGTATATACAATATATAGAATATGTATTTTAAAACTACTTTAAATCTAATCTCTAATCTCTAGTAAGAACCTTTTAAAGTCAGCTCGCAATCTTAAATCTAAAAAGTCTTAAATGACACATCTAGGGACAGGCGTAAGCCTAATAGTTAGATGTGTGTCGTGCCTCAGGTTGCACGGGTTTGAAGGGAATCAACTTGTCGCTTTATTTGACTAGAAAGTAATTGTTTTTCCTATGTAACCTTAGAAAATATATGTAATATTAAAATAAATGAAATAAATGAAAAACGTTTTTCGTGTCAGTCAAAAACCATTAAAACTAGTAAAGGTCTTTTCACGGTTTCATAGTCTCCGATGGTTACAGAAATTCCTACCAGCTGGAGTGAAAAATTATCTCGTGTATTGTCTTTCTTGGACTACGGCGACGTTTGGTACTTAGATGCTTGTGAATGTATTCTAGATATACTTAAAAAATTACAAAATCTCCACCGACACTGCGATGTGTCGACCACATTACAAATACCGCAACAAACTGCAATGGCTAAAGATTCGTGAACATCTACAAATAGTATAACCCCACTATAACGTCCTTCATAATCCCACTTCAGCTATGTATGTTATGCGACCCTTTACTCCCTTATCGATCCATGGTATTTCACTTTGATCTTTTTGCGCTCTCAATCCCATTACATCAGTCATTATCATATTCGTATTATCCATGCAGCCCTATTATGGATCCAGCTACCTACCCACGTCACAACCGCTTCATCGCCATTCACCTTCAAGGAGTCATTAAAATAAAACATCTCTCTCAACCAACCTATATTCTAGCCTTTTTCATCAAATCCCGTATTCATTTTCGCACCCAGATATTACTTTTTACACGACTGCCCAACAAAAAAGGAGTGTAATGTGTTCAATGTTCATCTATGTAGGTTTTCCGTTTCTTTATTCCACTATAAATTCTAGTCAATGAACTGATTTAGAAGTGTGTGGTTTTGTTAGAATCGCTATGTCATCCCGGTGTCATAGGGTGCCTTAACTGTCCAAATATCAAGTAAGTAGTTGTCTAAATGTCCAAATATCAATAAATTATGATAAATATATTGTGTTTAGTGCTAAATGAAAGGTCTGATTCAGTACATTCCGGAAATATACATATGAACCATAAATACATAAACCACAAATATTTTATAAAACCCCGTAAAAAATATAATTATAAATACAATAGGTGACTTTCTGTAACGGCAGTCATGTTTTTTTTTAAATATATTTACACTGTTTTTTTTAATTCGTACATGTTTTGTATTTCGAAAATATATCATCATAAGGTACTTTAACTGTCCAAATATCAAGTAATTAGTTGTTTACATGTCCAAATGTCAATACATTAACATATTTTAGTCGTGTTTAATGTCAAATGAATAGTCTGATTGAGTACATTATAGATGCATATATAGATAAATACATAAACCACAAAGATTTCATAAAGAAACGGTAATAAAAATAATTATAAATACAATAGTTCACTTTCTGTAACGGCAGTCGTGTTTTTTATTCTTTTTAATATATTTATTTGTTTATCGATTTGTATAACTTCAAAGCCAATTTACTTTAAAACTTCCTTTCGTTTCTGTAATGGTTGGCTGTAACATATCGTTGTGTAATGATAACCCAGCCCAAAATATATGTAATGTAATATAATGTATTATGTATCTTTATTGTAAAATGCATCCGTAAAGATTCTATTCATTCAGACATTCATAGTTGAAATGACTTCATTTTATGTTTTTGTTATTCAACCTTTTTTTTGGATATTTCTCCTAAAACAATGCTATTTTAGCCAGAGTAAACGCACATTTTTTCATATGCATTATTTGCCACTCCACCTCTTTTCGCCGCGGAAATCGCACACTACATTAAACAGAATACACTTTCTCTAGCCACTTCCTCGAAAGAAAACATTATCGTAAGTAATTTTTAAATCCAGCTCTCCTGCAGCCTTATTCACACCCCCATTAAATTCTCTGGCAATGACAGCGCTGACGGCATAAAATTATTCACTGCTTTTACATACACTCTGTAGACTATGGCGGCGCTTTCTGTCCCTTGCCCGGGTACAATTCGAAATTTAAATGCCGCCGCTGAGTTATGGGAGGAAACTCTTGTTTTTGGTGTATTAATACGGTACGAAAAAGAGGGAAAAGTTTGTTTTGTATTTGTTTTTAGGGCCTTTTTTCGTCTTTTTACCCGTCTTTTTTCAACGAAGCTCCACACTGAAAAAAATCGTTTTACTAAACAGTTTAGCTATTTCGCTTTTAACTGAAGTTTAGAAAATAGCACCTAAACTACGGCTAGATTATCAAACTCTGTTTAGTTGTGGTTACATTTTATTTTTAGCTAAAATTTGGTTTTGTTACCAATTACTAAACGAATAGCAACTACTAACTAAACTGCGAATTTTAGCTAAAGTTCTGTACCCTTAGCTAAATAACTTAGTTAAATGGGTGTAAACAAACATTCCAAAATGACCGTTACATTATTTAGCTGTATTAGCCAAACTTCAGTTAAACTAGCTGAAGTTTGTCTATTAATAACTAAACTACAGATTTTACCTAAAGTTTGATAGGTAATAGCTATACTACTTAGGTATTCCAACTGACCCAATTCAGCTTTAGCTGGATTAGCTAAAGTTCTGTACCCTTAGCTAAATAACTTAGTTAAATGGGTGTAAACAAACATTCCAAAATGACCGTTACATTATTTAGCTGTATTAGCCAAACTTCAGTTAAACTAGCTGAAGTTTGTCTATTAATAACTAAACTACAGATTTTACCTAAAGCTTGATAGGTAATACCTAAACTACTTAGGTATTCCAACTAAACACTTCAGCTCCCTTTGCCGAAGTTTATTTATCATTTGCTAAACAGTTCAGCTAGTAGCTGAGTATATAAGCATGATTTTCTTTTGGCGGCTCATTATTCCTAGGCATTACAAGTGAATAAACGTGAGAGACGTCGTATGTACTACGTATTTCGACCGTTTGGTTGTCGCACGTCGCGTCGCCAAAAAGTGGGAGACGAAGAAGAACGGGTCGGTCGTTCGATCCGGTTATTTGCTTGACACAGCCAGTCAGTGAGAACCACAGACACGCGGAAATTGGCGACAGCATCGCGGCGACGTTCATTCGACTACATTTCAAGAAATCGCGAATCGCGAGGCGTTTCGGCGGAAACGCGTGAAATATTTCGCCGGCACGTTTGTGACTGTAAAACCGTGCAGCATGCTCGGAGAACAAGCCTCGAAGCAAATCGAACGATAGGCAAAATCTTGTGTTGTTGTGATTCAAAATGGCGGACCAATCGGGGGAGGACCTACTGGATTCTTGGGGAATGTCAAAATATAAGGACAATTTTAAAAGTAAGTACTTCCTAAGTCTTTTATAAATATTCCTTTTAGCATACTATTCTGTGTTTTCGCGTTCCATTCTTTAACGTCACCCGACTATATTCACCACGCTGATTCCGAATCTGCAAAATCTTTATTCGGTGTCAATAAATAAGCGAGAAATAGGCAGTAAAGCGTCAAACCCATACATTTCAGTAGGTTTGGTTAGTTTTTTACTTTCCCGGGTACCACTGGTAGGGAAAGTATTGTGATCGTGCGGGAAAAAAAATTAGATAACGACGGATATATCCATTTTGAGACCCCAAGACGATTAACCCTTGGAGTAAATGGGTATTTTCATGGATGCATCTGTCTCTTTTGCAGGATTTTCGGCGACATCGACCTTAAAGTACTATAACTACGAAACTACTACACCAATCATAAAAAGAACAACTGCACAAGGATTGCATTGAAATTTCGAATATAGAATATTGAAATATCATTTTGTAAAACAATTAGATAATTATGAATAAATATGAGAACGTCAAAGAAGTGAAAAAAACGCGGAACCAGATCTGGTCGTATCATACTCAACGGATAATTGTTTCAGAACCAGATTTGGTCGTATCATACTCAAGGGGGACCATTTCCAGAAAAATCTCTCACGATACTGCCGAGCCGTTGAACCGATTGATTTGAAATTTAGTATATAGGCATAGTCTCACCTGGAATGCACCCATTAGTTTTTGGCTGTCAACTGTCAAACCAAACTGTCACTGTTAAAAATTGACAGTAGCTATATCTCACCGAAAATTACTTGTGATATATCATTTTTTTATTAAAAAAATAGGTTTGTTTTTTATAGGCTTTTATAATTTCACCTGTAGGTATGTACCTCACTAAGTTACTTTTCTGACGACTCAGCTTACATTATTTTACCTTTATTCTAGAGGAAGGTGTCACGTTGGAGGCGCTGCATGTTCTATCCAAGGACCACATTAATCGTCTCGTGCCGCCCGTCGGAGATAATGCGCTTTTCGAAGCTCATATAAGGGGATTGAAATTAGGAGTCTTATCCACCTCTGAATCATTGGTAAGTTATCAGTTGTAGTTATAGTGGATATTTGTAATTTTTCTTTATAACCATTTTTTCGTCTTCTTTGGTATCAGCCATTTTTACACTTACGACTTGGAATCGGTTTACATACCTACACAGAATGCTCTCTGATTATGGTAATGTTTTCGGTTACACGGTATAACTTTATTGAAAATTGTACTGTGTACGGGGTACCCAAATTGTACTCAGAGTACAATATTTGAGTACTTGTACTCGGGTACTGCCCAGCTCTGCACATAACTGAAAACATTGCCATAATGTGGAACAGCGGTAAAAGCCTTAGCAAATATATATATATGTATCAATCTTATTAAAGAAATTAATATGTGTAAGTACCTACCTAGACTGCATGCTTATTATTTACACCGTGATATCCTGGCCTGGTAGCAACATGTCAATGTCAAGCCACAAGAGCACAACTCACTCCTCTAACCTAGTTTAATCAGTGGCATGTTTAGATCGATTCATTAAACAAGACCCTTGGAAGGAATGCGGCTTTTTGTTTGTTCTAGCGGCACGTTCCGATGAAGCAGCATTCCTTCCGAGGCTCATCTTTAATTGAATTGAAGTTAATTTAAAGCCAATAATTTACTTGAGTTTCCAGCTTAAATATTTTTTTTACTTATGTTTTTAATTTGCTTTGTTTCCGAACAGCTTGCCAAGTGACAAGCTTATTATGTTATACAAATAAAAGATTAGGGAAAAATATTTCATATCAAATATTGCCTTTCAGGAACAGCCACAAGGACTTCCGCCAGTGACAGAGAATGTCTCTGATATATCCATTTCAAACTTACTAGTATTGGATGATTCTCTATTTGGCAATGTTCGATCACCAATTTCATCGGGCACCCAAGACAGTGTGGTAGCGACGGCAGGGGCGTACCGCACCCACGTTTTAGATCCCGAACCGAGCTGGCAAAAATTACGCAACAATCTGAAATCTACAAATGAAGGGAAATCACTGCTTATGCAGTTTGAAGACGTCGGATTGTTGGACAACTCGGCGAGAAGAAGACTCTGCAATTTCATCATAAGTCACACAATACTTACCGAGGATGTAGATGATTTAGGAGGTGTTACTTTCATGGTAATTAGAAATATTTATATGTATAGCGACGAAAGGGTAATTTTTGAATGTGCTACGTTTAATACATTGGAATTTGATGATCATTTTAATAGCTTTGAAGTTGCGGTTCCCGATAATGAGAAAAAAAAAATAATTTTCTATGATTCACTTGCATGCCATGTTCCAAATAATATTACAATCTTGTCTAGCGGGCAGAGATTTATAACACTAAGATCTCAGTTGTAATTTAAAGGTGTGCATGTTTCGAATCACATAATTATTGTATTGTCTTACCAGAGCAAAATAATAGCGAGCAACAACTTTTTCTGTGAATAATATGTTTGTTGCACTTCCAGATTGTTTGGTGTTATGATATGAAGACTCTGTGGCCGACAAGCTTCATTTCTGACGTCCGATGAACCTTGTAAAATTTAAACTGCCCTTTGCTAGCACAAATTCTAAAAAATAATTTGATAAGGTCCCCGGACGTCAGAAATGAAACATGTCGACCGTACGTAAAGTTGCCGATTGAATTTGTAATACAAGGTATGCAAAAAGATGTACTGATTTCATTCGACCTTTCATAACAAACCGCTTTTACATACTGTACATCAATATTATTAATGTTTTTAAGTTTACGCTGTTATTTGTTATTATGTAATATTTTAATTTTAGGGATTACGGAATTGTACTGATTTCATTCGACCTTTCATAACAAACCGCTTTTACATACTGAACATAAATATTATTAATGTTTTTAAGTTTACGCTGTTCTTTGGCATTATGTAATATTTTAATTTTAGGAATTACGGAATTGTACTGATTTCATTCGACCTTTCATAACAAATCGCTTTTACATACTGTACATAAATATTATTAATGTTTTTAAGTTTACGCTGTTATTTGGCATTATGTAATATTTTAATTTTAGGGACTATCAGTGTATTTGATTCACATAAGTCGACGTTTCGCCTGCTATATCACAGGCTTCATCAGGTACCAGAGTACGTGCACCGGGGTGTATCTGGTGCCCGTTGTACCAAACATCAAACTAAGTTGGAAGTTAGGTACAATGGGCACCAGACGTCTGCTCCAGGAATTCCCGTGGTTCCTGATGAAGGCTTTGACGTAGCAGGCGAAACGTCGACTTATGCAAGTTAAATCCACTGTTAATCCGTAAAATAAAAGAAGTGAGCATTGTGATTGTATAAAACGGCTATATATGTGTAGGCGGAGCATCGTGTTCTAATTACACGACATATCGGCACCTTTCTGTAATAATGTGAGTTAAAAAAATAAATACAACTAAATGTTTATTTTCTTTGATTTCAGTCTCCTCAGCTGAAAGCAACGAAACGTCTAGTGAGATGTAGCCAACAAGTGAATTTTGAGCCCTCACTTACAGGCCTACTCGCTATTGTGGGCGAGTAAGCTTGATACAGTAGTGCCCAGCTGAGAGTTCCCATCTGCTGATGTAGTAAGGACATAAAATATGTCCTTACTACATCAGCCAATAGGAATTCTCAGTTGGACAGTACTGTATGTGGGGCCCAGTTCATTTGGCTACATCTTACTAGATGTTTAGTTGTTTTCAGCTAAACAGCGTAGCTGTGAAACCCAAACAATTTAGGTACACTTACAAACGTAGTTTAGCTACGTATAACTGAACAGTTTGGCTATCTACTAATAAACACTTTAGCTATGTATTACTGAACACTTTAGCTATCTATTACTGTACACTTTAGCTATCTTCTACTGAACAGTTTAGCTACCCACTACTGAACAGTTTGGCTATCTACTACTAAACACTTTACCTATGTATTACTGAACACTTTAGCTATCTATTACTGAACACTTAGCTATCTATTACTGAACACTTTAGCTATCTATTACTGTACACTTTAGCTATCTTCTACTGAAGTTTAGCTACCCACTACTGAACAGTTTGGCTATCTACTACTTTAGCTACTATACTTACTACTACAATATCTACTACTTACTACTACACTTTAGCTATGTATTACTGAACACTTTAGCTATCTATTACTGAACACTTTAGCTATCTATTACTGTACACTGTAGCTATCTACTACTGAACAGTTTATCTATCTGCTACTGAACAGTTTTGTAAAATTTTAGCTCTTTTCGTTTAGCTGTGGTACCTAATTGTTTAGGTGTCACCACAGCAGCTAAACTGTTTTGTAATTATTTACTGAATCTTCGGTAACTAGTTACAAAACAGTTTTTTCAGTGCACCACTTTTGTCTTTTAAATAACCTTTTTACTTTCCTGGCAGAGTTTTGTGAACGCGCAAAAATGTTTTTTGAGATGAAGACGGATATATACATTTTAACCCCCCCCCCCCCCCCTCCCCCCCCCCCGAGACGATTAAGACCATTTCCAGACTGAAGTCTGTCTGTGAGTCTGTGTGTATTGAATGTCCACGATAGCACCTAAACGCGTCATTCCATTAAGCTGAAATTTGGCATGTAGGCTTCATTTGGTCATGGTAAGAGTTCAAAAGATTGTGGTTGAAATCGCTCCACCTTTTTTTATTTGTTATAATTGTAATTTGTTCGCTTAAAGTTGCGAGCGGCCAATGAAATCTGTTACGGCGTAACTATGTCACTGCGCACTACTACCTATTTCGGGGGTTACACGCTCAGTCTGGCGTCAGTCTGGTCAACAGTCTGGTAAATACTGATGCCAGACTGAGCGTCTAACCCACTTACTGATGGACTGACACCAGACTGACGGATTTTTAAATATTTTTATAATTTTCGTCAGTCTGGTAAATACTGATGCCAGACTGATAGTGTAAACGTTTCATCAGTCTGGCCAGCTTCAGTCAGTTATGGATTTCCTCATGCAGGTGGTCTTGTTTGATCAAGTATGGCTTAACCATTTCCAATAGATTGTCAAAACACGCATCTTTTATCCGATAATAATTTTCGTAGTCATATTCTTCCCCAGAATCTCTTATTTCATTTAATAAGTTGTGCGTGTAAAAATCTCTTCTCAGTAGCCACGATTTAACCCACCATTTCCGTTTTACTTGTTTTTTTGCAGTTAGAGCTATTATTATAGCAATACAAGCTTTTTTTCTGCAATCCATTCTCTCTTTTGAAGTGTTATCTGGACGACGTTTTTGAGGTGATGATGGCAGACTGATGCCAGACTGAGCGTGTAACAGGGTGTACCGGGTGTTTCGACTATCAGTTTACCATCATTCCAGACTGATGGACCAGACTGACGCCAGACTGAGCGTGTAACCCCCCAATATGAACCGCGGCTGCGCTTCGTGTCTTTGCTCAGACGCCGACGTGCGCTTATAAGCTTTATCGATTATCCGCTATGTGGCGTTACGCTACTACGCAAATAGTTTGATTTTGCTCGGAATAAAATGAAATGTTGTGTATGGTTATAAATTAAAATGTTGTTTAATAAGATAACGCATCTTACAACGTTCCTATGACAGTTACTGTGATTCTTGGAAATCTTGCCGGGAAAATCTTGGGTTACACAAAAGATTTTCTATTTTTGTTAATGCTTTTTTCCCTTTTTTTGCAGGATGGAAGATACTATCCGTACATTAATGCAGTACAAAACCAGGACGGAAGTTTTGAAGCAGGAAAAGTCATCTCTGAGTGCCGCTCTAGAGGTGAGTAAAAAAACTATAATTTAATGTCATATTTGCAAGATTTCTAAAAAAGCAACATGGAGTCACTGTTTTTGAAAATTATTTTATACGCGATCAGTTATTTACAAAGTCATAATAAATATATTTATTCATAGTGATATCGCCTTCTTCGTACAATTGCACGTATCGGTGGACCTATTTATAGCTGCAGCTTCTAGACAGAACAGCCATTATGACACATAGGAGACAACACTACACTGAGAAAAATATTGGTTAGATTCTTACATTACCATTTTGTTATTACGGTTTTATACAGAATAACGATGTTTCAATCGTAATTTAGTTGAAACTCCTTTACTCGATTATATGTATCAACATTTTCCTTGCGTTTAATACGGAAATAACAGAATACTATAGTTTCAACATGATTCATGTGTCCGACTGTAACCGTACGTATACTACTACATGCTGTCATATAAGAAACGTGATGCCAAGGTCGTGACGAAGTGGAATAACATTTTGACACAGTAACTACCGTTACACCAACACCGTTATTGAATTTTGACTCATTTATTTATAGGACGGAAAATGTTACTTTACTGAAACTTTGGCAAATATATCGTCTAGTTACACGCGGTAAGAATCAGTTTTATTTTAATTAAAATAAGTTCTGGTAGTCGTCAGCTCTCAAATGTCTCTGTCCGTTACGATAAATTGATACGTTAAAGTCACCTGTAAAAATATATGTCTTGTGTCCTTTGAAGTGTAATGACGACATACAATCTGTAATATTTTCTTTGGCAGGCGATCGATACAGGGCACATACGGTGAATTCATACAATTTTTGAGAAGATATGTAGCATCTGCTACGTTTACTTCTTCAGACGAAGCCTTAGCCTCCTGGGTATATTTGTATTATACAAAGTACTTTAGAACAAAATTACTCTGAGGTCTGCGTTTAAAATGGCAACACCGAAACATGAAAAACCAGATTTTCCAGTGCATGAATGTTTTTTACTATTCTCTCATAATAAGTAATTATTAATGAGTGTACTGGTAGGTTCAAAAAGATATTCCGAAAAAAGGGTGTCTGAAATTGAGGAGGTTAGGTCACGCTTAATATCTGCTTTATTTTAATTGGTTTGTCACAAATACATATGTATATCCCGGAATATCGAGAATATTTCGTATATGATTTAACCAACATTAAAACAAAATAATATGATGTTTGATTTTAATTACATTGGCTCCCTGCTGATTATTTAGGGATCCCGGTGTCGGATTCAGCTGCCACTTGCCCTTTATGTTATTAGTGTCGGGATCGCGTTTACCTTGTCGTAGCGAACGCTGTCGAGCGTGTAGTACAATTGCTGCGTGAGCGCGTCGCGACAGACCGCTACAAGCTACCATATTGTTACAATTAATTACTACGCCCTAGGTCATAATTACGCGTGATAAATCAAGCATTGAAGCCTTTCGCCTGCCGGATATTACAACATCGCCGCTCATATTCACACTAGCTAAACGTAGCTACGTTAGCTTGGAGGTAAACATGGTTATGCTCCAAGAGCCAGCGCCGAAAATGTTACGACATTTTGTAGCAAAAATCGGTTGTCTGTAAAGTCGGTTTACTGACGATAGGTAAACGTGACAACGTCATAAGAAAATACTGATGGAATGGTTGCATTTGAAGCAGTGTCATTTAAGATTCTGATATTGTTTATTACAAACACCCAAAAATATATGCTTTTATACTCACCGATTTGACTACAACATGTAAATGTATTATTGTATAGCAGAAAAATTGTTTAATTGTTTATTGTTTAAAGTTTATTGTTTTTTTTAATTTGAAAGTTTGAAATCTCAAACTGTTAAATAACGGGTTGAGAAGCGTTTGAGCACGCTTCGCCATCTAGCGGTAGGTAATACGTCGTAAATAAACAATATCAGCGACATTTTACCAACCGCTAGATAGCGCATCGTAATGATAGCTTTTCATACTTTTTTTTTTTTAATAAAAGTTGCTATTTTGTTGCACTTCGTTGTACCCACAAGAAAATTGTCCGTTCAGTAATAACATTCCGTATATCAAGAATACATATAAAATTATGTCAAAAATTTAAATCAATCTAGTGATTTTCATTCGTAATATTTTAGACTGAGGTTAGTAAATAATTCTTTCGCAACCGGTAGATGGCAGTGTAGAGACTACGTCACTACTTTGTAAGTAAAGTTCACGCTGTAAACACTCGCGCGAACGGAGAGCCGTTCGCGCACCAGTTCGTAATAAACCTTCTTCCAAGCAACATCACTGTGTTTCCTTCCGCGCCGCGCCGCCCGCCTCGGTGACTGAACATTAGTAGTAACGTGAGTTTTACCTAAAATAAACTACAAGACCGCGTTACTGGGATTTCGAGCATCCCCATACCCTCCGGTATATTGGTGACCCGCGTCTTCGAACATTTACCTTCGCAAATCGCAAGTGCAATTTTGTTCACCGGGGCGTGGCCAAACCGCGTTTATAGTAGCGCAAAAACCAGTGAAATGGACCAAAAAAGACGGTAACAAACGGTTAAAGTGCATCAAGTAATCAGTGAACGCGAATTGCCACGAAATTCCGTCGCGTTTACGCAGAAATCGCAGTTTTTTGAAACCACGCGATCGCAGTTCCGAGAAATCGAGCGCGGTGGTCTGGCATACCCCTCTGCCCCCCGCGTCCCGCGCACCGTACCGCGTCGCACGTCATCAAAATCAGTGTTGCAATTGAAAGGAATATCGCCGTCATATCCCCGATAAATTTCCCCCATAGACATTTATAATACTGGCAACACTCCTAGAGCGGCCATGTTGAATCGGCCATCTTGATTTGAGAACTGTCAATTAGCAAAAACAATAACATTGGAATATTTTCATAACAATCGTTTGATGCATATCGATACGAGTGCAAGCAATATATAGGTCAAGTTTTTCCTTATCTCGCGTCCAGCGGGAATTTATCGGTGCATTGTTCGCTATACATTCTCTTTGTATACATCTGTATATACGCTTATAAAGCGAACGCGCATTTGAGTGCAGCGGATAAACATTCTTATCAGTTATTGTGCACAGTTTATAAACAATACAGTTGACAACAAGACCTGGTACGTGGCAAGCTTGAAGTAATAGTGAGTATATACAACTTTTATTTGTATTATCCATCATGACGCAGCCACACCAAATCGCACAACAGCAAGGTTATAGTACACCTGTGCAGGCACCAAACTTTACACCACCGCAGAATCCTGATTCAGGCCTCGCAGCGATGTCACTGGTAAACAGGCTGAGCCCTATGTGGCGTGACGATGTCCAGCTTTGGTTTAGCCAGCTGGAGTGCGTAATCGCCGCTTCGAAGCCGAGCGACGAAGTAAAATACCAAATGGTAGTGGCGAAGCTGGAACATGCCGATCTCCAGCAAGTTAGCGACATCGTAAAAAACCCGCCGGCGACAAATAAATATGAAACCTTAAAACAACGCCTCATATCCGCGTATATGGATTCCGACCTTAAGTCGTTTCAAAAACTTTTGTCGGAAATGGAGTTAGGGGATCAGAAGCCATCTCTATTGCTACGAAAAATGCGAGACCTGGCAGGGACTCGCATCAATGAGGAAGGCTTGCGGTTCATGTTCGCTGGGCATCTGCCGAGAAACGTTCGAGCAATCCTTGCCGTATCGGACAAGCAGGACCTAAACGAGCTCGCTTCTATGGCTGATACAATCATGGAGAATTCCGGGTTTCGAGGTCAGAGCGAGTCAATTGCTCGTGTCGACCGCCCTGATTCAAGGACAGGCTCATCAGAAAGTGAGTTGATGAGACTCATCAGCGACCTCACAAAGCAGGTAGCAAAACTATCTAGCGATGTAGCATCGCTAAGCATGAAACACCGAGGACGAAATAGGTCACAGTCCCGAAGCACTCAGCAGCAAAACCGGTCAAGGTCAGCATCAGCTAACAATAAAAATAAAACCAACCACAAAGGTCTTTGTTGGTACCACCGCAAGTACGACAAAAAGGCAACATCGTGCCAACAGCCTTGCACATGGAAAAAGGCGGAAAACTAGATGGAGTTCAACCCAAAGCGGCAGGGGTTGTAACTTCACAGTGCCGCCTCAGCGTTGTCGACAAGAACAGCGGAATACGACTACTCGTTGATACCGGAGCAGCAGTAAGCGTACTACCACCCATGAATAGGAAGAGTGTGCCTACAACCGACTCCAATATCCAACTTTTCGCTGTTAACGGATCAAAAATTCGAACTTATGGACAACGCATATTACGACTTAATTTAGGTCTTAGGAGAGTATTTATATGGACTTTCGTGATAGCAGACGTAACGCAAGGAATACTCGGTGCAGATTTCTTACACCGTCATAATATTATGGTGGATCTAGCTAGACGTAGACTAGTGGACAAATACACAAATGTAGCAACCACTGCGTCGATCTACACGTCAGACGAACCATCTATCCGTACCGTAAGCGAAGACAACCCTGTCGCCGAGATTTTGAAAAAATATCCGAACGTCACCAGACCAACAATACTCCCTAACAACGAAGTCAAGCACCGAGTGACTCACTCAATCGAAACAAAAGGACCACCAGTGTACGCACGAGCCAGGCCGCTTCCACCTGGCAAATACGCTCGCGTAAAAAAGGAATTTGAAACCTTAGTGGACTTAGGTATATGTCGACCTAGTTCCAGTCCTTGGGCCAGTCCACTTCACGTCGTCATGAAGAAAAGCGGAGAGTTACGCCTCTGCGGAGACTACAGAAGGCTCAACAGCGTTACGAAACCAGATCGTTTCCCAGTACCTCGCCTGACTGACTTTACGTATATCTTGCACGGAAAACATATCTTCACCAAGATAGACCTGGTCAGAGCTTTTCACCAAGTCCCTATAACCGAGGAAGACATAGAAAAGACTGCAATCATCACACCTTTCGGATTATATGAGTATCTGAAGTGTTGTTTCGGTTTGCGTAATAGTGGACAAACCTTTCAGCGTTTTATGGCCTCCGTACTTCAAGGTTTAGAAAACGTCTTCTGTTACATCGACGACATACTAATAGCATCAGAAAATGAAATAGAACACAGGCAGCACGTCGAAGAGGTGTTGAAACGACTGGACACCAACGGTATCACAATCAACGTGCAGAAATGCGAATTCAGCAAGACCACGATTGAGTACCTGGGATACAAAGTCGACGAAACTGGTATAACACCACTGCCTGAACGCAGTCTAGTCATTGTCGAGATGAAACAACCTGAAACTGTGCAACAGCTGCGCAGATTTTTAGGGATGGTCAACTTCTACCGCCAGTGTGTACCACAAGCCGCCCAGTATCAGGCAGAGCTAAACAAGTACCTCATCGGATCGAAGAAGAACGACAAAACAAAAATTGAATGGACCGACGCAGCATCCGAAGCTTTTGAAAAGTGTAAGAATGCAGTCAAAGATGCCACGACTCTGGCACATCCATCAGCAACAGCGCCACTTTTTCTCATGACAGACGCTTCTGACTCATCTGTCGGTGCTGCTTTGCAACAGAAAACCGAGAAAGGGCTACAACCTCTCGGATTTTTCTCGAAAAACCTAACAGAAACGCAGAAAAAGTACTCTACCTACGACAGGGAATTGCTCGGTATATACCTCGCCGTCAAGTACTTCCGCCGTCTCATCGAGGGAAGAGACATCACTATCTGCACAGATCACAAACCAATAACGTTTGCGTTCGACCGAAATGCCAGTACCAAGAACGAAATACCTAGGAGATCTAGACAACTGGACTACATCTCACAGTTCTGTACGAAGATCCAGCATATTTCAGGAGAACAAAACGTCGTCGCAGACTGTCTATCTCGACTTGAAGCTATTAACTGCCCAGCTGAGATAAACTATGACGACCTAGCGCTCTCGCAAGAACAGGATACCGAAGCGACCGGTTTTTTACGTTATAATGATACAGTAAAAAAGATGCAATTTCCGGGAGCACAGAAGAAAATTATTTGCGACACGGTAAACGACCAGTTACGGCCGTTTCTAACCGAAGAATTCCGTAAAAACGCGTTCAAACTCATTCATGGCGTTTCTCACCCGGACGTTCGGGCATCAAGGAATCTGATCACGGAACGATTCATATGGCCACGAATGCACACCGACATAGAAAAATGGACACAACAATGTAGTCCCTGTCAAAAGACGAAAGTTACGCAAGACGTCCTCCGAGACAGCCTATCTCCAATCGAAGCTATCAACTGCCCATCCGAGATAGACTACGAACAACTTGCAACCGCACAGATGTTGGACGAAGAAGCAAACGCCGCTTTAAAAAATACGGACACCGTAAAACGGATCACGATTCCGCAGGTAGATAAAGCAATAATCTGCGATACTGCAAATGATCGCGTTCGACCTTTCCTGACGCGCAATTTTCGATTAACAGCATTCAACGCTGTACACAGAATCGCGCACCCTGGAATTCGAGGTACGAGAACATTAATAAAACAACGCTTTTATTGGCCATCGATGAACGCAGACATCAAACGATGGACTCAACAATGTATACCATGTCAACGCTCCAAAGTAACGAGACACAACGTCACGCCACTTGGAACCTTCGACACTGCAGGACGTTTCGAACACATCCATATCGACATCGTCGGACCGCTCGAGACGTCACAAGACTGCAGATACATTCTCACGATCATAGATCGTACCACTCATTGGATCGAAGCCGTGCCACTCAGAGATCAAACTGCTGAGACGACAGCACGTGCACTATTCGAGACGTGGATCAGTCGGTATGGATGCCCACTTCGCATCACAACCGACCAGGGAAGAAATTTTGAGAGTTCGCTATTCAGGAGCCTCACAAATACCCTGGGCATAAAAAAGATCCGCACAACCAGCTTCCATCCAATCGCAAATGGAATACTAGAGAGAGCTCACAGAACACTTAAAGCAGCACTCAGAGCACGTGAAAATACCAAAAACTGGGTGAGCGAACTACCATCAGTGCTACTTGGCATGCGATCCGCTGTTCGCCAGGACACCAACGTCTCTGCTGCAGAACTAACATTTGGACGGACACTCCGATTGCCTGGAGATTTTTGTCAGCCTTCAAAGGACACCGCTCTCGATGCTACATATGTTGAAGAACTTCGCCAACACCTCTCAAACCTAGCAGCCATTCCCACCAGAAAGTACACCAGGACAAACGTTTTTATACATCCAGAACTAAAGGAGTGTACCCACGTTTTCCTGAGGTGTGACCACACACAAAAACCGTTGTCACAACCGTTCGACGGACCTTATTTAGTCACGTCACGAAATGCTAAGCAGTTCGACATAATCGTTAATAATAAAAAACGAACAGTCAGCTGCGATAGAATCAAACCCGCACATTATGTTGCACAACCTGATACCCCGTGTTCGACAACAATCGAAACGCCGACCGAAGCAGTACCAGCGCAGTCGACGCCCGATCGAAGTGCAAACTCGGACAACAACAACAATGGCCCGAGCAAAGTACAATCGACACGCGCCGAATGTCAGCGAACCCGCAGCGGACGAGTAATCCGGAAGGTGACGCGTTTTGCAGACTTCACGAGTTAAACGACAGAACCTACGACCGACATTCGCCCGTCAACATTCGAGCAGTGCAGTCAACACCATGGGAACCAACCAGTCTAAAGATACAGAGACAGTGGTCAGCAACAATATAGTACCGACCACACTATCTGAGAAGACGACAGCCATCAGCAACCAGGCCGAGATCGTCATCATCATCATACTAGTAATCGTGGTAACCCTGTTACTAGCGAATTGCTCAACCAAGCTTCGTGAATCCGGACAAAAATGGATGAGGAAGCAGCTGACCCGAACCTACCTGATGAACCAGACACCGCCTACAGCAGCAAATTTGCCAGCAGCCCCATCTCAGCTTTATACAGTGAGTGGAGTGTGAGTGTAGTGCGGTACAGTGTTAGAGCTCAACGCTAACACACGTAGGTTAAGGCAATTTCTACGAACTTTTTTCGTATATTTTACATGTTTTTTAACCAAACTGTTGTCATTTTTTTTACAAACTATTGTCATAATTCTTAACGCCTAGTTTTTTTTCAACTTGCGTAATAAGTTTATACACATTGTTTACAAATTGTTTAAATGTACTACCGTTAAATTTTGTTTACAACGGTCAATCATTTTGAGACCGGACAATATGTTTTACACCATTTACATTGATTATAAGTTTTTTTTACAAAACGCAATTTAGCATAAGATATTTCTTTTAATGTATGCTTTTGCAAATTTATTGTGTTTACAGTTGTACGTGTAATTTAATTTCTTTACCAGAACAAGGCGAAAACGAGCCGTTTTCTGGGGGTGTGTAGTGTAGAGACTACGTCACTACTTTGTAAGTAAAGTTCACGCTGTAAACACTCGCGCGAACGGAGAGCCGTTCGCGCACCAGTTCGTAATAAACCTTCTTCCAAGCAACATCACTGTGTTTCCTTCCGCGCCGCGCCGCCCGCCTCGGTGACTGAACATTAGTAGTAACGTGAGTTTTACCTAAAATAAACTACAAGACCGCGTTACTGGGATTTCGAGCATCCCCATACCCTCCGGTATAGCAGCATTTATATTGAATAATAAATATAATAAATGGAACGCCTCAGAGCGAGGTAACGCCGCATGAGTCATGTTTTTTCGTGCGTGCAGCCAGCTCCATCGAATTATAAGACGTTGTCACGTCAAAAACGGTTACCATATTTGTGTTTCTGAATGTCACAGAACTATTACGTATACAGCTGGCGTGATGAAAGGAGGGGTTGAATAAAAATCAAAGAGAATCGTACTCATGATCGCCGATGTTCGTTAGACACTAATTTTATATAGAAGAAGACGATATCAAATATTTAAACAAGCCAACAACAAAACCGGAAGTTTCTTCTTCCTTAAGTTCATAAGGAGGCACCATTTTCTAGTTCTATTTTCTCAGAGCGGCAGCATTAAAAATTTACGCCATTTAAAATCTCTCTTTCTCTCTCTTGCGAGAGTCGGCTGAACCTTATAATCCTTCATAATCTCCTAGAAAATGTCGCGTCATTGAAGACCATAAAAATGGTAGTCTGCGTTGAACGCGAGTCTTAAGTTTAAATCCCCCGAAAACGTAAGAAAAAACTCAAACCCAGGCTAAAAATCAAGAAAAAATATAAAAAATACTTTTGAAATTTTAGTTTTTTTTTAGTGTTTAAATTAGGATTTGCGAAAATCGCGTGTTGTAGTGACATTAAAAACATGACGGTCTAATTTAAAAAAAAAGGCAGTCATTTTTTTAAAAATCAATTCACTAGATATTGAGATAATTCTTTCGTCGTTTCTTTCATTAATTTTTAGCTTCAATTTAAGATAAAATTTGGCACTATAGGTTTAATTTAATAATAATCGATTCGCATACTTACTATATTTATGTTTCATTATAATCCTTGTGAGGGCTGTATTTCAATACAAAATGCACCCTTCGTTTGGCGAATGCTGGTTACTTTGTAAATACATGCCACGGCGCGGACTCTTTATCCGTCCGGCCTGTTCGCCAATACCCCCAAATGCCGCATTATTTGCACACTCGTCTCTGAAAATGGCGGTGAAGCGGTCACCAACTATTGGAAGCAGAACGGAAAGTGTATTTTTTTCTTCAAGCGAAATAAAATCGGTTAAAATAAAAGAGTTATTGCTATGAAGCATTTTGACACATTTACTAGAAAATGAGCTTTATCAGTGCATTCATACCTGATGATATTTTTTATTGAGCAAATTGTATACATGAGCAAATTGTATACCACACTCTTCTGTAGCATTTATTAAATATGGTATTAGATTGCTCAACGTCATATTACGTTTTGCCAACCCTTCTGTGCTGGCAAAATGCAGATGGCGCTGATAGCATTGTACGGCGAAACTAATAGCAATATATTTGATTATCTGTACTAACATTGATAATGACTGTTTTTTATGAAGGTCTGTTTGATTTTAAAAGCCCAATAATTTAACCAATGATAGCAATAATAACATAAAATTATTAGTGCCATCTATCGCATTTATATTTAGGCTGATTACCATGTACCTTAAACAGGTATTAGATGAGTATTATTATCTAAATCGGTAAAAATCTACAGGAATCTTTTTTTAGGAATCTACAAATCCTTGCACCCAATACAAATTAAATGGTTGTGAACCCCTACATTTCATATTTGATTCCCCGCATTTCGGTTCATATTTACACAAAAGCGCGAGATGTTAATAATAATTGGGCAGCAGCGGAAGCATACAGGGCTTACCCCGGTAGTCATGGCAACCAAATAATACCCCTGCAAATACTCCAACCTGACCTGCTGCTACTTAGCGAGATTTGATGGTCGGGTTTGAGCTAGGTAGGTATTCAGTTGTGGGCGTACGTCTGTACTAGAATGCGAGATTTGAAAGGTGGATAAATGGAAGAAAACCATATAAGTGGCAAAAATGACCGTTTATTATGGTGTAACTTCCGACTATATGACCGAATTGGTAGCGAATAAAGCATTTGTAGAGAATAGACTTGATCCGTTTTAAATAAATAAATCGATTTACTTAAAATTGAAGCAAAAATCATCAACACTATTTTGGATATCTTTAATGCTGTCTTTAATTCCAAATTTAAATTCATTGTGGCAGCATATTAAAAAAAATCTCAACAATAAATATTAATTATTATTATTAAATGTAGTGAATAAAGTGCAATTATGCAGTCTGGATTCACCCGCAGTTGACACATGATGCGTCCCGAATGCACTCGATCGCCGTTTGCATATCGGTCTAATTATCATGGGACGCTAAAGTATATAGCAAAAGACCGAGTCAATGGCGGTATACCCATTCCCAACTGGGCAACCGATTGAAGAGGTCTCAGCGGCCTAAGGTCCTAAATAGACCTAAAATGTCTGGTGCAGAAGGCAACGGGAGACCACTGCACTATATATCCCTAGTAGTTGGCAATGGAAAAGTCAGAAATAGCCATGGCCCGAGTGTCCGGCGGCCCTTTAATGGGTCAGGGGTGCTAAGAATCCCCGGGTGGAAAACTGGACCGGGACCACCAGTACGGAACAGCTATTTCGGATGGCGCAAGACCGACAAAAGTATTCAGAGCTAACGGCCAAACTCCAGTAATGGAGAGGCACTTCGAGAAGAAGAAGAAATACTGAAAACTGATGTCTTATAGTTTTAAGCATTCATTGAGTCAAGAATCATGATGATAGAATCGTGCTACATCTATTTTTACTAAAATATTATGTTCGGTCGTAAAAATAGTAATATGTCGCTATGTCGGAGATACGATAGATCAACACAATACGAAAAATAAATATGACCTACAGGTGCGAAACAGTTTAGTTCGCCAAAGCCTCCATTTTACAATAACATCAGAAATCTTGGAGAAAATCAATTTAAATTAGGTCAATAGCTAGAATAAAAATCCAATATTTAATCTATCTATCGCATTTTTATATAGCCTGATTGACATCACATAATAAATTCAGAAAAATTAGAATGCCATCTATTAGACTATTTCAACATTAAAGCGTCTAATTATAATGTTTTGAAACCTGTATACCCAATTAAAATTGACATTTAAAAGTAAACAATATTAAAATAATAAGAGAAAATAATAAGATTTAAAAATTCGTTTGTTTTTATATTATAATTAACATAAGAGATGATAAATGTTTGGAACTATACACGTTGCGTTTCGTAGTAAAATCCTAGCTGCCAAACCATAGTACGTCATTGAGGAATCTAATAACCTTTTTATTCAATGGTTATTCCCAACATTTTTAAAATTATGAACATGCATAGGGTCGTCAATGAAAATCAATAAAATAATTAATTAATTAATTTAAAAAAACAATAACATGTGTAGAAAATTTAAAAAAACAAATTTTGTAAATTGTTTTAATAGAACGTCGCTTGTTAAAGCAGATTAACTCACATGTTTTATTTCTAGATGCTGATGGTAGCATCCATTGAATTATTAAACAATATAAGCACAAAAAGAAACAGAAAGTAGGTACCCTCCACATTTTTAAACAGAATTTCGTCCTCGACAAAATGAGGCACAATTCCCGCGGGAACGAGGCGCGCTTCAGCGGAGTGCGTTTAAAACGAGTCCCCGCAACATCTAAAGACATTAAATATACGGGAAAACGTTGCAGCACGCAAAAGGAATATTTTATGAAATGTAATTTCACGGGCAGGATCGAGCAATTAGCGAAGGGGAATTTTCATCTTTAAATATTTGCGCGAATCTTTCGTCTCTCGTGCAAAATTTACGAAGGGTTTCGGGTTCGGTGCCGCGCGGACGGAGACCGGAGGAAAGGGTTGAGGGTAGACCGATTTTAAAGGGAGGTAAGATAATATTGAATTACGGCAATAATATAATTGACATCTTGTCGTATTTCATATGAATTATGCATGGATAAGGAAAGGCAATTAATATGCGACAATTGAAGGGCATGTATCGCATTGATGAACGACCATGATTTCTTCCTTAGGACAAACAATAGTATTTTTATGCGTTGCCACATCGAATACTGGTGGCATGGCGGTTAGGACGCCTGATCTTACATTGTAAGGTTCCAGATTCGAGTCCTAACTGGGTTGTCATTTTCCGTTGGGATAAAATTAACGGAATTGCATTTTAATCCTGACGACCGAATGCAATAACAAGCCGCGCCCACATACATATACACATTTCATAGTAGGATTGGTTGTAATAGATTGTCGTATTATAATAAACCAGCCTATTGTAAAATTCTACAAAAACGAGTAGAAACAAACATACGAACAAATACTGAACCAGTCATATAATCAGCACTATAAGCACAATGGCGACTAGGTAAACAGCGAACAAACGAACGAAGTGTTCTAACCCCAGCAAGGAGTGGTCCTGAGACGGCAAACCGAATACACCAGGGGGAGGCCAGGATAAAATTGTATAATATTGTTAATATTTGATTGGTTATTTTTTAATTTCTTTTTTTAAGAATTCGTTTAAAGGATGACACTTTGATGAAAAAATAAAAATATTAAAAGCCACTTACATGGCTGGAAGGTTTTCCCGGACTGGATTGGGAAATGCTTATTTTAAAATGAGATGTATGCCTGGATGAGCACCACTTTCGACAGTGCAATGTAGGTTTAATGGGATCCCTTTATCGCTAGCGAACGATCGCCCTTCATCCACATCTCAAAAACAAAGCGTATCCTTTTGCAAACCAAAATAAAATGTCTTTATTAAAGACAAATTAAAGCAAAAACAATGAAAAAATCACAATGAATCGTCTCTTAAATGCGGAATGACATACCGAAAATTCGATTTGAAATTCGAATATATCCACTCTTTAAAAGGACGATATACCATTGCTGGGCTCGATATCAGCCAGCCATTAAATGAAAATAAAAATAAAATACTTCATTTGCTCGTTGCCATGAAATAAGATATAAATCGTATATATATATGGATAAATACAAAACCACAAATATTTCATAAAAACCGATTTATTACTTGAGCACTGAGGACGACCGACTGAGTGGGATGCTATCGGCGCGCAATCGTTTTGATATACCTACCGCAGGTTGAAAGCCGGGTCAATAGGCGCGGCTCACGTGAAGCCCCGCTCGACGGGCCTTGGACGAGGCCCGTCGACTGATCCACAGAATGCGCAATCGTCTTTAAGCACTGGATGTTTATAGAGAAAACACGCGTCAACGGGGACGTTGCGTAGCATCCGTAAATTATAATTTTTTTAACAAATATTTTTCAACAAAGAACTTTACTGTAATAAACGTGCTTTTTAGCGCGAACAAATTGTTTTTAATATTTATAAATACAGTAGTTCACTTTTTGTAAAGAAAGTCATATTTTTTAATTCTTTAAATTATTATTCTTGTTATTATAAATTGTGTGCGATGACCACGGGCGAGGCACTCGATTTAGCTCTCTATTCCTGTCAAGTAGTTAATAGTAATAATCTGTATTTACCACAAGGAAAGAGTTACAAAATCTGGAGCTTTAATCGCTACTGCATAACATTTCCAGAGTTGGCTGTTTAGAAATATAGTGGATTCTAGTTGCACCAACAAAAATGTTTTGTTTATTTAAGCCGACCGCATTGCTCGTTTTTGAAGCTGTTTGATATTAGATCACGTACGATGTATCCCACTGCTCAAAAGCTAACACGCCGCTAGACTTGTGTAATTATATACAAGGTAGTTCGCCTCCCGTGCTGAATTTTCCCACTATTATATTATCTGTCTCGTTAGCTAAGGGCGTTTCGCGAACAATTTCTACTGCAGCAATTTGCCTCCCGCAGTGCAAACAAAGAGTTCGTGACGATATTCGACCCACCCGGATCTACAAACACAAAACCGGAGCCAAGTTTGAAAGTTAGAGCGCTGCGCCCTGCGAATAATATGCAAAGTCATATAAAGCGACGGCTCTGGCGCGGGACGCTAATACAACCGAAGACTATACGCGACACTCGAGATTGTGGCTTCGTTACCGCAGTCTTCTCCGGTGTGCACTGTCCCGAATTTGGTTTGGAAATCTCGGAAACGGTTGAAAATTCTGAAAAAAAATACGTGTGGCACTCGGGGACTGCCGCGCATAGCATTTTTAACAACTTAGGCAATTATAATTATTTATTTATTTTATTTTTTCTGATATCAGATAACTGCGCTCTATCGGAAAAAGTTTAAATTATTCCGAATCATTTGCGGCTGGTAGCAAATGATTCGGAATAATTTGAACGTCTTCCGATAGAGCGCCGCGCACGAATTTTTATTCGATAAAGCAAAAAAACCGGAATATTCGAAAAAAATCGTAGATAAAAATATAGATAATTAAATTATCTTTAAAATGGTGCAGGTTTCATAATAATAAGCCAGATAGTATTTGCGTAGTAGTCGTTTTTGTGTTCGGTTAGACCTAATTTCACAAATTAATTACACTATGTAATATAAACAAAATCTAAAATATTCAAAGCTAAGAATATTATGAAAATGTTCTTGTTTAACGTATATTTTTTTCGAATCGTAAGCAGTACTCGTTTAGACGTAATTATCAGTTTAAAATCATTAATTTTCGTTAAGAAATTTCTTCATTCGGTCGCCGCGCTGGCCTAGGCCCGCGATAAAAGCTATGCAATAGCTTAAAAACTGTATTGTTGTATTTTTAACACGCTTTTATTAGGTCGACCTGTATGTAACTAACCATGTAATGAAATCTACGGTAACTAATTTAACCATCTTCCAAGGATCGTAGCTTCATGAAAATTGGCAGCTGTATGTAGTTCTGATGACAATACAATAATATGGTACTGTCGAACTAATCTGATGATGGAGTCGGAAGATAGGAACTGGAAACTTCATGATAGAACATCGTATCATAGCTGTGTTTGGACTTGTTAGAAAAGTCTTGGAATGAACTTTGACCACGATTAGGTTTCAAGGTCTGATGATGAAGCCGGGAGATAGGCACTGGCATTCCATGATGGAATATCGTATCATAGCCGTGTTTGGACTTGTTACAAAGGTCTTGTATTGAACTTTGACCACGATTTAAGATCATTTATAAAAGCGTGTTTTTAGTGTTTTTTTTTTAACTATTAATTTATTATGTTGACAACTGAAAGTGGTTTGGAATAACAAGTAAATATATTACAAAGAATAAAAAAACACGACTGCTATTACAGAAAGTGAACTATTCTATTTATAATTATGTTTATTAGGGTTTTTTTATGAAATATGTGTGGTTAAATATACATATAGATACATGTATATTTCCGGAATGAACTAGATCAGACTTTTCATTCAACACTAAACACAATATTTTTATGTTAATTTGACATTTAGACATTTAGACAACTACTTACTTGGTATTTGGACTGTTAAGGTACTACATGACACGTAGGATGACATAACCATTCTAAAAATACCACCCACTTCTAAATCGGTTTAAGCGTTTAGAAGTTATGGTGGAATAAAGAAACGAAAGACATACATAGATGAACCCTGAACATATTACACTCCTTTTTTGTCTGGCAGTCGTGTAAAAAGCCTATGTTGATCTACCTGCAATATACCGATATCTTACAGTTCCGTGCAGCTTGGGCCTGATGACCTGTTTGTTATCTTATGGAGGCTCATTTCACAATTTAGCTCTTATCCCTCCTTGAATAGGGACTAACCTGGATAGGACTATGTGAACCCTGGCTGCGGCTGTAATCCCAGTCGTGGACATCAGATGCTCCAATCTGCGGGAACACCTCAGGCGATAATGGACTGTTTGCGCATCGTGCGGCGTCAGCCAATCGACTTTGCACTCCGACGAATAACCAGAGGGGTTTGGAAATGTTCTTATACGTCTCCTAAGCAGCGTGGATGTATGATGACCTTGTCACCCACTCTTGAAACGACCCGTTGGTCACACGATCCCGTGTGAACAGACGGACAAAGAATGCCACCGTCTGCGATAAATTCGAACTGAATTACCGCTAACATCAGGTAGAGGTCGCGCAAGGGACTTCGTAGCCATAACCAGACGGGAGGACGGAGAAATTCTGCCTAATCTGGTAGTGAGGGCGCGAGGCTACCGGCTAAATCAATTCCCAGTGCCACACGGTAATGCGTTTGACTCTCACGGGCAAGTTTGCGTAGCTCGACGGTGGACTTTTTCGACCCCAAGTCTCTACGTTCGTTATACCTTCCTGGTCCTAATATCGTTATACCTTCCTGGGGTGGCGGGTTCGCCCGTTGTAGGTGATAACTCCAAAGTGCCTACAATATAACGCTTTTACAATTTTACCCCTACACTGTCTGTTAGCAGGTGTTAACAAAACAATTATTCTAATTAAGATTATTTCTTTGTAATGCATCATGTTATTATGATTTTTTTTGGAATCGCGCCACACATGTCTACTAAAACATTGCTTCCATCTTAGGTTTGTTTTTATGTATTTTACAGTTTTTCCTTAACTTTATCTCAATAATTAATTTCATAGTCATCTTGAATTTTCTACTTTCTGATCCTAAAAATATGGCTGCACACACGTTTGCCAACATTTAAAGTTTAAGGAAGATTGTCGAAGTTTTTAAAATGTATTTGTTTATTTATTTATTCCTGCCTATTATATAGGCAAAACCTTAACCGCATATTTAATCGACTCTGACACCAAATTGAGCCTAACTCTTTCTAGGGTGGAGAGGTCTCTGATAGTACAATAAATTAATTAAACGTAGTAAAATTATCTTAAAACTGATTGCCTTAATAGTCCAAGAGTCATAATAGTCCGACAAAAAAGTGCTAGTTTTGTAAAAGCTGATACTTTCGGATCAGACAGTATTTTGGCCATAGAATGCTGGGGTATACAGCAGGCCAGACTTCGGGACACCTGGCGCTGGCGTACTAAGAAAGGTGTAATTAAAATTAGTACCCCTAAAATGTTTTGGAAAATCTGAAAATTCATCAGTAGACAGTGGATGCAATACTGAACTCGAAACAAATTGCCAGATTGGTTTACAATAGAATGTGTGGCGTCAGCATTACTCCATACATGTCACGAAAATGGTCCGTTATATTTTATTTTATTTTTTTTTATTTATTACCCATTTTTTAAAAATACAGTTTTGTATAAAATCCAGCCAAGCCTAAGGCTTACCTGCTGGAGATTATGATAGGGTGACTTTCAGTGCAATTGCGCGGCACATTAGACCGATGCGTAATAGTGACCGACAAATAGGTACCGGCGTATTTTCACGGACTTAATTTTTGTGACACGTATAGACTAATGCTGACATCACGCGTTATATTATTAAGCAGTCTGGCCATTTGTATTGAGTTTTTTATTGCATTCACTGTCTACTGGTGAATGTTCAGCTTTTCCAAAACACTTTGGGGTACTAATAAAATTACACCATTAATAGTACGCCAGCGCCAGGTGTCCCGGAATCTGGCCTACTAACTCTACTAACTTGCACTTTCTTGTCCCCAACTATAAAATGTGGTTCTAGAAAAACGTAGTACCAATATTAAAATTCAACATAAAATTAGCTGAATTTGGGAGCCTGGCACGATGGTCGTTTAGCTATAGGCTCTTGCATAGGTAGCATAGAGGAAGACACTCTCCTCCTCTCCGATAGTCTGATGTCACTCTCCTCTATCACTATCTCTATTCGTCCATTGATGGCCAGCATCTTACCGGCAGACGAAATTTCGTTAAACGAACGTTAGCATGCACATATATTAAATCTTTTGTATGCACCAACCCGACAGTATCCGCGCTTGAATTACCTAATCGATTCGCGTCCCGTCTGCTAGAGGGTGATAGTATCGCTCGTTTCTTTCCCCAACTAGAAGCTCTTTTTAAAGGACAGTCTTTGCAACTATGCAGACCCCACTACGTGACAAAGATGTGCGTGTTGCAGTAAAGTGCCCGACTTTGTTTCGCTATCGCCACCGACTTTAAAATCGAGGAATCCCAAGGGAATTTTCTTTCTGTCTCTTTTGTTTTAATCGATTACCACGCGATTGCATTTGCAAGATCGTGCATACGTGTATTCGCACGTTCGTAGCGGATTAATGCTTTTTAATTCGCAGGGGTCGTTCACAGACGGCTGGAGCAGAATTGAACGCTAGTTAAACTAGATCGACCGATATTCTACACCTTGTGCCACTTTGTTTTCCGAATAATAAAAATATAACTTCCAACACATCTACTAAGATACTAGACGCTTATCTCAGAATCTTCAATATGTTTTGTTTTATATTTAGGAAAATGTGTGTTATACCGGGTGAGTTTTTAATTAGTGACATCCTTGAAATGGGTGAATCAATACGAGCAAATAAGCAACTTTTGATAACAATTTGTTAAAAGAAATAATATAATAATAGAAAAAAATACATTTTATTCCAAATGATTAAGAAAAGTTTGAGAATCGATTAGCTGTTTTATTTGACCTTGCTAATAGATCGTGGTCGTTGAATGGCCTTCAATAACACAATAGTCGTCAAGCAAGGCCATAGATGACGCCGCTCTGTTATTTCTGATCTATGTATTTGAATATTTGAGACATTTACCACCAATTATAAAACCATTTTTAAAATAGAATAAATTTTGCAAATAAAACAGGGCCTAAAATGTACCTTCTGTGGCCTTGCTTCGCACACAAGCAGCGCGGACGGGAGCACGACGAAAACTATCCTACATGCGCGGTGACACGATGAGTGAAACGACTTCTTTTAGGGATATGCGCAGTGCGATATTTAGATGCGACGTTTTCATGGAGTGCTGGTGAGACGTATAAGACATGTTTCACACATATAGCTATATTAGTTATGTAAGTATCCTGCCGTTAGATTTTTGTGGATTGAGCGTCTTTTCTTTGTCTTTTCTTTATCCTTTCTTGAGAATATTTACAATGCTCTTACGATATTTCGGCAACCTCAAACATAAAAGCCCTGCCCTGTCTTCGCGGTGCCCTGAAGTAGTCTCGCGTTTCACGCATTTCTGCAGAACAACAAATATCCGCTTTTCCCCGGAAAATTGCTAACGAGCTCTGAGCTTTTTTATTCAGCGTCGCGCTCAGAAAGATAGATAAGAGAGAGGAGGGTGTCGGACGTCAAAGAGGCACCGCACGTTGTCTGCGCCAAGTCACGGCCAAACCACGCCAAACCGAAGAACCAGCGACGATATGCTAATTACGCCGCGTCGGCAACAACTACGCAACTTTGTCGAGGGGCAAAGCCCGGAAATACAAGGGTCACATTCCTGTAAAGTCCTGAATGTTTCCATTCTTTGAAATCAAATTTCTTGTTGTTCCGATGCGTGGTTAGAGACAGAGTCCATCCACCACTTCGTCGGATATATTATTTTTAATTTTCCTACATAAAAACTTGGCCAGTTAGGTCAGCTTAGACCAGCTTAGACTTAAGCGTATATACGAGTACAGTGTATCTATACTACCACATTTCCTTACGATACCTGTAACATCCACACACAATCCACTCTCACTCTTCCCTTGCTCTCAGTGACCTTCCGCTCCAATATTATACATTACTCCTCTGTCAGATTATCTTTAAGACACATTTGCATTCGCCTATTCGATAGAAATGCTTCGGACCATTCCAAAAGTTTACCTCTTGTGCCCAGATGTTCGAGCTTACTCAACAATCGTCGGATCAGTACCAGGTCAACAATCTTTACCAAGTCTAGACTTTGAAAAGGGGAAATGACTTTGACGAATTTAAAATGTATTTCTATGTAGGTATTTTTCGTCAGTGGGTTATCGGCAATTAGAGCTTTCAACTACAACGGGCGAACCCGTCACCTCAGGAAGTTTTAACCATATTGGACCATATTGTCTCCCCTGAGGTGAGCGTAGAAGACTTGGGACGAAAACAGTCATCTGTCTAGTTACGCCACTCGCCCGTAAGAAGCCAAAGCCATACCGCGAGATAATCATCCTAATCAACCAGTGGGCCGACACTCGCGCTCCTACTTCCAGTTGCTACCAGATTACTCCGGTCTCCCGGTTGGTTACAGGTTCGAGGTCGCTTGCGCGGTCCTCTCCCTTACGTAGCGGTGATACGGTGTCAACCGAATCTATCGCAGACCACGGTGTCCTTTGACCGGCTGTTCACCCGGTATAGGGTAGCCGATTGGTCGTTTCAAGAGCAGTTTCCGTAAGTTAAATAACTACCCCCCGATCTTTAGGAGACAGTACTGTTTCCAAACTCCCCCGGCTGTCGGTTGGAATGCACAACCGATCGTACGTTGCGCAAACCGTCCAGGAGCGCACGAAGGTTGACCCCTATGGGAAACTCCCTCCCCCCCCCCCCCAAAGCTGATTCACGTGGCTCACAGTAATACATTTTAAATCCGGCACTAAAATCTCATAACATCTAGAAGAAGCGCGGTGACAAGTGGTTGTACATCGCGCTAAAGGGATATTATTCCTTTTTTTATCAAATATTTCATGATATGAAGATTACATTATATAGTTTATGTTATAGCTTTTATTTTATAGAGGGCCGACCGCTAAATAAATACCCGGCCGATTTCAGGTCCCAGTGCCACTCTACCAGTATCCCATCACTCCTGCCACGTAGCACAGTATACAGACAGTAGCTTCTCTTAGAACAAAATTGAAATCGAAGCGAGCGACGTCACGAGTCCTAAGAGCTATCACAAGTCGTCATACGACTACCGACTGACGTGCCGTTGATCGAAATACCCAAAAGTAAAAGCGCTGAATAAAACGATATGCGCAAGCGCGTGGTCCTCGACATCGGCGCCACTCCACCACTTGAGCGAGTGCAACGAAATTTGACAATCTTCACCCGCGTAACGCCAAACACAGGCGTTTGCCGTAACGTATCCCTCTTCTCACTTACCTCGTACTTTACCCCCCCCCCCCCATCCTTCAACGCCTTGCCACTCGATAGGGTGATTGCTGTTCTAACTCAGTTTGCTGTGCACATACTATGGCTTTCCGAACGAAGGGCTCACCAAGCACAATCCACTATCCTAGTAGTTTCGGGATCGACACGGTTCACGACATGTTTTATGTCATGTTTGCCACATGTTTCTACACATCTATCTCAAACCTTATCCTGCGTATAATCTTCCTACTGGTCTATTATACAATTGGATCAGGTGTTATGTTAAAATCACCTACAATCCGGCTCGAAAGACCAGATATTAAGTTGCTTGCAACTGTGTTGTACATAAACCGCCGCGCGCGTTTCCAGGCTGACTTTACGGCGATAGAGCTCTTGTTAACTTTCATCCCCGTATCATGAACTCTCCTGCTTAAGGTTCAGTTTTAAGCACGGATGCTTTGTCACTAAGCTAGGTGGCCGTGTCACGTAGCTGCGTAGACAGTGTATTCAAGACTCTTTGTCTTGCGTCGATGCGACATTGTCTTGGTATCGGATGAGTAAGACATCCCAAGTTTTCCAAAAATGTTTAATCTTTAGCATAGAATTTTGAAACTGAATGCGCCAATAATTTTTATAGATTTTTAAGTGCATAGTCTTTTTAAATTGATTTGTAATTTTCAACATTTAAAATAAAAATAAAGGAAATACGTTTCGCTTTACGGACATGAAAACCCTTTTTCGAAAAATCTACTTTGAAATTAAATTTAGTTTGCATCTTCTATTCGATCCAGTGGCGCGGGCGTAACTACGCCGGTGCAGTCGGTGCGGAGCAACGGGGCCCACGGTAGTTTGGGGGCCTAAAATGGAACTTCGATCGTCGTTAAATCCAACTCTGCTAAGAAGCTAAGAAAGCCAAAAAATGGATGCCTCAAAACTGTCCAAATTAGGACGAAACCCATTCTAGAAATGTATTTCTTCATATTTGTATTTTTGCATATCTATTTAGTTAATTTAAATATGTAGATATGCAAGAATTGGTATATTTGTAGTAATATTATGTGAATATTTTTTAGTCCTACTAGTTTCGCACTTGAAAACTCTCTTTGTTTATTTCTCTCTGACATTCAAAGGTGGATAAATATAATTCAGTAATTAAATTAACAGTAAATCTTCCTACTAATATAGGAAAAATGTCTCGAACCTTCTCCCGACCAATGTTTCTATGTGATTCCGCGTGTCCCGCTGAAGTTTTTGGGAACTTGTTCCGCAACATGTTCAAGGCAATGCCCCCAAATGAATACGCTGAATAATGTATCTTTAATATAAACATGTTATTTAGCTAGGTATAAAGTAATTATATCGTATATGCCATAATGAATGTAAGTAAGTAGGGAGCGCTTTTGTTCAATTTGGCACCAAGCCCATTTTTTTAGTTAGGCCATTGCTTCGATCGCACTCATTGGAAGTTTATGGCATATATGCCTTAGGGAAAATACTTACGGAATCGTACAAGGATATAATGAATCATTTTAAACTCGAAAGCCTATGCAGAAGATAGACGTACAGCTTCTGTCTTTGTAATATAAGGAACAATGCACTTGGCAGTCCATATCTTGCTATAAAAATCGTTTTCTTAATAGGAAATTGAGTTCTAATTGTACTATTTTTTTTAAATAAATAAAGTAATCATTACTCACAATGACAGATTTATATCCCTTAATACTTTAGCATGTGGGAAATGTCACTTCAGAGATATGATCAGGAAATCAATGCATCCCCCTTATGCAAACCTCACTTATCTATCTCTTGCCACTGAGTCTTACCAATCGCATAGGGAAAAACTGAAATAATGTTGCAAATTTCTGTATGCATTACCATTGCCCGTAGCGGTGAGATCACGTAGCAGTAGTGGTGTTAGGCGGCGCTGAGTGGTGTGGTCAGATTAATTGTTTGCTTTTATTTGTGATTAATTAATGTTAAATTCCCTGTTCATCAAACGACGAGAAGGAAAAGTTTGTGAACGCGCTTCTGTGTGTATTCCTCCACAATAGCACCCAAACGCTTAATCCGATTGAGCTGAAATTTTATATGCAGGCATCATTTGGTTATGACGAAAATTGAGAAGGTTGCGGTTGAAATCGGCCCGCCAGGGGGCGCCCTAGTTGTATTATAATTTCGATATATTGGACTTAGAGACTTGCAATTTGGTAGACAGATGCCTTGTTGGACCGAAATCAGATTGTGAAATTTTGGTTGGAATATCGAAATATTATTAAGCTACATTAATAATATGTAATTTCCGCCATACATTGAAATTAAATATTAACGCCAAACATTGGCACTCACTCCCCCCCCCCTGAGGCATCGCAATGGAACCCAACCGGGTTCGTCCGCCTGCCGAGAGAGAGCGCTCATCGATTTTATTTATGAAATTAATATTCAGATGAATTCAGTCCTTGGCTACTTGGCGGGAAAGTCTTGGGTTGACACATCCGTTTTTTTCATTATTTAATATTTTCCACGCATTAAAAAGTTAGTGTGTTTGATTTAAAAAATACCTTGCTGGAGTGATGCCAGTACTAAGATAGACTTTCATTTTTTTGTAACATAATGTAACATTGTTATATATGATATCGCTATATTTATATAAAATATGGTATAAATACACGCATATTATAAATAAATATTTTATGGTATAAATATAGGATTTAAATGTTGTTTTTAAAGCTTTATATTAACTTGCAATGTTCTGATGTAAGTTCTTCGTTTTAAAATTGGCAAACCATTTTTCAACCACTTGCTGGCATCCAATTGAGCTAAAATTTGGCATACCTATTTATGCAAATTCGGTGATAATGCAATATTATGGTGCCATCGAGCTGATTTGATGATGGAGCCGGGATGTAGGGACTGATGGCAAGTGGTAGGACAGTCGTATTTGGGCTATTATATTTTGTTATCATGAGTACTTTCCATCACATATGATGACGAGGGTTTGAAGATGGAACCGGAATATTACCACTGGAACTCCCTGATGAAAAGTGCTAAGACAGTCGAGTTTGCGCTCTTTTTGTTTTGTTGGCTTGAGTACTTTCCATTAACATGATGACGAGGGTCTGAAGATGGGGCCGGGAGATTGCCACTGGAACTCCCTGGTGGAAAGTAAAGCTTGTTTTTAAAAATACTTTATTTTAATATAAATTATCGGTATTTTCGCGCGTATACGTTACGCTGCGGCACGCACAAACCTTGCATATTATTATATTTGTTTTATTTAGTCTATTTTTTGTTTTATTTGAAATAAGAAGATTAACAATGCTGACCATACAATCATAATTTACACTTTTACACCCAAAAGTATCAGCCGCGGCCGCTATGCTAAATCCGGCGAAAATGAATATTTAACCACATGCTCGGTATTTAGAATTTAGTCCCTTCGTAAATTAATAATATATGTGGGGTTGATGTTCGACGCGGTCGGTCCCTTTGGCGGCAGCGCGGGCGCCCACTATAACGTTGCCAGATGGTATGAAAACGATATTCTTTAAACCAGGGATTCCCGAAGTTATTTTTATCACGCTCTCTTACTGTCCAAAAAATCCCATGCCCCCCTGTCCTATTCTGAAATTAATAATGTAAGTGTAGGCGTAAAATTTCGTAAGTAAAAAAGTAATAACTATCACATAGGCTATACTTATTGCTTATATAGTTGCACATAAGTAGTTAAAAAATAAAGAATAAATGAGCTTGCATATTATTAACATGATTATGCGATGAATTGAAGAAAGTGCACAGCGTAAATCACCAGCAATATCGAGTTTGCTTCTATTTTTTGTTTTAATTGCTACAACTGATGAAAATAACTTTTAGCACAAATGAGTGCTTGACAAAGGATGAATATTATTCCAACAAACGGAATAATATTCCGCTTGCGCTGCTATGGAGGGATGACCCAAAGGCGTCAACAGATGGAGCGTCAACGAATATTTAATCAAATTTCACAATGTGATTTCCGATCAACAAGGCATCTGTGTACCAATATTCAAGTCCAATTTTTCTAGATTGAAATATTACTAGTTTGACCCTGTTGGTCCAATTTCTAACACAACCTTTTCAACTCTTGCTATGGCCAAATAATGCGTGCGTGTCAAAGTTTAGCTCAATCGGATTGAGCTTTTTGGGCGCTATCATAAACGAATACAAACAGACACGCATACAGTATTCAGTATTCAGTATTCAATTTATTCATTCAGAATATACAATAAAAGCATGAATTATGAATTAAAGCTAATTATCGCATATTAGAATTCGTCAGTTTATATGTAGATATGAAATTATTAAAGCGTAAATATTATTTCGACAATAGCGTTGACTAAAGTCGGCTTTACAGGGCAGACAAATAAAAGAAAAAAGGTTTAACGCATGATTGGCATTGGTCATTAGGTCGTTAAGATTGTTATCGTGAAACAGGAAACTTGTATCATCCGCATAGAGCAAGGTTTTGGTGTAGGCGGGCAAGCAATTGCCTATATCATTAATAAAAAATAAAAATAATAATGGACCAAGAATCGATCCCTGGGGAACTCCGCAGGATATCGGTTGAGGTGTAAATCTAAATCCATCTATTTCTACTACCTGTGACCTGCCTGTTAAGTAGGATTTCATCATATTATTGGCTTTGCCCCGAATCCCATAACTGTTTAATTTATTGAGCAGTATTTCGTGGTCAACCGAATCAAACGCAGAAGTCCCCACCTCTAAATAAATATTTTCGTCTCCATCTCGAAAAAAAAATGCGCATTCACAATACTTTCCCACCTTGTCGGTTGGTGAGCCGGAAAGTAAAATTGGCCGTCAATAAATTACGCACATCGACCGGCACTCCGGATGGAACAGAGCACCTTCCACCTTTAAGGCTTCGCCAAAGAGAATGCGTACCTAGCACCGCGTTAAGTTTTACTAGCGTCGCGTTTTAACGTCGCGTACTTTGGATTCGCAGTACACTTTGGTATACGTGGACGCACACGTATACCAAAGTGTACCGCAGATCAATAACAGTCTTTGGAATATTTCTTCGTTGTTGAGATGTCAAGTGATTCGACCGATTTAGATGTGGAAAAATTATTACTTTGGTTCGCTTTGACAGGATCGCAGATAAAAAGAGTATGGGTACACGACATTAATACAAAAAGAATGGAATTAGGAGAATATCGTCGTTTGTGTCGGGAGCTTTCATGAGATGAAGATCGTTTTTTATATACTTTCGTATGTCACAAGATTTATTCGAAAAATTACATGAATTGCTCGCCCCAATTTTGATTTTATTGCCATGTTTTTATATGAATGATCATTCGTATTATATAAGCAGGGGTGTCTCCGAACAAATTCTATTAACTTCTCAGTCATAATGAAAGTATTTTCTCGCGTACGTCGGACGCTTTGAATGAAATTTGTAAACAAATACAACCATCAAAACGTCTTAGCGCAACGTCAGAGCGCTGCGTACTGCCAGCGCCCGTACTCTGTTTGACAGTATAATACCGTCACACAACACAACTCGGCGCTATATCGCGGCGTCAGGACTTGGCGCTGTAGCGCTTTGACGCGCGCTAGGTACGCGTTCTGTTTGGCGAAGCCTTTAGAAAATGCAGTTTCTACGTAATTAACAAATTTGTATTTAATGTAAACAGTAACGAACCGCGGTTGCCACAAATGATGTATTATCGCACTGTTGCATGAGGTAAATGCAGTGTTGTTTGTTTGTTTCTACTCTTTATTGTGAAACTTAACAATGAGCGGGTTTATTGCCATATGACAATCTCTTGATGATGAGTAAAGTATTTATATGCATGTGTGCGTGTAACATGTGTGTACGCGTGTGTCTTGTTATTGCATTCGATCGACAGAATAGAAAATGCATTTCCGTTAATTAGGCCCCAACGGAAAGTATAGTGACCCAGCCGGGAATCCGATGTAAGATCAGGCGACCTGACGACTATGCCACCGTGTTGACCGCAGTCGAGAATTTCTTCTTTTAGTTCTGATTGCGATTGAAACTAATCAATCGTTAATCACGATTGACGACTAAACTAATCCATCATTAGTCATAAATAACGATTAATGTATTCAATCGTTAGTTATCAATCATTAGTCTGAGTAGAATGTCACTAATTCGGTTCCTTCAGTATGGCAACTCCGTCACCCGGTCGACCGACTCATTTCATGGATTTTGCGTCGTAATTTTTAGCATTCACTAATAGCCAGACGCTCCCCGCATATGAATGGGATACTAAGCCCTCGGGGTATTTATGGATTTGTAGAGTGCGGTTACCCCCTTAAGTAAAATGCCCCTCGTCGCCGCGGGGCGAGTTCAGTCAGTTCGGCAAGTGGAGGGTGGACGGTGTGTGTCTGCGACGGACTCGAATGATCGCGAGAAATTTTATAATCGGTACACGATATATACAGCTCTGACAAATAAAAACCGGGAATCGTTCAAATCGAAAAATATGTCCCTTAAAGATACTGGAGTTTGTAAAAATCACTGGACTGGTTAACGAACTGTAAGCAAACCATTGCGATCTCAGATAAATCTATCACTGGCTATACCTCAGCATTCATCAACTTTCGTGTCCAAGTCATTTGCAGTGCAGGCGGCTCGAATATGGAACTCTGTGCCTGTGCCACTGAGACAGCTTTAAAACCTGCTCTTTGTCTTTGATATTTAATAAATGTGTATCGAATGTATTGTAACAGCTGTATGTTTCCTAAACAATAATAAAACTAATACAAAAAAGTATAAATAACCCACCCCCTCCACCCGTCTCCGAGCTTGTCCTTATATACTATTCCTCCCTTCAATATTGAGTTGACATACATTATGAATTTCTATCTTATTTTGATTCTTATGTTTATTATGCAACTGTACATATTTATTAGGATCACTACTTCACAAAAATTGCACTTGTTTTATATTAATTTGCTTATGTAGGCAACATAAACATTTATTCACTATAACCCTGACGGTTTGGTCGTTGCCACTTGGTAATAGGCTTACTATGTTGTATTCTATTATGTGTGCAATAATCTTTTTCAAACAAACAATCATACAAACGGAGACACAAAAGATCTGGACGGTTACGGACATTGGCTGTAATGTTACAAAAGCCTAAAAGCATAGCTTCCATAACTCTAACAAGAGCCGAAGTATAAAATTAAATAAAAGCAGCGAATTCTCGTCCAAGCTTCAATTCGCGCTAAAGCTTCAAATTCAAAAACCGCGCCAACGTGAATAACGGCGCATCTTATAGCCGAAGCGTCGGATGCGATGCGAAAGAATATACAGACCCTCTGATTCTCTTGCTTCCTCTCGTAGGCCCGAGTCGCCGCCCGATGCTTGCCAATCTATACCGATCTGATCCTAGCAATGTTGCGCCCACGGCAATTTAAAATGGCACAAATGCTTAGCATAATGCTCAAAGCCAAAAACCTATACATATCGACTGATATGCAAAGGTTTTTATGATGCTAATCACCCAATGAAAGCCAACGATAGGAAGGGAGACAAATAATCCAAAGTTGCGACAAAGCGCTCACACTTGTGCCGCGCTGGGACGTAAAATGCACTGCCACAATAGTGCAATAGAGGTATCAACCACAAAAGGTGGAGCTGGGTTCCTTCTTTCAACGTGGGCAGCCATGTATTTGGGTTTCTCGTGATTTATCTTTAGGCCTATACATTTTTCAGCTACACCCAATGCTGAAAAGGCGTCCTTGAGGACTTCTAGAGAGCGTGCATCGATATCAATAGCATAAGCTTACGCCAATAGTTGTACAGACTTATTAAAGACGGTGCCGATAGTATTAATACCAGAGTTAGGTATTGCTTTCTCAAGAGCGAAAATGAAGAGCATGCATGCGAATGCATCTCCCTCTCGCACGGTGGGTCGAAACGGTACTTGAGGGGACTTAAAAACCAACCGTGTTTTTTCACTGTTTCGTTTATAGCGATGGATAGACCTTATTAACCTAAACAATTACTTCATATTTTCTGATTTATCTATGGGATGGATCAAAAGAACTGAATGTCTGTTTTGTCCTGATAGACCCCGTTTCAAAGCCCTCTTTTCTTAATCCTTGTCTTCTCTACTGAACGTTCTCCATATTGAACGTGTCCACAAAAATGCCACCTTGCAAGATGAATGGATCAGAAATTAAAAAAACGTATTTCAAAGCATATATTTTTTTAAATTATCTTAGGTTATTGAAAGAAAAATTTTACTAGGAGTAGTAAGTAAAACTACATAGTAACTCAAGTAGTAACTTCAAAACTAACAAAAGTGGATCTGTAAAATAAATAAAAATAAAAATTATCTCTCTTAAAATAAATTACCTGAATTTACTAATATTTTCTGGTTTGACTGTTTTTTTCTCTTACGCAGTATTGATAGTTCACCATGTTCATGTAACTTTTGATGATATAAATAGATAAAATAAAATCTGCAAGTACGAGTTTATCCACTTACGCGGTGCATAGTGTCTCGTAACGAGCGTCCCCGCCGGGCGCATACGTCCAAATTCGTTTCTCCTGTAATGCGGTTATGTAGGGTTTTTCGAAGGGGTATGTTGCCCGCCAAACAATCCTCCGCGCGCGTCTGTCGCTCGTTTTGGCATATTCCAGAGGGTTGGGGTGCAAGGGACACGTTCCCGTATTAATAGGGGTCGCCCCTCCCTAATTTGCCTACAGCCGTATCTTTCTCTACGCCATAAACTGTCTAGGCAGGGTGTAGAGAGATGGCTCATCGGCGTTCGGCCTGAAATGAAGCTTCGCTGGAAACTTCGCGTTGCCGAGTTTTCTATATTCGTCGATGGAACGCGAAAGGGCGTATATTGTCAATCTACAAGTGAGACCACGTACGCGCCTAAAATATTTGAATTCGAATATGCGTTTATCATTTTTATTGGTGTAAAATCAAAATCCGTATAGTTCTGTCCATGTCCCGATTGCTCAAATTGCTTTCTTTATTTTACACTGAAATTTGAATTTTACAAATTATTAATCCGACTATACAATATCAGTAGTGAGGAAGAATCATTTCCATACGATATTTTTATTGAGAGGCAGAAATACTAGACTTCTGTGTATTGGCTATAGTATGTAAGCTTTAATAATAATATAATATCCGTAGCGTCGTATCTATGACAAAAAAAATACTGGGAACCAAAACGAAGAGATAAAACACCAAACTAACAAATTAAACTAAGTTTAATAATAAAATTCTGTATTGCCATGATTTCAAAAGATTGCTAACTTTAAAAATAGGTGTATTCAAAGGTTGTAATAGATATACTAACATTGCAACGGTACGAAAAGGCTAAAATATTTAAAATTTAATAATAATTATTATTTAAAATTTATTACTTATTATCTACTGTTTGCACTTGTACCTATTCATACCAACGTACCTGTCTCAACTTCAAATATCGTACTGGTAAATTTGTTAAATACGTGGACACCCATCAACATAATGTATTTTTTTTCCTATGTTCCTCTTTCCCTTCCTGGTCCCTCCCTTCCTATTCTCTTTCTTTTCTCGTTTTTTTTTTCTGTCTCTTATCATTTAGATAATCTTGATGTTAACATTTAGTGGAAAATTGTCTCTGGTGTAATTTGTATATCTATCTTGTTTGGCTACTTACTTTTATACACTGTTATTTTCCTGAATAAAAGAAAATAAAAAATAATAAAAATAAATAAATAAAATGACATTACGCCGAAAATAAATAATAAAAAAGTGTTGGCATTTATATGACTAATAGGAGTAAACTAAATACACCGTTTAGTCGATCCCATACTTTGATATGGCTTTTGGGTAATAGTTCAAAGAAATATTATTTATATGTGATCATTTCTCATCTACAACCTTTTTGGTACGTTGTGAACAACACAAAAATTGGTAAGATAAAAGACGTAACTCAATTTTTCAAAAAAGTCAGTTACGCCCTTCAGCTTTGCATAGACGTATTTTCATTGTAAAAATTTCAACTTGATTGGAATTAATGGATAAGACCCTAGCGTAAAAACTTATTATATGATACTAGACATAACAGGAATCAAAATAGCTCCTCGAAATGCATTTCGTATAATAATACAAACAATTATAAAATGATTGACGGGCAAATAAAAGAGCATTGTTAAAAATTCGTTGTACTAAAACTGAATGTTTTTACAGGGGAGCTTCGAAAGTAATAACGAATAATCGATAGGCTATAAGTGATGCCCAATATTTGGCACTGCTTTTGCCATGGTTACGGCTATTTATAATATACGATTATCAGAATCATCAAATATTTTTTTTTTATCTTTGTACAAATAGTATTAGAATTAGGTAAATAATATCTCTACGAAGAGAGATGTCAAAAAATATTAGACTAGCACTGTTAAAGCAGTCGTTGCAAATAGAGCATTACTTATCCTAATTTCATTAATCAACTAAACTGAATATTTCACATTACAAATAATATCAATCAATAGCACATGAATGAGGATTGGCAGAATCTGAATCAAGCCTGGGCCAGAAAAAATAACCACGTACAAGAATATGAGGTATGTCGAAGTATAGCTAATATAATCATAAATTGGTAGTTATCACTTATCCTTTGTATGATAAATCTGTCATGAGATTTAAAATATATTGAAAAAAATGTATTTATTTTAAAAACATCTATCTGTTCCGTTTCAATGGAACTACTTCAAAATATTGATATATCAGTAGTTTATTAAGCAGTTTAAAACTTAAAGGTACAAAATGTCTGCTGATATTTATTGAATCTCACTCTCGGTGATATAATGTTGTCCAGATATCGTGTATAATAATTATGGCGATTGAAATAAGGCTCAAAATGTTCTGCATAATTTGAGCACTGGCAATGCGTACTGCATAATTTGAGCACTGGCAATCCACCCGATATTGCCCCCAAATACAACATATAATCCCAATCATCGAATAAAGCTAGATGTTCATTATGGGCGGCAGTTTTCCGCCTATTGGCGCCTTTCGCCCTCTTTTAGGAGCATTTTTACAGAATTAATTACAACGAAACAACATCGTCACGGCGCTAATAGGTTATTAATGGCTCTCCCGAAAAATCTCATGCATCATTTGCATAATGTCTGAGCGACATTATAATACTGCGGGCGTAATATATAATGGGCTGGATGAATCTGAAAAATGCGTTTGAGTAATTTCAATTATATGGCTCGATGGGCTCAAATGACTGATAATAAACACCCTACTATATAGATATACATAGGGACTCCGGACTTATCGCCAATATTAAAGTAGGTGACTGTTGCGCATATTAAACAAGAAAATAATCTTTAACAGGAGATAATTCTACACGTAAAACTAAATTGTAAATCATCTAAAACTCTTTTTATTTAAGCCTATGTTACCGATAAGAAGAATATTGAATGTTTGAAACTTGAACAAAAAAAAATGCCTCAGTAACAGGCCTAAACTAGAAAAAACGAAAAAGATTTTTGACTCAGTTTTTCTTGCAGCATAATGTGAAATGATAAGAAATTAATATAAATAGTATTGATCATTGCTAAAAGCTTAATCTGGGTATGCAATCGACTAAACGGCGTATCTGGCTTACGCCCTTTAGTCGTGTTTTTTTGTCACTTAAGTCTTTTTGTAAGATTTTTACTGTTGCAATGTCAGTATATTTATTACACTATTCGAATAAACCTATTTTCAATGTTAGCAATATTTTGAAGTCGAAAAATGAGCGTTTTAACGGCTATAGAAACATTTTTTCAAATTGTATTTTCTTGTTTAGTATGTGGTACAGAGTCACCCCCTCAATACTGTCGATAAGTCCGGGGTCATCCGGTATATACATACAATAGAAGCCGACGAAGTTTTTATGGACACAAGTGGGAAAATTACGGAATGAGGGCTATTCTGTAATGCAAAACACGCGCTTTTTTTCTTCATTTCGTGATTACTCGTAAAGAGGTGTACCAACTAACACATATTAAAATGTATGTAAGTGATTTCCTTCATAGACTTTTCATTTAATTATTTATTTATTAATTCGTACTGAATTACAGTATGCTACGAATTCAATTGTGCATAATGAAATCGGGGCCTAAGACTAATACCGTTTATAATTTACACCATTTACACAAAAACGAATGATGATAAAAAAAACCTTAGTTAGATACTACGCCTTTTTAAATCCAATTTTTCCTTTTTAAACCCAATATCACAAAAGGCCTTGCAGAATAATCCCCAGTTTGATTTATTTTCATTTAATGTTTACAGTAAATTTACAGATAGTAAATACATGATAAAGTATTTGAAAAATATATTTATACAAAACTCTATTAAAAGTTTACAATGCTTTTATGGATAACGTATAATATAAATAATATGAGCACGTTAATAATGGTAAGTGAAAAACTGGGGTATGTAAACAAAAATGTATTATGAATAATTTGATGTTCATATTTATAATACATAGTATGATATAATATTAAATAAGGGTATAATATAATATAATGATGTAGTACATTATAGTAGGATCCGAGTTAGTTAAATCTAAAGAAGCAGGAGATTTGATCGAATCTTTAATTAAATTCATGGAATAATTATAAACCCAATATCTGGTATGACTTTTGCAGATATTGCGGGTTTAGTAAACAAATGAAACTATTCATCTTCTGGTATGTGATAATTTTTAAATAATCAAACATCGAAGATAAAATTATTGTTATTTTTTTTTCGAAATATAAAAGTTTTGACGGTTTGGCCAATAGATATCTCCTATAGTTCCACCTATTTGTATGCTTGGTTTACAACATTGTTTTTCAACAAAAACAACAACTATTAAACTAAATGAATTTGTTTTGTCGGATGTCCCTACTTCAGACTAGTACCTATAGCCCCACCGATCCCTATAGGTTGATGTTCAATCGTACTTACCCACTTAGACTTCAGTCTAGGGTAGGGCGCATATGTCGACATGCCGTTAATTATACCCAGCTTTCATTAGTTGCACGTTTATCATGGGTCGTTGAATGTTAATATGCAAGGTTGGTTTGGTCCGAATAGTACGGCAACTCCTCAAAGGATGAGAACTTTCCTAGTGGCAATATGTCGTCATCGAAAGGGACGTGTCAGCTTGCAGGGGTGCCAACGCATGAAGATGTCGTGCATTTATTTAAAATTAATATTATACCTTATTTCCGATGTAAACGCGTACAACTGCGACTCTTTTTGATATCTTATTGACGTCATTCCCTGCAAATTTAGATTTTTTCGATAAAATCTTGACACCTCGGCTACAAGGGTGACGTCACATGGCTCTGTGGCATAGTGGTTAGGTCGGACGTTAGCATGAAATTAATGGAATTGCATTTCAATTATATTGGTCGAATGCAATAACAAGACACACAATTACAAACATGTTACACGCACACATAGTATATAGACGTATATAGACGTCACACTTTATAGTAGGATTGGTTGTAAGAGAATTTTTAAGAACCATTGTGAAATTTCACAATAAAGAGTAGAAACAAACAAACTTCACAATTGTGCTACGTTATCGCATATATCGCGCTGACTTGATAATACGCCACTATGTGGCATATTCTGTGCAGGTTTGCGTTGTGACGAGAATACGCCACAACCCAAACGTGCAAAGTGACATTATTTTGACGTCATGATTGCCTAAAAAATCGAAATTCAATATGATGTCAAAAACCGATGCAGTCGTACACTTGGAAATAGAAGGCCCAATGTCTGTCTGAAATTATAACTTTGTCGTATCGATGATTCTTCTGCAGTGTCGCTTTCTGAAGTTGCTACTGAGGTTAATCTGACAATAACCAGAATTGAAGAAACTCCTAACAAATTGAGAATTTGCCAAAATATCACTTGATTGCCATACAATTAAAAGATCCTGTAATTGTGAAAAATTGTGAATTTGATTATGAACACAGTTTTACCTCTCAAGTATAGAAATATTGTTACTGAAAGTTCAGCCCTGTGCCATTCTCTATTAATGTAAGCCTAAATGACGCGTTGCGCCCTCTATTGAAAGGGATTCCAATTTGAAGAGGTGTCTCCTCTCTCCAATTTGAAATAAATTACATTCAGACATTATGCTACTTCAATTAACTGATATTGAACTGATGATGAAAATATTTTGAACGCGCCTTTATTTTCGAGATGTAGACGGAAATATCTATTTTGAACCCCTCTCAGACGTTTAGGACCATTTCTAGATTGAAGTCTAACTGTGAATCTGTCTGTGGGTGTGTATTCCTCCACGATAGCGCCCGAACGCTTAATCCGATTGAGCTGAAATTTTGAAAGCAGGCATCTTTTGGTCATGGCAAGAATTGAACCATAACTAAATAATTGACTAAATGTCCAAACGTCAATATTTTTTATTTATATATCGTAAATCTATACGGATACATACATAAACCACAAATATTTCATAAAAAATCGTTTTCCTTTTCTTTATTCCACCATATCTTTTAAACGCTTGAATCGATTTAGAAATGTCTGTCATAATGTGCAATCGTCTTTATGCACTGGATGTTTATAGAGAACACACTCGTCAATGGGGGCGGCCGTAACGAAGCTTCCTTAAATTGCATTTTGTTTTAACGAAAAAATTTATTCTCTAAAATACGTGCTTTTCTGTGCGAATAAATTGTTTCTAATACTTATAAATACAATAGTTAGCTTTTTGTATCGGCAGTCATGTTTATTTTTTTTTTTTAATTATTGAATAGTTTAGTATAACAGTTTTTACATGGCTGCCCAACAAAAAAGGAGTGTAATGTGTTTAAGGTCCATCGAGGTATGTTTTCCATTTCTATATTCCATCATAACTTCTAAACGCTTGAACCGATTTAGAATTGTGTGGTATTTTTAAAATCGTTTTATCGTCCCGAGTGTCATAGGGTACGACCCTATGCACTCAAATAACGAGAAAGCAGCGTCTTCAATATAAATCGCTGTTTTACGCGTTGGCGTAAAAGACAGTCATAATTTGACGTTTTTTCCGTTCTCCCTCAGTCACAAATAAACCTGGTAGGTCGAGTACACAGTATTTGGAATATTAATTTAGCAAAATAAATTACACAAAGTGTTCAATTATTACTCCACAAAATATTACCTATTTTTAAATAACCGTTTTTGGTTCTTACGATTTTTTTATACGACTGCCCAAAAAAGGAGTGTTGTGTGTTTAGGATTCATGTCTGTATGTTTTCCGTTTCTTTATTCCACCAAAACTTATAAACGCTTGAACCGATTTAGATCGTATCGTTAGAACCGAATAGTATCGTTGTTGTATGTTGTATCAAAGTATCGTATCAACAGTATCGTATATTTAGAACCGAATAGTATCGTTATGTCATCCTGTATGTTATAGTGTAGCTAAAGTGCTCAAATGTCAAATAAATAACTATCTAAATGTCCAAATGTCGATAAATTAGGATAAATATATCGTGTTTAGTATCGAAAGTCTGACGGAGTACATTTCGGTTTTTTTTTATATACGGATGAATACACAAAGCACACATATTTCATGAAAAAGCTTTTTATTACTTGTGCACCGAGGGCAACCGGTTAAATTGTGGCGGCGGCGCGCGATCATTTCAAGATACCTGCCGCAGGGCGTGGCCAAACTTTACTCTCTTACAAAACGTCCTTTTCAGCGCGAACATTTTTTTCTAATAACTCTAAATACAACAGTTAACTTTTTGTAAGAGCAGTCGCTATTTTTGATTTTGAAAATTATTGTTTTTGTTGCATATATCATCTACCTACGACATAATACGAATAATGCTAGTAATATCAGCGATTCCGTAATGATAAGACCTGACACGCGCTTAATTGATAGCGCGCGACCTGCTCTTTGTTCCTAGTGGCGAATGTTAATTTGAGAATCCCACGATGGTAATTGGTAGCTCCACTACCCGTCTTGGTTAATGTCGCCGAGTGCGGCTTAACGGTCCCGAAATTCCCGCGCGAAGGCGGGAGTCGCGATCCGGAAGACGGCCCGGGGACGACCCTCGCCCTTCCGCCATTTCACCGGATGTTAACCGCGGATGGGCAACCGTGGAGAGGCCACGCGGATGCAGGTGCGGTGGAAGAGTTTTAAACATTATTATTACATTATTTACATTGCATATGATCAGCATACAGGGTGAGTTTTTAATTAGTGACATCCTTGAAGTAGATGAATCAGTACGAGCTGCTAATAAGCAACTTTCGATAGAACATTTTGGGAAAAACACAAAAAGATTTTTATTTCAGTTTTTTTATTTTTTATTTGAAAAACCTAATAATTTGAAAAATAGTATCAAAATAGTTGATAGCGTTGCGCCATCTAGCGGTAGGTAAAATATTGCAAATATTGTTTATTCGCAATATTTTACCTATTGCTAGATAGCGCAGCGCGCTCAATGGTTGTCAAACTTTTATTTATCAGTAAAAAAAAATAATTTTAGAAAAAAAAAACACCATCAAAATTTTGTTTTTGTTTTTTCCAATTTTTTTTCATACTTATTTGCTCGTACTTATCCACCCACTTCAAGGATGTCACTAATCAAAAACTCACCCTGTATACGCAGAAGCTTACCTGAACAAAATTAAAGCCTTGCGTTGCAAATTAAAGTACTCTCACTCCAGGACCACAGTATGTCTTGGAGTAATACCCGTATTATAATGTATTACATAGAATGCCTATTTTGTAGAATTTCGTTAAAATGATCGACAATATAATTTAGAATATTTGAAGAAAAATAGACATAAAGTAATGTTAATTTATAAAATAGTGTTAAGAGGATAATTACCTACATGTGCACTATAATAATATATTCTTATAATTCTAATATTAGAATTTACTAAAGAAAGAATTAAAATACGTCGCTTTAAATACTTCACCGTTTGTTTTTCTCCCAGGTTGGGAAAATATATGGACGCGATTCCCCAGTTTTGCCGAAATGTTTCAATGTTATATTTACAATAGCAATGCTTTTTATATCTGGCATATTTTGGCTGATTTTAGAAACAAAGAAATTACCAGCTATCACGACTGGCTGAACTCTTAATAGTAAAACTGCTAGACCAACATGGATATAAAATAATTCTTCTGTTATGTATTTTTCTCCCTATGTCTACATCTATAGTTAGGCTGCAGTAAAGGTCAATGCAGCGTTTTTCTTTTCGATATTTCTGTGTTCAGCAGTTCAATACTGCTAATTCGAAAATCTACCAATAGAGGTTGAAAACTTTCGGCGGAAAGTTGAATAATAGCTTCCGCAAACTTCCGCATGAATGCGGAAGCTCGCTGATAGGCCATATAGCAAAACAAAACGAGCTCGTGACAATGAATATTTAAATCCTTGCTCCACTCGGCACCCGTTCAAATTAAACATCCCGAATCCGCTCATTGTTTCGGGCGGCGAGATTTATACGTTGACAGTTTTGGAGGGAGGAAGCGCCCGCGCCGCTTCTCTGCAGAGTGGGAGAGAGGAAGACCAAGAGACAATATTTGTTTTTTTGGAGCTTAAAAAGGTAACCACTTTAAAGCTCACACACTTCCAATGAGCATTACACCAAAACAGGCTCGAAAGAAAGTGAGGTTATATAACCAAACACATGACCTAAAGCGATGACTGACTGATACGGCCTACTTAGACAAATCTCAGTTGCTTTAAGGGCCGAAGGCCTGTCTACGAAGCTCGCAGCCCCGAGCTCGGCGGAGGTCGCGCCCAAAGCGATGGCCAACCACTTGTATAATATTTCTTAAGCCATCTTTAAACGTCTACGATTGTATAGTTCGTAGGTACATTTTTATAAGGATGTTATCTAGATACATACAAAATTTGAAACTTTATAATTTTAAATGTAGGTACTAAACAAATCTCGACGTTATTTCCATTATTATATAGCTGAATATCTTGCGAGAGAAATCGTGTATACTTTATTACCTTGCGTTATGTGAAAGTCAAGATATTTAATTCGTATTTTTTTTTAAAACTAGAATGAAAATCAAAAAGTGGTTTCCTTCAATAAATATTTTGATTATCAAAATTGGACCGACTGATACCAGCATACTTTGACAAATGTCAGTTGCTTTAAGGGTCAAATGCCTGTCTACGAGAGTCGCAGGCCCGAGCTCGGAGGAGGTCGTCCCCAAGGTGATGGCTAACCGCGAGTATAATAATAGATTTCTGCTAATTCGGCTACTATGATTCGGGGTTACTTTACAAATTTTATTTGGGTTAGTAGAGTTGCTCATATTTTTCGTTCATTCGTTAAAAATATTTAGGGTTTAGCACAATATGCATAAGTAGTTCTTCGACAAATAAAAGTTGTTTCTTGCATTATCGATGAGCATTCTCGTATATTATCGTATACCATCGTGACATAATACCATGTTGTTGATTGGCAGATGAATTGCAGCAAAAATTATACAATAAATATTAGGTAGTTTTTAAGATAGAAAACTGTGACAAAAAAGACTACATGATGAGACTACAAGCGCTGCAATTGGTAATATTCTCAAACCATGTTGCTTGATTTTCAGAATATGTCCTTAAGAAACATTAAAAATACTAAATACAAAAAATCACTGTCTGTCGCGCGAAAGGATTTTCCTTGCATTGCTCCTTAAATATAATGTATGTAAGGAAGTTGCCCACAATTCCGTTTCCAGCTGATTCCATACAAAAGCCGAATAGTATGAGAAACTTTCTCTAAAACTAGTAGCCTTGTATGGTAGATATTATGGTGAGATAGAGGCAAGCTTGTGTGTGATATACATGATGATTAGGATTTCCGTTAATTAATGCGTACAAACAGTTCAGGTGTTAAAAATGACCAACTTTTAAAACTTGGATAGCTAGATAAAATCCCTACGTTGTCTCATATTCAGCATGGATGAATTCATAAGTAAGGGTGACACGTGATGAGATGGAATGTCAAAAATTCCCAAAGCATTTTGCATACGCTGGATTCTTAGCTCAGTCTTCCACGGGTCATACACACAGTCGCCATAGGAAATGATAAAATCGCCACAATAAAATGAAAGCGTTCATTAGAAGAGTTCTGAATTCGACGCTTAGGTATTCCCGTATTCTGTAAAGATTACTCAGACGAGCGAAGTCCCAACCTTCTCGCTGATATTCTTCGAAAAATAACGTAGGATCAAAAAGTAATCCTAGATTTCTTGCCGTAGACACTAATGGTATCTGATATGCATTGAAAATGGCCATTCTTATCAGTCCAGTCAACGAAAAGCTATAGAGGAAGTTGAAGAAACGCAGTTTTTGACTTTGGGACTTTGTTTGGACTTGTTAGGAGGTAAACATACTAAAGTTCCTCACTCCTAGTAGGTAAGCGGATGGAAAATGGCACGTATAAGGTCCTTTTTTCGAGTTTTTGCTTATCGCCAACAAAGTTCCATAGTCAAAAAATGTGTTCCTTCCATTTCGCTATACACCACCATTCATTCACTGTACTATATTGCTCTTGACTATACTGGACTATATCATCCATCCACCTCGCATTACTGCTGAATCGTCATTTGGAAAATAAATCTTCGAATAATGTATATTTACATTTATTACTAACCCGTCAATAGATACTGCCACTGTTCTGAATCAGGAGCCTTAAGACTCGAAATTAATCATTCTCTTAGAGCTTCACCTCCTTGGCTCTCGCTTGCCTCTTAGTTATTCATTGTTCGTATGGAAATGGCCACGGCTGCAGGATGGGGTTTTCCCGTTTTAAAGCGCAATAACAAAGGCGCAGGCGAAGTCCCCTTGTAAACAATAAGCTCCCCTTTCGCCGAAGGAAGGTTAGGGAGGGACGGCCTTGGGTTTGCTCCGGATGTGTTTCGATGCTCACGAAAGTGACTAATGCACCTTTGCGTCACCCACGCTAAAAGGCATACATACGCCTTAATCACCTAGTTAGAAAAGGAAAGATAGGCACATGTACAAACATACACCTGAAAGATTCCTGTTCTATATGTGCCAGAGCTGAACAAAAGCTTTCAAAGAGGCTAGCTTAAAATATTTAAATATTCGATGTCCTTTTAAAAATTGACATCCTAACATTGAGTGAATGTTTTCAACAAATGAACCTTTTTTTATACGAATTGTTTATTTATTTTTTTACAAAATCCAATGACGACAGCCTTAATGATAGTTTCAATAGCTGTAGTTTTCATATTATTAGATAGCTATTTGTACTTTTGTACTTTCAACCCTAGAATAAAATAATATAGGTAAACAAAGTATTACATTTTATTCTGAGAGCTATTTTGCCTTTCACTTTTATACAATTACTCTGACTTTTCGAAAAACTGATTATTATTACACCGCTATTTGCCAAAATGACAGACCAAGCGCAACCATGATGTATGGGGACTTTTAATATTTAATGCTGAGTACATACTGACGATAGGTAACATGCAATGTAACATCAAAGGAGCATTTCATCAGTGTGGACGCAGCGCGCGTACGAACTGAACATGTACCTACTCGCATCTGTCCGGCGTGCGCGCGAGCGTAGCGTCAGTCTGCAGATAACACGCGAAAAGAATGAAGTGTAACGACCAATATTGTGGATTCCATTAAATTGCTCGTGTTCTGAATCGAGGCGATTAATTGTATGGTTTTTTCTTCACTCCACGATTCGTCCGTAGCTGTATGAATACCTGGTTCAGTTCGTGTTCGCGCGCGTCTCAACATAACCCGTCCACACTAGCGCTCTGAGCACACTGCGCGCCCTATCTCTGTTTGTTCGAAAATCCGACCAATATGGATCGCTCCGCGCGCGACTTGAAAAGCTCGAAGCGTGATAAAAGCGCGTTGCGCGCGCGAGGCGTTCAGACTATGAGAATTTATTACAAAGTGTGTTACATTGAATGATACATTGCACTAATGCGGATGGTAACTTCTTTCATTTCATTTTACGTTTTATGTTACCTTTCGTCGGTCTGTACGCAGCTTACTGAATAACTATACCAAGTGTCAAATTCCTTTATTTTTTTGACTCGATTGATCTTTTTTTAATTCTTGGGAAATATGTACAATATCGCATCTGTAGCGCTAGACATCCATATTCTGTAGCGCCTGTTACAGTATCTATGTTATTTTATATGTATTTTATATATAGTATATGGGTAAGGCCACGAAAAATTGTACCATAACACATTGGAAAACGTAACACACTTAATTCAAAGGTAACACACATAACACACTGGAAATAGTTAGGATTAGTTCACACAGTTCATAATTCTACATGCAGAATTATCATCATCATGACAGGTAGTTTTCTCTATAGTGTATTTAAAATAACATGTGCTTAGTTTACCTACAGTCTACACTATCAAAGAAACCAGGTACCTATTATGATGTACGAGTACATATGTATACTCATAGCCTACACAACACCAGCCCAAATACAACTTTTTGAATAGGTACTGATGGAATCCGTAGTATTTTTTATTAATAATAAAAATAAAACGGCAATGAAAGAAAAAAGTTTTTAATAATAAGTTTTTGTTGTTTTAATTTTTGTCGATATTATTTTTGCTTTTCAGCAGCAGTTTGAGGCATCTATAATTCAAAAAATAAATAAAATTATAGGGATATTTTATAATCCAATAAAAACATTTTTTTTTTTGAATATAAAAACAGTCGTGTAATAATCTTATGTGCACTTGCCTTAACCTATTTTTTCATGTGTCACCTAACAAAAACTGTAACACACGTAACACACTGGAAGTAACACAGTATGAAATTCTAACTTCAAAACGAAATAATGCTTTTAATAAAGGTTATTTTGGCCAGTTTAATTATTTGTTTACCTAATCTAACTATTAACTGATGGAATAAAATGCTTTGATAATAAAATTACACGAAGTACAGACGATAATAGTGTCGATAATATTCAATATTTTCGGGACCAATTTCTTGCGGCACAGAAACCATCAGCTAACATGACATACAAAATGGCGACGGGCAATATTTTAGTTTCGTCTGGAAATAGATAGGGTTGCCAGTCTGAGAATAAATTTGAGTGTTTCCGTCCCCACAGAATAAAAAGATATCATAAGAAACACTCTTCGTAACACACGAGAACAAATTTGGAGACACACATTTAACCTAGTATTATGTTATTAAAAAATCAAGTAATTTCAATTTTGCAGGGTAAAAATTAAAGCTTTTTTATCATGATAATACTCAAAATAAAGACACTCGCGATAATAATTTTATATAAATTAAAAAATATATATTCTCGTGGGTCGGCAGTAAGGAGACACTTATTTTTTGTATGGAGCCCTAAACCGCACTGTTTTGAAAATAGATATATTTTCATAATTCCTCTATTTTCGTTGTTCTCATTATTATAAACCCATAGTTTATGAGCACTTCTAGGCAGTATATACTAAGTATATGGTAAAAGATATCAATTAACCTAAAAAAAATCGACTCTAAAAAAGGGACATGCAAAATTTGTGTATGGTACAATTTTTCGTGGCCTTACCCATATATGTTATCTATATTATTTTTAGTAGATACCTAAATATTACAAGATACACATATTATTATGATATCTAGAAACGCAGACATACAATTTGTGGATTTTTTAGCACGTGTGTTTTGTTTATGTAAACTACAGATACACATTAAAAATTGAAAAATCGCGGTTATGAATTAATTCTATTTTGTTTTTATAACTCTTATAATATATTTTTATTCTTATTATCTTTTTCTTAACACTATTCATTTTTTTGAGAACTTCATTACTAAAATTGACTGTTTGTTTTTATTAAATTCTTCATTTAATATTTTTATTATTTTTAATGAATGACTATTATAGTTTTTTATAGCTATGATTATTTTAACTGCTCCTTTTTTTTGTATTTTTTTTAACATTTTAATTCGTGGTTTTGATTTTTTTCTGTACTGTAATCCTCTTTTTATTCGGTTTTACCTTTTTAAAAAAAAATGGCTATTAGCCTTTTATTTGTTTAACATAATCACACTATAATTAATATAACTCTATGTTTACACAATGACAGTAAACATCATTCAGTAATTGAGTTTAATTTCTTTCTATGGATTACGTAATTTAGTTGAATAATATTGTATTTGATATTTTAAATTCTAAATGGTAATATTATTTGTGAAACCCTATAAATAAATCAAAATCAAAAATAAATGTAAGGTGCAAGTCTAATTTAACTGGGCTATGAGGAAAATGTATAGAGCGAAATTCGACCAGTTGCTCTTAAAAAATCTCATCCGTCTGTTGTAAATTAAGCACTTCGGCTACCGACAGTGGTCGGCAACAGGAGAGTTAATGGGCCCTTGCTGAGTTCGCTACGAAGACCCATTCTGTTCTGGGTTGGTCACACTCACGGGTCAACACCCATCCGACGGCCTCCACGCATAAAGTGCGAGCCTGGGTAGGACTCTGGCCTTAGGGTTAGTTTCCCCTAGGAATCAAACTTCTGGCGCTCCTGGGCGGTTTGCGTACCGCGCGGCATAAGCCAATCGATTGCGCACTCTGACTAACAGTCGGGGGAGTCTGGAAGCAGTACTGTTTCCTATAGAGCGGGGGTGGTTGCGGACCTTACGGCGACTGCTCTTGAAACGACCATCGGCTACCCGATCCTGAGTGATCAGCCGGGCAAAGGATGCCGTGGTCCGAGATAGATTCGGTATAAACCGTTTCACCGCTTCGTAAGGGAGAGGACCGCGCAAGCGACCTCGAACTCGTAACCAATCGAGAGACTGGAGTAATCTGGTTGCAATTGGAAGTAAGGGCGTGAGTGCAAGCCCGCTGGGTAACACTCCTGGCTATCTCGCGGTTAAGGCGTTGGCCTCTTACGGGTTTGTGATGGAGCTTGACGGTGGACTGTTTTGTCCAAGTCTTCTGCGCTCACTCCAGGGACCGCAGCACGACCAATCGTTAAAACTTCCTGAGGTGACGGGCTCGCCCGCTGTAGTCGACAACTCTAGTTAATGGTCGGCAACATATCAACACCTTTTCTCCATACATTAACATATGCAAGTTGTGTATATGAAGCGCCCCTGCCTCTTTTCACTCGCCCCTTGTTGAGCGCGTTGCGCCCGCCATATTATGACTTACATTAATGGTGGGTTAATGTTCGCAGCGATTTTTAAAAGCTATTTTGTCTGCCAGGGTACTAAACATACCCTATTTTATGTGGGATTTTATAAGTAGTAAAATTGTGCACTTTTAAGACGAGTAGAGTAGGCCGCATAGTAGGAGTAATAAGGTCGCATACGCCACTAGCTTAGCTTCATTATATTACTTATAGTCCAGTCAGTAGGGACACAAGCCCTTTTGCTTTACAAAAGGTGGGGGACAATAATATATTTTAGATAGAACATGATCACGACATTCGTAGCAAATCCAACATAGCCCTCCCCAAAGTCCGTTGACTATGACTATGATCCAAAAGTGACTATGATTCAAAAGTCATTTGTGTATTTGACCTTTAAACCAAAAAAAAACAAATATAAATAAACACTGGCTCATTTCACTCGCCCCTTGTTGAGCGCGTTGCGCCCGCCTACCTACAAACGCTTTTTACCCTACCTAACCTAACAAACGCTTTTTATGATAGACGACCTCGAGGAAATATTACAATACCTTTAATATAGGTACATATTTTTTATGAAAAATAATATCATATCTCTAAGATACCTGTATTATTTTTATGTTAAAACATTGGAGGTAAACCTCATAATAATATTTTTTAGATGATAATTGATAAGTTGATGATATTTTCATTTAAATTATTGTCGTTTTAATTATGACATTACTGGACATTTATCTTTCATTTTTTCTGACTTTTGGTTATTTTTAGTATTATTTTTACTGATTTGAAAAAAAGGAAATATTTGTTACATTTATGTTTTGATCATTGTGTTTTTTTTCTAATAATTTAATGTTTCTGTTTGTGAGCATTGATTAAATAATGGGGGCTTATAATCAATCAATACTTTATAGAAATAACCATGCAAAGTAATTATAGATGGCTAAATACATTGATATTAGTTTCGCCGGACAATGCTATCAGAGCCATCTGCATGTCGCCGGCGCAGAAGGGTTACCAAAACGTACTACAGCATTGAACAATCCAATAACCTATATAATCAATGCTACAAGTTTATTATTACTTTTATCACAGTATAAGTTACAATTTATTTTATTCTATTGACTAATTTTGTTTATTATTTCTTTAATAATTTTAAAATTATTTTTTAGAGTTTCAATTCTTGGCAACTGATAATTTGTATTTTTTTTCTATTTTTTTGGAAATTCGTCGTGGTATTATTATGATAATTTTAAGCTTTTATTATCACTGGAAATAGAACGCATTAGGAATCTATATACCATAACCTGCAACTATTACATTGGTAAAAGAGCAACAACGATATTTTTTTCTGACGTATCTCTATGTACAATTTCCGTATATGTGTGCAAAAGACATGTGTATACTCTGAGATGGATGAACTGACTATCATTAAGGTTACCATAATGATGTGATTTCCATAATTAAGCAAAACTAAAAAGTCCTAAAGTTTGTAACATGGTTTTACAACGCAATCTATGCTATTGTCCACAGGCGAGAAGCCTCCACTACCAGAACACCCTAGCGCAGCTGACGGCGGAGAACGAGACGCTGCAGACCCAGCTGGTGACGCTGTCGAGGCTGGGGGTGGGTCTTGGCGAGGAGCCGCCGACGAAGGCTGCAGAGGAGGAAGCTCCCCAGCGCGGGGGCGCCGAGCAATATGAACGGTGTCTGGACAACGTGGCCCATCATGTGGTCAAGGCTCTCTTGTCGCAGAAGGTGAGGCGGTAGATCCTGGTTTGAAACCATAGAAACAATTGTATAAGCTCATAGAAAAAGCTCGTAAAAGAGGATGGCAAAATTCAATAGAAGCCTGAGCCTTAAAAAATAACCAGGTTGAATAATAAGAGTCATGATGTCGAAATCTAGCTTAAAAAGTTATAAATAGTTATACAATTAAAGATAGTTAAATAATTAAAAAACCTAATTTAGGCTCTTATAAGTATAACAGCCTAAATTATGTTCTTTAATAATTTATTTATTTAGTCATTCACAAATAATATTACAATTTAAAACATCAAATAAAATATGATGTAACTAAATTATTAAATCCACACAAGAAATTAAACTCCTTTAGTATGATGTTTCTCCATTCCATTCTGATTGTATGATGTTTACTGTCCGATGTCGCCCAACCAAGCAAAGCTTGTGCGTGAGCGAACAATCTATTTTATTTATTTAATAGTTAAAAAGAAATAAAAATAAGATTACAATAATAATTAAAAACAAAATCACAAATAAAATATTTAAAAAAAGATTTTTTTAATTATTTAAAATAAGAGCTGTTAAATATAGTCATACTTACTGATTTCATTTACTACAAAAAAGGTGTTCTTTACAACACAGCTATCTGTTGCATTTTAATGTAACTACTTCACGATAGTGACTAATATAAAAACGACGAAAATAAAACATCGTCGCATATCTCAAGATAAAAAAATATATTTTTTTAAATATATAAGTATCTGAAAATAAAACAAATCATCAATATTAGAATGAAATAAGGTGCAACTACTGGTACAACCATTCAATATTGTACAACTACTGGGCGATTAATAGCGTATCGTACTTTTTTAAAAGACATGAGAAAAAAATATATGGATTTGTTTTCAGACACTATACCTACTTTCTAACTCAATCTCGTTTATCCTCCTTAAGACTTTGTTAAAATATGGATAAGCATCCGACAGGATGAACGGCTGCGGTCTTGTACTCGTATAATGTAAAAATAGGCAATTTGGACAACGATTGTCCGGTATTGGCTGAAATATGTCGATTCGACAATATAAAATCATTGACCCCTTTTTTTACCGATGTTGTAATTTCCGACAAATACAACAAATACACGACATACCCAGCAAATATACAAGACTTACTTTTTTAAATATTACTCAAGACTCTCTATGAAGTAACCAGTTCTTCATTTTTTCCCATCTTCTTTCCCAATTCTCTCTCCTCGGGCATTCTTAGTTTTAAGTTTAGTAGTTTGTTTGCATTTTACACAGACATATTATCTCTTATTTATTTAAGGTCAGTTAAGTAAGTGCAAATAAAGAGTTGTTTAATATTATTATTATTATTAAATACCCCGTTTGAAACATGGGTCATTGTCAAAGACTTTATATTGTCGAGGCGTCATATTTTAACTACTCCCGCTGTCGTGAATCGATAATTTAATTCCTTATAATTTAAACCTGCAAAGAAAACAAAGTGTATGGCCACTTAAACATCATGAATAAGTACGAAAGTAAATAAAAGAACAGCCTGATAGGTGTAAAAAATAAATGTTAAATAAAACTGTTTTCGGCTGTAGAACTACGGCCGTGCTGGCACGCTGTGTTGTGGAACCCGCTTTGTTACGTATTGGCCCCATCTTCTAGGAGGGCATTTATAGCATTACGCAGTCAAACAGGCGGTCAACCATCCAAGCATTGACCGCGACCAATATTGTCACAGGCTGACCGAAGTACGAGACCGTGGAAACTTAAAGCTCGTGGAGATAGTATGGTGTTGATTGGGAGAGTGCAACATAGAGGAGAGCAAGTATGTGAACGATTTGCGTGTCGTTCAGGATAGACGTATCCTACTTTTCCTACTTTATTAATATTTATAAATCCGGCCATTAATGTACCTCCTAATTATAATTACGTCCGTTATAAACCGCTAATAAGGCGGCGTTATTTGTTTGCGCGTCGTAAAATGTATCCCAGCGTCTTTTTTTCAGCGAGAGATAAAGGAAGGGAGCGAGATTATTGCGGAGAAGCCCTGCTTCGGCTATTTTTCCATCCCTCCGCGCCCAAATTGCCCGCCGAATTGTTTGGCTTTATAATTAAAACGTGGGTTGTAGCCGGTCGTTATCGCTTACCTGCGGGTAACCTGTAGATAGCTAGCGATAGATATAGATATCTCTTCGGATGAGAACAATGAAGGTATGCTGAAATCACGCGCTGCCTCGTCCTTTTGTTGGGGCTGTTTGTGAAATATGTGGTTTTACCATGGGTAATATATATATAGTCTCTAATTGGCATGTCTGATTGGTCTGTCTACGTACGACAGTATTCACGTAAGAAACTTCAAAATATATCATATGTTGAAATTGTACGGTTATAATTGAATGTCTAAATGCAGAAAGGGAACGATTTCCTTTTTATAAATTATAGGGGAGACGCAAAAATAAGTGTCCTTGAAAATATTACTAAGTACCCCATTACTAAAAGCCTTACTAGTAAATATTGCATTGTTGATAGATGTCGATAGATGTCGATGATACTCATATCGATAGATGAGAAGTATCAACCAATTTTTGATTTGGACAATGTTATGTTTTTACAGTAAACACAAACAGATTACTTTTACCCGAAACGTTAATAAAATGTGACCTTTTTTCAGTGTCTCTTAAAGTGGAGTGTTGTCACCTACAACGGGCGAGCCCGCCACCCCAGGAAGTTATAATGTCATCGTGTCGTTCTGTCTCCCATGGGGTGAACGCAGATAGGGGACTAACAAAGTCCAACGTCTTTCTACGCCAGCAGCACGTGAGAGTCTAAGGCGAGGCACTGGAAAGTAAATCCAACGGACCGACCTTACGCCCTTACTACCACATTTGGACGGATTTCTCCATCCTCCAGTCTGGACACAGACTCTAAATCGCTTGCCTCTACCTGATGTTATCGGAAATTCAATTCGACTTATCGCGGACTGCGAAATTCAATTCGACTTTTCGTGGCGCCCTTTGCCCATCGATACCACACGGGATTGGGTGGCCAATGGATCGTTTCAAAGGTGGCTGACATCAGGTCAACAAATACCCCCGCTGCTTAGGCAACGTACATTTCCTCTCCCGGTTAATCGCCGGAGTGCACGATCGTTTGGCTGACGCGCACGTTGCGTAAACCGCCGGTTCCGCCCGAGGTGCTCCTCCAGATCGAACCAAAGTTCCTAACTGCCCACGACTAGGTTTACAGCCACAGACAGAGTTCACTGAGGCCTTATTTTGTTAGTCCCTCTGCGAAGAGGCTACTGGGAGCTGAACCGTGAGTTGGGCCTACCTTAAAAGCACAAGCAGGCCATCAGATCCTAGCTGCAGCTTTACATTTAAAGCTATGTAGAAAATGATAGTACTACATATATTATGTTATTCTACTTACTTATTATTCGTCACTATACATTTTAATGCTTTCTTGACATATCCACCAATTGAAATGTTACCAGGTGCTATCATGATTGCTGCTAAAACGTCGCGATTTTATGAAATCGTTACATTTCTGTGATAAAAAGTTTTAGCTGCGATTGGAAATGTGGGATACTGATAGTATAGTGAATAGTGAAATAACCTATTTTATATATCTGACTGATATATAAAAGAGGTTATTTCACTATCCTCTTTTATATGGTGAAATTACCTATTTTAATATTATGTAATTTGGAAAGAAAAGCTAATAAAAAAACATATCGACAAAACTGCCAATTAAACATAATTTTTGTTGCATTAATCATTGTTTTATAAGTATTGTTAAACTTTCATTATGCATCCACACTTTAAAAACCATTTTGTCAGTTTTTTAGTTAGTTACCTTACAGTGATCTCTCAGTAGCGCTCGTTACATTTTTATACTGCGTGGAACCTTCGCAAGAGGATTTTTTTTCAAATGATTTTTAATTTTAATGCATCGAATGGATCGCTGCCTCCACCCTATTAGCTTCATGGTCATGTTACTGAAATCTTGGATCGTAAAGTCTAACCATGATTATATTTTATTTAATTATTACTCGGAAAACATACAGCGCTTCGTTAATTATTACAACTAATCTTAGTACAATGTTTCACTGGCCGATTCCTACAATAGTGTCTTAGTAATTTATTATACGATAAATTATCAAAATTTAATTGAATTAAATTGAACTAATATAGAACTTGTATATTAGTTGCAAATTCGATAATTGCAAGCAATAATAATAGGGGATGGGATAGGAAAGGAGACGGATGGGATATGGGTATTATATTTATATTACATATTTATATTATATTTATATTACATTATTGTTTTGTTTCGTTTTCGCTCTGTTGTTTGAAAGTCTACATATTGTACCTATTTCCTAGTCGACAAATAAAGTATGGCCTCGCTGCATACATTTTGAAATCGACCGTTGTATGTGGTCATCAAACGGTACATAATAGAGTTTAAGGCGTAGCCAGTGCTGAAGTAAGAAGAGAGCGAACCATACGCGGAGTAACAAAGAATATCAATTTCTATACCAAATGAGAATTCTCACCGTCATTCATTGAGACCAGAGCCTCGTTTGCAGGTTTAGGGTTGTTTCAATAGAATACAATACAATCAGTTACTCCAGTAGGTAGACATTCCTACAGGCTAACAATTATATTATTAAAAACATAACTAACATGAAAGTTGTCATGGCTGTAATATTATATTCAATATTACATACATACAAATAAACAAAATATACTAATGTGATTTAACAGTCAGGCAGAATTATCAGATGTAGATCAAAGTAAAATTATTTTATTGTAAATCCAGCCTTCGTAATTTTTAAAATGAACAGATGTAAAATAAATTATATGAGAATTAGAATTTCATCTATCGTAATACCATTATGTTTTAAAATGTACACATTTTTCATCATCAGCGTGGAAAATAAATTCAAAATTTTCAAACTCCCTTATAACATAAATTGGGTTTCTTAAGAAATTGTTTGCAATTATGTTTTTAATTTTGTTCTCTCCAAGGCTTTTCATTTTATTTATTTATTTATTTAAGAATTAATTACTATAAAACATTGATTAGCTTACAAAAATAACAGGAACCGAGTGGCAAAACCTTAACCTTTTGCTTATTTGTTTCTGTCACCCAACTGGGACTAGCCCGTTCTAGGGTGGACAGGACTCTAATATTACAATCAAGTTTGCTTGATTTTTTTTTTTTTTATTAAAGTTTGCATTGGCTCTGGAATCTTATTATAGTAACACAAATTTTGGTGACTAAACTTGCTTCTACTGTTGGGCTATGCGCAGATCCTGCCCGGCCAGAGGCCACCGAAACCAGTAATTCAGATTTAAATTTAACTGTCCGGTATTATCGCGCAGATTATGGTGAGATTAGGACAGGATGGGGGGGGGGGTAGGGCTCGACTGCAACCGCGGTCGGGTCGCGGCTCGCGGCGCTAATGCCGCCCGCTGGAAACGTCCCATTTGCCGGATTTATGTCTGCGGCGGGACGCGTGCGGACGCCACGATAAGAACATCAGGTGTGGCCCACGAGGACCCTAATACTTTCACTTGGAAAGAAAAAGACTTCAATTTAACGATTTTCCACGCGCGCGGTGATTTTGCAGAAAAAAATGGTTTTAATACCACATACAACTGTCGATTTCAAGATGTAGACGTATTTTACATGACCCAACCTAAATTCCGCGTGGCTAATCATACTTTACTTGGCGACTAGGAAATAGGTATAATATACATATATGTAGACTCTCCTAACAACAACGACTAGAGCTGTCATCTACAACGGGCGAACCCGTCACCTCAGGAATTTTTAACGAAATTTATCGTTCTGTCTCCCGTGAGGTGAGCGCAGAAGACTTACGACGAAAAACAATCCACAATCTAGCTACGCAACCTGCCCGTCAGAGGCCAACGCCTTACGGCGAGGCACCGGGAAAGGTAACCAGCGTGCAGCATCGCCCCCTGACTACCAGTTTGGAAGGATATCTCCGCCTGGAATTAACCTTCAGGATACCTCCTACCTCCTGACTGGTTACAGAATCAAGGTCGCTTGCGCAGACCTCTCCATTATGAAGCGGCGATACGGTGTCAACCGAATCTATCGCGGACCACATCCTTTGCCCGGCTTATTCACCCGGGATCGGGTGGCCGAATGGTCGTTTCAAGAACAGTTGCCATAAGGTTAACAACTACCATCGCTCTATAGGAAACATTACTGTTCCCAGACTCCCTCGGCTGTTAGTCGGAGAGCACAATCGATTATCTGACGCTGCACGATGCGCAAACCGTCCAGGAGCGCCCGAAGATTGACTCCTAGGGGAAACCGGCCCGCGGGCCAGCGCCCTATACTCTCTCTCCCTTCTGCGTGGAGGCCACCGGATAGGTGTTTCCCCCTTGAGTATGACCGACCCTGAACGAAATGGGTTTTCGTGGCAAACTCCCAACAGGGCCCATTAGCTACCAAGAGCGCACTTTCAAAACAACAGAGCGAAAATGAAACAAAACAATTTTTGAAAAGTTTTGACTGAAATGGATAATTGCGATTCCTACATTTCGTCTCAACGCTAGAGCTACAACTTCCAGATATTTTTATAGAGTGTTCCATGCTGTACAATCATTGCCTACTTGATTTTCTTGTATTCATAAAAGAAGGCGCGTAAAGAGCGATTTGGGCTCGATTGCTTTTCCTCTTGAACTAATATAGGAAAATAGTTCATGCGAACGAGACAAAGGGGTCCGTTAGAGCGGAAAGTAAAATGAACGAACGTATCTTTTCCGACATAACAAAAACTACCTCTCTGTGTCTGTGTTGTGCTGTACTTTGCAGGCGTTGATAAGGCATTTTTACTTCTTTATAAGTTATGCTACTGTATATTTTTATCTACTGTGACTATGATGTTTTAGACACTTATAAAAAGCGTTTCAAGCTGCACAGTATAACAGTCCTTTCATATATGATTTTGTTGTATTCGTAATAAAGGGACGATTTACAGAGCGATTTTCGACAATACATTCATCTAAAAATCAATCATTGTAACTCCTGCCCTTATGTCATTACTAGATCCATGGCCGATAAACTTATATACAGCGTCTCAAGCTGTACAATCATTGCATACATATTTTTTTGTATACACAATAGGGCACTCGTAAAGAGCGATATCAAAAGTACAATCGATTGAAATTGATAGATGCGATTCCTGCTTTTATTCTCAACACTAGAGCCATGAGTCGTCGATAGAGCACTTAAATATGTACAATCCTTGTGTACATGACTCTGTAGTATTCACAATAGGGCACGTGTAAAAAGCGATATTAAGAAGCGAATGGTTCGCTTAAAGTCAGGTTCGTCTTTGAGTATAAACGTTTCAACACTGCTTCTATTCCTTAGCCAATTAGCCTCTTGAGTAAACAATTTAATAAAGCGTTTCAAGCTGTATAATCTTTCCGTACATTATTTTATTTTATTCGCAATTTGGGGACGCGTTAATCGATGTTAGAAATTACATTCTACCGAAATTGATAGATTCTTGCCACTATTATCTAATGGCAGATCAATGATTTCTTAGAAACTTAAATAGAGCGTTTCAAACCGCGCAATCCTGATGAAACATAATTTTGTTGTGTTCCCAATAGGGACTAGGTACTAGGAAGTTGCATAGGAATAGGGACTCTTAAAGAGCGATACTAGAAAACACATTTGACTAAAATGGATTTATGCAATTCTTGCTTTTATTATCAATTCTAAAGTTACAATTTCTTAGAGGCTTTTATACAGCGTTTCAAACTGTAAATCCTTGTATACATGATTTTCTTGTATTCATAATGGGGTACACGTGATGAGCAATATTATTAATTACAGTCGACTGAAATAAATACATGCGATTCCTGCCTTTATTCTTAAAGCTAGAGCTAGGACTCTTTAGAGATGTTGAGAGATCGTTTCAAGTTGTACAATGATTGCGTACATGATTTAGTTTTATTGCAATAGGAGATGCGTAAAGAGCGATATTAGAAATGACACTCGACTGAAATAAATAGATGCGATTCCTGCCTTTATTCTCAAAGCTACACTTAGGACTCTTTAAACACGTTGATAGATCGTTTCAAGCTGTACAATACTCGTATACATAATTTTGTGGTATTCACAGTAGGGTACGCGGTAAAGGCTATATTTAGAAGTTATTAGTTATTACTTATTTGTAATGGTTCGAGTATTATAAATATTTCTTTAACTTGCCGAATATAAGTACATTCAAAACTCTCTCAGAGATCTCTCTGCCTTGGAACGAGTCCTGGCACAGTTGGGCGACAGCGTACACATATACAAATGCTCATATCGGCCGTATGAATATTAGTGAGACATATGCTTTGTAAATGCGTTAATTAAAAAATTTAATAAATATTAAATGATTTGGTCGAACTACGGTTCGTCCTTAAGTATCAGCGTTCGTCACTGCTTCTTTTCCCTAGCCAATTATCCGCTCGTGGGGGCGTAAACAAGCGTTAAACCATCGTTCAACGCCAATTTATGCTGTTTCAAAGGGTTAGTTGCTCTATTCTAACACCCTGACAGTTTCTAACAATATTAAATCCGCTAGCCGAAGCTCCAGCTTGAGCCGAAGTGAGGCGAGCGGCGCCCGATGCGTCTTCATTATCCTCCGGTCGCGAACTCGCGCCCATTCATTAAACTAATTAACTGTTAAGCGTGGCTTACGTTTTCGATCCGAGACGCCATTAGGGAGAAATTTAATTAGCCACTCGCAGCGCTGAAATTGATTCGCCTGCAGACGAATCGGAGCCGCGAGAAGCCCGCGATAGACAATCGCTAATGAGATTTTCATTAATACGGCCCTCCTGACGAAACGGGGGCTGCCAGCCGCTCGAAAGAAAAAAGACTTCCCTAATGACCTACCGAATATGAACTATGTGAAAATAAACCCCATGTATGCGCGCTATACAATAGATATAAGATAGATACAATAGATTCTGATATTCCTCACGCTGGTACCAACTATAGGCAAAATGCATTTCTGTGGCGAACAAGTGACAATTGTAATTATTTGATTAAACGCTTTGACTTTGATCTATTCTGTACGAGTATTAACTCAGCTAGGCAGCAGCTGAACAGTGAATTCTTTAGCATTAATTGTTGAATATTTTTTAATCTATTTTTAATCGATAGCTTTATTTGAAAGGTCACACAAGTGACACATACACATGTTTCTACAACGTTACTTAAACGTGAAAACCTTTAATTGGCTCTCTGTTATCCTACTCCTCTTTTTGTTAAATTATAATTAGCTGTTGGTTTTCCTAAAAAAAAAAAAAAAATAAGGCTGGGATAGCTCATGAGTTCTTCCTTTTTCGCCCTAAAAAAATAGTTTGTCTGTCTGGCCGTCTGAGAGCCGGATTGTCATGGTACAAGATGATGTAGCGTTCTGAAGCAAATTATTGTGTACCAGTCAGCATTCAGGATACGATGATTCTCCGAAGCGGTGCCCAGTTTTCCTGAGAAAAATAAAGCGATTATCCGCCTCGCGGCACTTTGCACGCGTGCCACTTTGATTGGGCTTGGCACCTCTTGTATACATCTCAAGTATAAAAATAGAATAGAATAGAATAACTGTATTGTGCTATAAAAACATAATTTAATGCATATTACACTGGTTTTATAAAAAAGACAAATTATGCACAAATGGCGGACTTATCGCTATAGCGATATCTTACAGTCAACCATTTGATAAAATAATTCCTAATTTTCACAGTACAATACACAAAGAAGTAGTAAAGTTAAATTTAAAATAAACTTATACAAACATATGTCTGTAACTTATGCTCAAGTGATAGTAGATTTTTTCTTCCAACGCAAAATCGTGCCTTTGAAGAGATGGGGTTGTCAAATTTGGAAATTTCTTTCAAACAAAGGTCCATGCTTTTGTCAAGAAAAAAACATTTGATTCAAAATTCAAACTAAACGAATAACTGGATTTAACTGGATGTAACCTTATTATAGTATTTTTATGTCTCGTGTTATCTTTAATTGAAACAACATACTAAAATATTCATACAAAAGTACCTTTTTACAGGAGAGCTTAAAAAACGGGAAAACCAAAATAATACAAAATGTACTTACTAGTTGAATTGATAGTTATTGATATGATATTGATATGATATTGATATGCTATTGATATGATATTGATACGATATTGATATGATATTTATATGATATTGATATGATAGAATATTGACATGATATTGATAGTATGGATATTGGGCGTTTCTTGATGCAAACTTCGAAATTGCAAAAAAAAAACGCTTTTTCGCTAAAAGTAGGTACTAAATACTTCTTGTACCTAAGAAGGTACAGCAGTGAGTTCAAGAGAACTCATTGCTTAAATTTTATAGAATACACTATTTTATGTGTATTCTATGGGTAATTTATATTTTGGACCTACCAAAGACTCCATAATAAGACTCATTTATCATTATTTATCAATCTGAACTAACCGATCTGCCGTTTAACAAAGTTGTTCTTTTTTCCAGGGTCTGCGCGAGGAGTTAGGCTGCATGAGGAGTCGCGTGCACGAGCTGGAGGCCCAGAACCGGGCGCTGACCACTCTGCTGGTGCGCCAACTGCGGCCCCAGGCCAGGCCCTCGCCGGCCACGCCCTCGCCGCCCGCCTCCCCGGCCCCCACCGACGCCACCCTGCATCCCTACCACGAAGAAGGACATGGTAAGTTCAGTCCTAACCATCCATGGTGGGTGAAGGTACAAGGATGAATGCATGGCTGATCACCTCTGCTGCTCCTCGCCGACGAGTAGTCTAAAGCAGCGATTCCCAAACTTTTTTCAGATACGGAACCTTAGCAAGTCGCATACATTTGGCGAACCTTTAACTGAAGTGGGAACCCTTAACTGAATTGGGGGGAGGGGCGTTTCAAGGACGCTAAGAGCCTTCCCCTCCTCCCTATAGCGCAGCATGCATTTTTTGTAAATACCATCTATTAAAAGAAATCATCTATTTTTGTAAATGCCATCTATGCTAGTTGACTGTCAAGACACGTCCTGATACAAATCCAAATCAAATCAAATCTGCTAAAGAATTAAGTCGACGATAATAGTCTAAAATGAAACACGTCTATTGTTTAAAATATTTTATTAGAAAAGTAAGGGTATGTAAAATTGGCTCAATAGCTAATGCATGTTTTCAGGCAATTATTAACAAAGCGACCAAACAATTTATAATCATGAAATTGTTTCAATATTTTGTTGATAAACGCCTTGAAATTCGGCTTTATGTCGGACGTTTCTCTTAAGTCCGGAAAAACATCCAGTTTAACCTACACACATATATATATATATATATATATATATATATATATATATATATATATATATATATATATATATATATATATATATATATATATATATATATATATATATATATATATATATATATATATATATATATATAATATATTATGTACCTAAACACGATATTTACATAAATTGGGTGAATACAATCGTAATAGCTTTTCCAGCTACCGATGGGTATTCGCCTCTCAGTCCAATCAAAAGTCAGCAGGAGATTTGCTCTTTTGCTGTACAATTTCCGGGAACACATTCCGGGAACACATTTTCGGGAACACATTCCGGGAACCGCTGGTCTAAAGCATTTTCACCAACCGATGGTCTGCGAACTAGTGCTGGACTTCAACCTATACTGCCATTGGCAGAAGGATACACGTGAATGGCCACGCGAACGGCAAGATGTGGACAGGCAAATATAGCTATTTAGAAGAGCGTTTTAGAAAACTGAATAACGTAGACATAATATCCTGATACATCTAAACTCCGTCAATTAATTGTTTCGTTTATTATTAAAATATATTTTTTTTTCAAAAATGTTTTCCTTTGTTAATATTCCATAAATAATAATATTTATGTACATCATTGTTAGAGCTATTTTGTATAGTGTGTCCTTTAATGATATCAGATGCTACCTTGATGCTACCCAACCTTTAAAATGATATCAGATGCTACCAGATGCTACATAACCTTTAAAATGATATCAGATGCAAGCAAAAGGGTTGTGCGTTTTTCAAGTTATACGATCGAATTTTGTGCAATTTCACTGCTGATCGAAGACCTGCATAAGCTTGGCAAGGAAAAAAAGATTACAATTTGGGTAACTGCTTTTTGCAATTTTAATACCTATCGTTCGGTATAGATAATCTACATCTTATAAATCGTTATTATTAATCATAATAAAGAATTAATCATTAAAGCGTGTTGAGACTGGGTAGGCAGTGCTTTTATGCCTTTCTGCAGCACGCACCACCTGCCAAATATTATACTATTGAATGTCCATTGCACTCTGAATATTATGTAAAATATATAGATTTCTTTAAGGAACAGTGACAGGTAAAAAGTACTTCCTGTGATGGTATTATTACCATTCTTAAGAATGATTCTTCTATAATTTATATATGAATAGGTATATATAAACAAGGCACGATGCATTAAGAATTTATACTGCAATAGCAACTGCAATAAACTACCCAACTGCTCCTGCTCAAACGTTTAAAAATAAAACGAGATTAGGTATCATTACATAACATTACATTTTCGTCGTGTTCAATTGACGGCTAAAAACCGCTCTTGGATGTGTCAATATAACTGGGCTAGGTAGTAAGTCTCGTTACTACTCTTTACTTAACGTACATAGGTAGTCAAGAATTAACTACTAGGTTGTCAAAATACATATATAATTACTAGTAATCAAAATAGAAGCTTTATATAAATATAAATATGAATAATCAATATCTAAGTGTGATTATTGATTCTAAGTAACTTAGAAGAACTAACTAATAAACTTACATTGCGTTCTCGAAAGTTGGTTAACGTCTTTTGCGAGCTACGCAACATTCTAGCGAAATTAACGTTAAAAATTTGTGTGGTGCTTTGTCAAAGCATGGTGTCATTGTATGTGGAGCCTGTATGAAACTAGTACTCGAACCACTATCAGACCCAAACTCCGACTGACGAGGTTATTGCTTGGACCCCTCTACTGCCTAATGTGTCTATATTTTTGTTTCAAAACTCAACATCATATATTTCCTTCCAGTTCATTTGGTGAATGGATGCGACACCACGGCCACCATAACATCATCCCCGAGCGACCTCCCCACTCCGCCCACCGAGAGGATATCCAGCGAAGCGGCCGAGCATAAGTTCAGCATCTCATACAGCCAGAGGAGCGACGTCTCCAACGGCGACTGCCTCAGGCGAAACAAGCTCTTCTGGAGCAACGATGACATACGATACGTGAAGAGCGGCTCGTCGAAGGTCACAAAATGCGATAGCAAGAAACGCTTCTCCAGCAGCACCCTGGACGGGAACCTGGGCGAAATCAGAAACGGCGACACGGAATCTCTAGTCTCGTTCAACGACAGCTCCTGCAGCGAGCTCGTCAGCATCTCGACGACGACCACCACCAACAAGCTGTCGGCCGACGATAAGAGGCGACATCAAATACTATCCGAGCTTTGGTCGGAGCTGAAAGGCATCGAAGTCACTCCGCAGAGTTTAATTAAAGCTTTGAGTGCGGTGGATCCGTCGCTTTGGGTGCCGCCGGAAAGACCGTTAACCTTAAATCTCAAATTGCCAGCGCCGATAATGATATCTAAGAAAACGCCACAGAAACCATCCATTGGTAAGTTTTTAATCACACTTTCTATAATTATACCTATCTGTGGTGATGATAATGATAAAATACTATATACCGGATAAAATACCGTGCTACTAGCTACACTTAGTCCTAATTTTAGGGCCATTGTGGTATCCTCACCCATGTAATTTTAATCACCAGTCCATATCATTGATCTCACCTTGGGGAGACCAGTTAAAGAATCCACAATTAATGGAGGCAGCACACATCGGCCATATAAGAGCCTCGTATGTGCCCATTAGATTATCTCTTCTACAGCCAAAGCCATACACATGTTACATGCTCGAACGACTCATCTATTCCACAGCCCTTGCAAACGGGATCATCGACGATCCCTAAAGTGTGCATATGTTTGTTAAGTCCACGTTGCCCAATTAGTAGGCTCATCGTTTCCCTCGAGTTAACCCTGGAGAGTCTTAGGCATTATCTTGTTAATCTTTTCTGGATTCCCTAATGGTTTTTTTTGCTTACCTCGGTTTCTTCTAGGTAATGTTGCTCTGGAGTGCAAGCAGTCATTTTCCTCTATTTTTTTTTTGTATTTCTTCTGCAGTTATTATTATACCTACGGTTTCCCCAGGTTGGGCCACAGGAATCTTTTGATCATTAGTTATAGGGATCGCAAGTATATCCACGCACCAATCCCTTCATTTGTCTTTTAACCATTGGTATAAACAGTTATTTTATCTGATGCCTCTGTAGGGTCTTGTCCTCGGGACTCATTGCATAATGTTTCCTGAAAGCGTATTACCTATGATGATAAGGATCTCTATGGAGGCGAACGACAAGGCCATCCAAGCCGAATATTTTTGAAGAGACGTATCCTAACATTGGCTGGACGACCTGGCCTGTTAACGAACAAACGAAGATCTCTATTCTCTCTCCGATTGTATCAAAGATGTTAGAGTGTTCTTTAAGCTAAGCGATTTTCTAGTTTGATCTTTTGCTATCAATTCGGATTCTGAGCAGGCTACGGTTCTACCAAAACCCTCATCAAAGAACACATGATGTAAGGCATAACGAGTAATAATGAAAAATAATAGTTTTTTACTCTCCTCAACTTCAGTAGCGCATTCGACTCTTCTGATTTTAACCTATATATTCATCGACCTACGCTTTTTGTATATCTCTACCGAAAGTTGTTAAACCTCAAACTACGTATCCATATAAAAACCTACCATGAATAATAGTTACTTACTTTTTCTTTTAGCTCATGTTCCTAGCAAGTCGGAAGAAGATGGCGCTGTCGAGTCCCCCGAAAGTGGAAACAAAGATGAAGGTTACTCGACGATGTCGAGCGACGTCCAAGCAGACTCGTCCAGGCAAAGCGAGCCAAACAGAGAACTGGAAGACGTGAAAGAAGCGTCGGACGAAACGGACAACCAAACAATCATATCTGTGAATAATATCGACAACCGTATCATCGTTCTGGATTCGACGGATCCGGACAACGTATTATATATTCCTGTAAATTTAGCCGTCACCGTAAACGCGCGGAACAGCTACCCGCCCTCGAAGAGCCTCATGCCGTTCCAACACATAATAAGAAGCTTTTCGGATTCGCATCTATGTTTAAAATTAACGACGACCAATACGCCGTGCGGAGAGAATTGTTACTCGTTCTCGAGCCCCGTTTCGAGCACGCCGAGTATGTTTATAGTAGATTTAAAACCGCTCATTAACCGGGAGAGAAATAATTTAAGAAGAACCAAAGGCACGAGTAGTTTAATAATGAATCCTATCGAACGGTCGTCGGAGAAGAGCGACAGGCAGTCGTGGGTCAGCAATATCGACGAGCAAGTCGACGGATCGCAGTTCGACGCCGAATACGTACAGCATTGGTTGAAACTCGACGATACGCGATCGGCTCTGCAGCAGCAACATAGAGATTTATTAGAGCTCGAGTACGACCACGCGGAACTCGAGGATTGGAGCCTGTCGTTGTCGTGCGAAGATTTACAGGAGAACAACTGGAAGAGACTTTCGCCTCTGAGCGACATCATGACGCCGGGTCAAATATCGCTGTCGACGCTTCCGAGCATACAGGAAAATAACATTTTAGAATTAGAGGAAGACGTCAGCGATTGCCTGTGGAACAATTCGAGCTACTCGAACGATAAACCGACGGACAACAAAGAAGCGGAGAAGCAGTGGCAGTACCAGCATGAAAATTCGGAGCTGGCGTCGCCGAGCGGCAGCTGGTGCAGCGGCGAGGGCGGAGACTGCTTTTACGCCGACGACGGGGCTCCGTCCAAGCGCTCGAGCGCCGCCCCCAGCCGCTGCAGCGACGAGCCCGACTGCCCGCCCATAGGAACAGACTTCACCAGAGACTTCTACCGCTTGGTCAAATACGAGAGTACGAAAAGCCTCGCTTCCAATTCGTCGCGCGGACTGCCCGACGCGAGTAGCAATATTCTACGAATACACGACATACAGTCGAACAACCGCGACAGGGAACACGCGCTTCAGAACGTCTTGAATTTTATCGCCGAGCAGGAAAAGTACTGCCACAGCCGCGAAGAGCTGGATTCGATTCCGTCGCGTCCGACTTCGGAAGTTCGCGAGCTGCCGCCTCCTTGCATAGAATCCTTTCAAATTCCTTCGTTTCGAGACGATTCGCAAGTGCGTATCGATTACCGTAATTCGTACGAAAGCGAAATAAGCGATTCGTGCGATTTAATCGCGGATAAAAGAACCCGCGACGAATCCGAAGAATTCCATAAATATTCTATAAGCAATGCTGAAAATTACATCGACGAAGAACATCAACTGATAGTGCATCAAAAAAACGAAATAAATAAGATAATCGACAATAATATTTCGAAAATATGTAGTGGCTCTGAACATAGCAAACCTTTAATTATAGAAAAGACTTACGAATACAAATATCCTAGTTATGATAAATCTTCAAGTTCTGCCGATTTAAGTCCGAGTGCAACAGTTCCGAACGATGAAAGTGAATTTTCGACGCTCGACGAAGTGCTCAGTGTCTGCAGTAGAAACAGCGTGACGCTTTTACCCGTTCCCGAAGAGGAAGAATTACCCGATGCGAATTCAAAAATGTCCGAATCGAATACTACTAGTTCGTCCACCGTTGAGACTATCGTGCCCAGTGGCGAGCAAGCGAAGAAAAAGAACGGGGTCGATAAAACGCGAATCCCTTTGCCCGTATCCGCATCGAAAAAGTCGCCCAAGAACAAATCTCGCATACCCATTCTGGATACGGCAAAGACGCAGTACGGCTCTGCGCTCATTACGTCCGAGAGCCTTTTCCGACCGCAGATTTCATCACCGAGTAATATCATCGTCAGCCAGGGACCAGCACACGCTCGCATCGTCAGCTTTCACGAGGCGGCTTCCTCGAAAGATGTCATTGAGGAGCTTACTAGGTAAATTAAATGAAATACAAGTACGAATTGGGTTGTTTTAATTTTTGTGTTTTTTTCATTTTACTTTCATTTTTGTTTAGGATGATACGACGCGATGAGCAATCAGATGAGAGCGATATCAATGCCTGCAGAGGGAAACCGTCAAAAGCAGACAGTGCCTGTTGGGCTCCAAGTGGATGGATCCACGTGGAAAGAGATATTGACTTCAATGATCCTAAGGTAGGTGCTTTATTTTTTCTTCTTCAGTTGCTCGAAGCAACAACATTGTACTACAAGGACACCATAGATAACAGGCACGGGAATAAATGTGCACAATTGGCACGGGAATAAATGACCACTGTTGCACCGCATCGTCCGCATCGTCTTTCTTAAAATTAATATGTAATTTTATTTGTACTACATATTTCATTATGTCGGTGATGGCAATACATGATGTTTCAGACATCTACTACATTTCACTACAAAACTTTTCTCAATAATCGAGAAAGCTTCAGATTGGATTCTGGAGGTCGATTCGGTCTCTAAGCAGTATAAATTCCCTGAAAGTCTTGGATGCACAGCCCTGCGTCCAGATATAACTCTTTACTCTCTATCTCGGAAGATGACCCTCATCGTACAATTAACTGTGCCATGGGAATCAAATATCTCAAAAGACCACGAGTACAAATTAAATATGTAAATACCATGATCTCGCAAATGCCGTCACCCGGAACGGCTTCACTGTTCACCTTCACGCGGTGGAAGTTGGCGCACGTGGCCTGCTAGCTAAATCTCTGTTTCACCTTTTTAAAGATCTTGGTCTCTCCAGGAAAATAATCAACTCCTTCTTAGAAGAATTATCTAAAACCGCGATTTGCGCATCTCAAATTCTATGGCTTCGAAGGGGGAGTGAATGGGTGGTAAGGTGAACGCTCACATGTGGCAAGACAGCTGTCCTAAAGCTACCACAACCGGCTGTTAGTTCGGAATCCACTGCTCACCCCCCCGAAGTGTAATAATACTATATGATGGGCCCGACTTCAGTCGGTGCATTCCATGGCAGCTCCGTTTGTTTTTTATTTTTATTTTAGATTGCTCAATGCCATAGTACATTTTTACAACCTTTCTTCACCGGCTACATGCAAGTGTTACTGATAGCATTGCCCGGTGAAACTAACACCAATTTATTTTGCCATCCTATAAATAACATTGATAATTAATGTTTTTTTGTATATAAAAGACTGATTAATTGTAAAAACCCAATAATTTAACATATGATAGTAATAATAACATTCAATTATTAGTGCCATCTATCGCATCTTTAGAATGCCATCTATAAGTTTATTAACAAAAAATAGACTAATAAAAATTGTAATATAAAAAAAGCTATGATTTCAAAATTCGTTTGATATTATATTAATACTTTCTTTTGAGATAGGATATCATGGAGATAGGATAGCCGTTTTTAGAATGCCATCTATTGGGCTACTGAACGTAAGAGAGAAAACACATTGTGTTTCATAGTAAAATCCTAGCTGCCAAATCGTAGTATGGAATTGAGCAATCTAGTACTATATATAATTAGTGGTGAAACTAAATAAGAAAATTGGAAAAAGTAATATGTTAATGTCCACAAGTAGGTACTGTTAGGGACTGAGATAAATGTAAGCGGTGGTTGAGATGCAGGGATCGGCGTTTGTAGAACACACATTCTTTCGTTAGCGTACATACCTAAACCTATTACTGTCAAGTAGCACCGGGCGAGTGATGTTACAGCACTAATGTCTGAGGTGGGGAAACCAAACGCCAGTCCCCGCACCTCAGCCACCGCTAACTCAGGTGTTACTAGCTCAATCTGGCATCAGTTCAGTCCGCGACCTTGATCATAAACTAACTGATGGACTAATAGTCGGGTGCTCTGACGGGAAACTGATCGTTTATCGTATTGACTGATAGACTGAACTGATGGATTTCAGTCAACATTTTGATAATTTCTATCAGTCTATCAGTCAGTTCATGATCAAGGTCGCGGACTGAACTGATGCCAGATTGAATCTGTAACCCCCGTCTTAAATTAACTATCTATTGATTCTGTTTTGCTCTATTCGTTTATGTCAAATACAGTCATAAAAAAACTATGCATACCTATATGCCACGCGCTGTAAATCGCACACTTCACACCCCTTGGGCTGGTCGCCGCTGCGCCCTCTAGTGGGAGAAAAGTGTCACCAAAGATCCCCACTGTGACAGGGACTTGCTTGATAAAAAGAACAGTTTGCGACACCTCAAAGTTTCCAAATTATTTCATACCAAAAATTAAACTAGCACAGCTATGATATAATTATTATCGCTCTTGTTATCTAAAAAAAATATTACTCATGGTGACAAATTAGTGTAATACCTTGTAGTGTTATTGTTGGAACGTTGATTATTTCCAGTATTTGTTATCGCAAGTATTATTTGTAGTTTTTTTTTTAAATTGATAAAAGAGGAAATTAAAATTAAATTGATACTATGTAATTTAACAGGCGAGGGCAAATCTCTTGGACGTGATGCTGGCTTCTAGTGACAGTTCACCCTCATCCACTTCATCTTGTGCCGGCTCATTTAGCAGCGATTCCGGAGATGAACCGGGAGACTACAAAAAACTTCACCGATTGCACAGACACAGACGTCAGAAAAAAGGTATAAATCTACCTTCATAAATATTTCAAATCTATGTTTAGCAAATATCTTAGAGAATAACGGAGATTGGTGTGACTTATTGGCGGTTTCTGAATTCCTAGATGAATCTAATTAATTAGATTGTCCCCGTGATGCATCATTTTATCAAAGGCTCCACAAAAATGAGTACCCGATACAATCAAATGCGTGCACAGTGTTTAGAATAAGGTGGGAACAATATCTGTTAGGGGTCCACCTTCATAATAGGCCAAGAGCCAGAGACAAAAAAGTGCAAGAGTTTTGGAAAAGCTGATATTTCAGATCCGACAGTATTTTGACAGGATACAGTCAGCAGGCCTAATTCCGAGACACCTGACGCTGGCATACGAGGAAAGGTGTAATTTTAATTACTACCCTCAAAGTGTTTTGGAAAAGCTGAAAATTCATCAGTAGGCAGTGAATTCCATACATGTCAGGCATCAGTTGTGCCGCGCAGTATAATGGTATGGAGGTGCTGACGCCACGCGTTCGATTATGAAGCAGTCTGACCCAGTGGCGTAGCTAAGGTAATTTGCGCCCGGGGACAAGACACAAAATCTGCGCCCCTTCTCGTATCGAGAGTCTGGAGACCCACTGGGGCCGGAGTTAATGGGCCCTTGCTGAGTTGACCACAAAGACCCACTCTGTTCAAGGTTGGTCACACTCACGGGTCAACACCTATCCGACGGCCTCCACGCATGAAGTGCGAGTCTGGGTAGGACTCTGGCCTTATGGTCAATTTCCCCTGGGAATCAAACTTCTGGCGCTTCTGGACGGTCTGCGCACCGTGCGGCGTAAGCCAATCGACTGCGCACTCTGACTAACAGTCGGGGGAGTCTGGAAGCAGTACTGTTTCCTATAGAGCGGGGGTGGTTGCGGACCTTATGGCGACTGCTCTTGAAACGACCATCGGCCATCCGATCCTGGGTGGATGGCCCACCTTTGACTACGTTTTTATTCGTTTTAAACTTTACCATATGTTTCCCCCTCAATTTACGACGAGTCTGTTATCCGAGTTTTCGATTATCCGAGGTACCCTCGGTCCACATTACCTCGGATAAGCGAGGACCTACTGTACTTACATTAAGAGTACTGTACTTACATTTTTCAAAAAACTCATTGTAATCTAATTACGTCCAAAAGCCATTTTGAGATGAATGCATATTTATTTATAGTGGGCGAAATCCTTGGGAATGCCGGAATATACCTTGGGACCCAGGAAAGAAATGTGCTTCCACGCGAATGTAGTATTATGGCTAGGCAGAAGTATGTTACCCTGAGCAAGTCCACGTATCAAAGGGCATTAAGGGTTGTAATCAGTTGACTACCTAAAGTCTCCCTTATCTATAAACCACATATCTAATAAAGATCTCTCAGACGTCGAGTTTTCTGAATTCAGCAATCAACCGATCTGAGTTGTATTTGATATGGCTTTATAGTGATATCCTTGATTATTGCTTTGTGTGCCTTTAGAACGGAAGCAATAGCAGGGATCAATGTTTTAATATTAATATACTATTAGTAAGCGCATTATAATACTATCTTTAAAAAGGTTTTATCCAAGCACCCTTGTAGTGTCCTGTATATTGGAATTTGCGCTTTTATCCATTTAAAGAGTCGGTCAGAGTGCTTAGAGTAAGGAAGGTTGCTGTTGATGGCTACTTTAAAGTACAGTGGAACCTCTCATAACGAGCACCCCTCATAATGAGTAATTCGCAGTAATTCCTCATAACGAGTAATTGCATCTCTCGTAACTAGTATGGGAAGTGTTTCGCTTAACGAGTGTTCCACTTAACGGGTAAAAGGTTTGGAATGAATTAGGCTTGTTATGAGAGGTTCCACTGTATTTTCTGATATCTTACACGTTCTCCACTACTTGCACTAACAATCGGACTTATTACCATAGCAGTCCTGTAATATGGCTCGACATAATAGCCTAGCATTCGGAGTGTACTTAATGGATAAAGTAATCATTTTTATCAGTGGGGTTTAGCAGGTGGGGCTCATTGCAGTTGTCCTGGGTTTCGTTGACTGTGTTATCCACAGTTTTTGTTTTCTCTCGTGATATTTAATTTTGAGAAGAAACCTGGGAGGCGTTTGGGGCCTGCCCAAGTAGCACAAATTGACTATAGTTGTATAACGGTCACGGCAACGATATTGTTACAGCTTTTAGTCACAAGAACTGGTGATTATAGGTAAATGCTATTTTGAAGTGTGTGAACAATACCCAGATAGTTGTAAACTCTTTATTTGCACTTAATAAATATACAAAAAAGGCGAGCTTATTGCCACATGGCAATGTCTTACAGCTAACCTAAACATAGTGGTACATGCGCGCATTGTGAAAATAAAGATTATTACATAACATACAGACAAGTGGAAAAATTTAAGACTAATAATGCCCGAGGAGAGGAAATTGGGAGAGGAACAGGAGAGAAAGGGAAGAACTGGTTACTTCTTAGAAAGGTAGTAATCCTTAAGGTGAGTCTTAAACGATGGTAAAGAAGAATAGGAATAGAAATCACTATTATGACTCGGAATTTTTAATAAACTGTCAGAGGCTGACCGAAGTACGAGACCGTGGGAACTTAGTGGTTCAAAAAGCTCCTGGAGATAGGATGGTGTTAATTGGGTGAGTACACGATATAGGAGAGCCAGTACAGATAGTGTTCTTTTGTACTGCGAAAAATAAAATTTATTTAAGAAAAAACTTTAAACCATAATAATTATGAATTAAAATATTAATATTTTGAAGGCGCGTTAAAATGTTGTTACATGTTACTTAATATTATAGATGAAATGATGTCCGCAAAAGATTAAACTACAATACAATCATTTTAAAGTCAATAAAATACAATATATTAGTAGCCATTAGGAATTCTATTGTTCCTTTTGTTACCATTCTATATCATTTCAAGGCATTAACCGACTAGAAGTTGTAATAAAGTATCAATTGGAGACACTTTTATAGCCGCTGGCTATATAAGGGTGGCACATCAAGCGCTATAAGGGCTTTATAAGAGCTTATTCAGCTCTCTTATACCACCAAAGGTAACCGTTATGACCGCTATTTAGCCACTATTCAGCTAAAAGCCGTATAAAATGCGCCTAACCACCAGATTAGGCGCATTTTATTTACGCGATTAACCTATAATACGTGTATTTTATGACTTTAAATGCCTTTAAAAATATAATACAAAAATTTTAGGTTGTAAAGATTTGAGAAAAATTGGCCGCTTTGCTTATATGGCATCTGCAACTTTAATATAACCTTTATAAAACTATACGCTGCATACAGGAGGTCCTAGTGACAACTTTACAGCTTTAACTCTTTGCCTAAGCTGTATAAGGGTGGGTCTTGTAACCAATATACAGCCTTTGGGGAAGGGTAATGTAGTAGCTTTTGTTTTGTTTGTTCTATAAAGGTTATTTATTCAACTACTATACAGCTATTATAAATTAGTTATAGATTATAATAGCTGTTATAAACAGCAGTTCTAAATTAGTATGCTTTATAGCGATTATACCACCCTTATTCTGCTAAAAGGCTTTATACGACAAAATTATATGACTAAAAGGTAATGTAAGCCAAATTGCTTTAAATGACACTTTTACATAGCTGAGAGTTAATTTGAACGCCTTTACATGACTTTTAATCAGCTTAAAGCTATATTCGGCACTTCTTATATGGCTTTTGTGCTTGTTAGGTGGCCCATGAAATTTAAGATGAGTTCGTACCCGTCCATGCCTGTGGACACGCCTATGGACACTATCAAGGTTGAATTCAACAAATTCACTGTTCTGTTGATGCTTTTAACCCTTCAGGCCTCGGCCCCTCAGACGATTGACAAGTTGCTGTCCCAAAATAATTTTGTAAAAATTAGTAAAAAAATTGAATTATGACACTGTCTCACCAAAACATTAATTACTGCCAAACCACTGTATCCATAATTAAAATGATACATATTAACAAAATGAAACATAATAAAATAAAACAAATTAAATTAAAATAAAATTGAAACGGGGCCGTCACGCTGAATCGGATTTGGCCGATATCGACCACATGTAAACATGAATTTTCGGACAGCAACCAAATACAACCAGAATTCAGAAACCTGCCAATAAAGATGCAAATTATTCTTATATTTAGAAACACTTTTTTTAAATCACATTCACTTTCATTCGTTTTGCTTTTTATTCTCATTTGTCTTCTATCCTCATGTGTTTTGTTTTTTATGTTTGTTATGTGTGTATGTTTCTACAGACTCTCCGTCGGTTCCTGATGCACAGTCCCCGGCCGGCCCTAGTCGCGAAAAAATATCGGTGACCGCACGACGGTGCCCGTCTGCACAAACATCAACACAATAATGCATGAACCATACAAAATCGTTACCACCATCATACTCACAAGGGACACATCATCAATTACTCTTAAGGAATTTTAAGTGAAGCACTCATCGCATGATATCTGTTTGTATCCAATTGCGCGGCCATTAGAACTAGCGCTTCAAATTTTGTAGCATGTCAACTAAAACGATCTATATTTCAATAGCGGCAGCTCTCAGAAATAGAGGCATGGCTGTGCTGCGTTTCTCTTGCTATCGAAGGCCTTCCATCATCGGGCGAGACGACTTCTTCGTCCGCTTTGGCAGACAGGAGCAAGAGGCAGTGGCCAGTTTCGATTTCCTCGAAGATTTATCGACGAGCGACAGCCTCAATTCCTCCATAGAAGACAGTAAATTAAAAACTATCCTAGAGAATCAAGTGTCCCAAGACTCGGGCAAAGCCTCTCAGAGATCGACCGACGTCAGGAGCCCGCGCAGCGAAGACAGCATTGGTCATGTGACTTAGCGATTCCTGCGCGGCTAGTTTTACGGGCTCCGATGTTAGTTTCGATGATCATTCCCTGTAATCTACTAATGTATATACATATATGTATCTATATATATGGATGCATATGGATGTATATGGATGTATATGTATGAATATATATGTATATGTATGTAAATATATGTATGTGTATGTATGTATATGTATATTTACAGGGTGAGTTTTAATTAACCGCCATCCTTTAAGAAGGTGAATCAGTACGAGCAAGTAAGCAACTTTTGATTTAAAAATTGTGTTTTTTTTTTTATTTTATCTTTTTGAAAAATAGTATAAAAAGCGCTGAGCATGATTCGCTTTCTGGCGGTACGTAAAATATCGCAAATATTGTTTATTAGCAATATTTTACCTACCGATTGATGGCGCAGCGCGCTCAGACTCTTGTCAAACTTTTATTTAACAGTCAAGTTCTTCAAATTTTATAATTAAAAATAAAACAAAAATAAGTTTTTCAAAGTCTTTTTTTGATTTTCCCACATTTCTTTTTATTAACAGTTGTTTAGTAACTCGTACTGATTCACCCCCTTGAAGGATGCCAGTTAATTAAAACTCACCTGTATTGTATATATATTGTACATGTATATACATGTATATACATATATGTACATGCAGGTACATGCATGTACATGCACGCCCATGTATGTACATGTACATAGTTATGTATATTTATATATGATGATGAAAATGAATAAAGTACATACCTCAAATTGTTTCATAACTAATAAGTATTACTCGTTTCTCCACTCTGATTAGTCATATTAGTTGTAATAATTAATGGTTAAGACTCTTAGATTTAATTGCATAACGATCGAATATATCGCAATAAATAACATTGTAAATTTTATTAGAGCTTAAATTTTAAGACTGTGAAAAATACTGTTTCGTAATTTGGTTTGTTAAAGTAGGACTGCGGCCAAGTTAATGGTTAATACCGGCCATCGTCGGCCATACCGATCCATCGTGGTGCCTTTTGATTTTGGCAATTTGCCAAGAGAACGTCGGGGAGAAACACTAATCGACCGCCGTCGCGGTCTTTATAAATATTGTGATATTTTTGTAAACTTTAAGCGCAAGTCGATAAGAAAAACATTTGTTATAAGTGTAATTTATTTAAAAAATAAAAACAATTTACATATGTAAATGAAAAATGCAAAAAGTAGGTTTTTGAACAGCGATCCCTTATGGCCTATGTTGTACATATTGTAGATGTATCTTTGTAACAGAAATTACTTATTTACATGACACTTCCATTGACAAAACCGAATTATGTATATTATCATTAAATTTGATTTTCATTACTGGCTCGGATTAATCGATATCTCAAAAATAATCTTTCATTCGAAATGCACACTTAAATACAAATAAATCGTATATTTAAAAATAGAGGAATAATATCTTAAAAGCATTATATTTATTTCAACTAAGTGATAGGTTATATCGAGCTCCAGTTTTTCTGTCCAAAGAGCCAATCTCACTTAGGCATATCTGTAATGAGAAAAATTATGTTATAGACCCATTTGTATAATGTACCTACTTTTAGAAAATTCAAATTATGACCATACTTATCAAAAACGTCAGCTTATTTAACCATCGACAATAACAAAGAGTAGCAATTATAAAATTTCCGCTATGTAAGGTTGTGTTTTACTTTTCTGTTTTGTAAAAATCATTTCAAAGGTATTTTTTAAATTCCAAAACTAGTCTTTTAAAGCTGGAATCGAAACTTTAGAGAGGTGTTTTGTTTCTTCGAATTGATTTTAAGTGTTAATAGCTTTATGATTTGTGATGCTCTTGTAAAACATACTCTTACTCAAACTATTTGTGTGTACATGTTTAAAGTAATGTATTTTTATATTAGCTTTTAGGTAGTGAATGTCTAATAACTTATGTTTTCATCTATTTAGGTACTACAACAGTACAAACTATGTAGAAATTACTGTCTACGTACTAACACTTTCTTTTTAAAATTAAAAATATTTATGAATGTCATTTATAATAAATAAATGAGTTCTGTTCCTTTACTTTCGTATTATTTTTCACTGATCCCCGTTCCAATATATATATATAATTGTATAAATAAAAGCATTCAAAGCGCTTTGTTAAGGTACCAAAACCACAACACCCAATAAGGTTAGAATACCCGAACCTTGACGAACAGAAAAAACAAAATCTGAATCTGACAATATTTATTCATTATCTTTTTTTAGTTTACAAAACACAGACAATTTAATTAATATCAGAATGGCTCGTATAATTATAAACATTTCACAAAGAGAGTAACAAAATGCGCTTAATCTCAAAGTTAATGACTAATAAAAAATCACAACATCGAGGCGTGTTAAATATTCTAAATCTATATTTTGCTTTTTATTGTAAATGTTTATTGTTACATTATCATTTTGTACTCGTTCGATTTTGATCTAGGCACAGATTAAAGGCATCATATTTTTATACTGTTAAATAAAAAACGTTCTTTTGGAATGTACATTAAATAAAACTTACAGACTAAAAACATGTGTATATAATCATAAAATACACATCGATACTGTAGATAAAACACGTTAGGCACTCGCGGTTTTATGATTATGTGAACATGCGATTACAAAAGCTGCGCGGTAGAAACTAACATATTTTATATACATAGTTAGTAAAGCCAATCCAATCATCCTCTCAACACAAGCCATACCATATTTATTTAAACAAAATTGTTAGTAATAGTGGTGACTGTGTTAGAACCATGCAAATATCGAAACACCCATAAAATTAGTTTAATTTGTGCAAACAACAATTAAAAATGCTTTATATGAGTAACAAATCGTTTGTTATGTTAACAAGTCGATGAAAGATGGTCTTAAAGCTAAATTATTATTAAGAAATAACAATAATGATCAGATCATGCAAGAATATTTTTTTATGCGATGAAAATGTTAATAATCATAATAATATAGAGAGGGTGAAGTGTTACGGTAATGCAAGTTTAGATTAATAATGTGACCTTCTATCAGCATTCCGTATTGAGTTAGCCAGGCATAAGGCAAATATTGCGCCGATTATCTGAAAAAGAAGAAAAAAACCAATTAGGTAAGTATATTTTTCTTACAATCTCATTAATTTTATGAAAATTATTGTCTGAACTCTTCATTCATTGATAATAGGGGTAAAAGTGGGGGAGTAAAAGTCAATAAATAGTTTTATGGATATTCCTGCTTATTATATATTAAGCAAGCAACTAATTTAAAGAAGGTAGCAAAGAGGGTAGTTTAAAAAAAAATACAGGTACAACTGTCTGGTAATTCTAGCAACCCGGTACAAGGCTACTGCAGAGGTAAGTTGATTGGAACCCCCCTCCCTCTCTACTCTCTACCAAATTGTCAAATGAAACAATGTATCTGAAAAGAGTGATTGGAATCCCCCATCTCTAAATCGTTGAAGTTAGCAATGTAGATATATTGCTACCCAAAAGCCTAAATTAAATTAGTAACTATCTAATACCTCAATAACTGCGACTCCGATGGCGACTCCTGCAATGGTCTTGCCGGCGACTTTGACGAAATCGGTGAAAGCGGAGATGCAGCCTCTGGAGTGTGCGGCCATGGATGTGCAGGTTCCGGTCACTCGCTCGATGATACCTTCCTCAGTGCAGCAGCTGGGCGGCAGGGAGATTCCATAGGGGTAGTCGTATGGGCTGTTGGCACCGCAGCATCTGAACTGTAATAGTAATAACGTTATACGAGATCTGTCTATAAAGTATCCAACCTTGAATTATTTGGAAATCTTGAATATCCATGGAATTTCGCATCACGAATATACACTGGATGGACAAACTTTGACTAAAGAGTACTATCAGATGACCTAAGCCACGGCCCGGTGGCATAGTGGTTAGGTCACCTGATCTTACTTTGAGTTCGATTCCCGGCTGGGTTACCATTTTCTATTGGGATAAAATTAACGGAATTGCATTTCAATTCTGTCGATCGAATGTAATAACAAGACACACTTTTATCCAAGGGACCACACTCACATACATATGAACACTTCATAGTAGGGTTGGTTGGAAGAGATTGTCATATGACAATAAACCCGCCCATTGTGAAATTTCACAATAAAGAGTATAAACAAACAAGAAGTTCTCTGCCGACTCCGTGATGCAATATAGCGAAAAAGACGACCTCTGGATGGCCAAAAACTGGCAGTTGCATCATTCATCGCACGCACCTGATTGGAATTCCAGTCGTTTGCCAACCTCCCTATTCTTCAGACATGGATTCTTGCGACTTCTGGTTGTTTCCGTTTTCAGAGCAGAGAAAAAATAATGCATAACGCGACGGCGGAGTTAAACTCGATTCGAAAGTAAAGGGAAAGTAAAAGTTAACCATAAAGGATGTTTTTTTGTAGAAGGTTTTCTGCAGGACCTGAACAAAATTTTCAAATTCTCCAGATGGCTCAGCGTAAAGTATTGCAAGCTAATTTTTGATGCTCTTCTTAAACAAAAATAAATAAATGTCATAAATTAATAAATTAATTAATAACGTCAAAATATGTATTCCTTACCTACATACTAACCATTTAACTACTAACATTATCATACTTAACTAGTCCGAATCTATTGTCACTAATCTTTGTTTTATTTCTTTCTATGTATAGCCAGCATCCACCACCTTCTTTTTCTACACTTTTTTTTCAACAACTCGGCTGCGGTGCATACTTAAGTGGTAAGTAAGTTATAAGTGCTAAATAAATAAATAACAGCGGCTGCTACTGTCTCCACATCCATTTCTTGCAGCACGAGCTTTCGAGGTTGAACGAGACTTTCGAGGTTGAACACAGACTGAATGACTCACGGACGTGTGGATGGGTCGCGAATGTATCTGCGGATTCGTCTGCTGATCCATCTGCGGATGCATTTGTCGATGTGTAGAGCCTATGTGTAGTATAAGCTCTAGATAGCCAATTTTCTGGTGCCGTGTCCGCTACTTAATGTTGGCTATTAAAACTATATAGGCTCCGCTCAAAACAAGGTTGTGGTAGATTTCTGAAACTATCCCCATAGATTAAGTAGCCGATCTTCTTCGTCTTAGACCACTTCTACCAGTTACTTGGCCTTGAATTATTAGATGCATAATGCTGTATCTTTCGAGATGACGCTTGACTCAAATCATGCGCGAAATATTCGAGTTTGTGGATCTTTATGGTCTTCGATATTTGTATGTTCCCACATTTTGAAGGCTTAGTTAGGCTTAAGCTTTCTCGAGTATCTGTGGGTGTCCAGATTTTTTTCCACAAAAAACCTTTCTCATTGTAAAGAATGCATTTCTAGATTGAAGATGGAGACAGACAAAATGCTACCTGAGTACAATTTCAAGAAATGCAGTAAGTCTGAAGGCAACAGATAAAATAACCATTTACACTGATAGTTCAAAGACAAATAAAGGGAAAAGGGCAAGAGTGTACTCAAACTCCTTTGGACTAAATATTTTTAAAAAAAACTAACTATACCCATTGGCATAGAGAATGTGACTTTCACAAAGCAGTTGTAAATTAACTGCTGGAATGCTAACCACCAATCGGTGGTTTTTCCATTGTGACAACTCGCGGGCGGCCGATCTCTGTATTTATGCAATTATGTAATTATATTATAAAAAAATCGCCTTCATTGAATAAGCCACCATTATACATTAGTATGCGTGCACTAGCACCCTCTACAAAGAAATTTTCGAGGGTTAAAAACATGCCGTCATGAGTTTCATTCCCATGGCTAGCTTTCTAAGGGTTAAGCTACAAGAGATATGAGGATTTCCCCTGGTGACAGTGAAATGGTACTTTCTTGAGGATGGGCTGCTTTTAGGGAGGAAGCTCCCCTTCCGCCAGCGATGGTTTTCCCGCATAAACAAAGTACTATAACAATACCTTAGCTTGCATGGAGTTGAAGGCCTCTTTAGCGGGTTCGTTGTTTCCAGACTGAGCTTCGGTGAATGCGTTCTTGATGACTTTGCTGATGGCTGAATCAACATCGCCGATGTAGACAAACACCAAAATCGCGACGGCCACTTGGACGATGATAATGATGAGCAGAAACACTGCATACTGTAAAATAATAATAACAAAACAAAATGATTCAAATGAAAATATAGCTCTGTGGGCGTGGATGATAAAATTAGCATAATGATGCCACGCTCGACTTAATATTTACGACTGAAATAAATGAGGATGTGGCATTTATTTTGTCTTTTTTAATACTCTTGGCGGTATGGTACATAGTTGTGCTTTTCTTATTTTTATTTTTGTTATTAAATAGGACATAAAATAAATACTCAGATATAGTAATATATAATAGAAATAAATAATATGTAGTAGAAACTCAGATGTAATAGAATTACCTAAAGGATATAAATATTCGTTAGGGTACCTACCTATTATAAAAGGGTGGTGAATAAGGGAAATATTGTATCTAAATCCCCTAGAAGAAGCAAAGGAATCAATCCCCAAAAATATCGATAATGATTTTAATGTCATAATGCAAATTCAGCAAACTCCAAAATCGACCAATAGCGCAGTCAAATAGGAACAAATTTCGACGTTTGGCGGAAATAATTGGTAATAGCTTGAAATTTGGCATAGATGTTCTTTGATGCCTACTGTTAAACATACTAAAAGTCCCCTACAAGGGGTGTAGCTACCGCCGTATCTGCCGTATCAATTATACGGGGCCCCCGGGCCACGGAAGCCCTCAACGTGCGTAAGCAAATTTTTTTTTATTTCAAAAATGACAAAAGTCAAATAAAGCAATTTCTTTTTTTCCCGCGTAAAGCGTGCGTTCAAAAGTTGGCAACACCCTACCAACACCCTACATCAGTTATCGCGGGATCGGGATTTCCCAGTTTAAGTCATTTACTTCAATGTACGATTATAATCGATGTACATATGCACTACATATGTACGATACGATGATAAACCACGGAGAGCAGTGTTTATTGACGCGTTTTATTTAATTGTACATCACATTGTAATACAATACAAATAATTGTTCTTCTGGTTTAGTGTTTAGTAGTATTAGTAGCGATTTGTAAAAAACAATGAGTGAAAGGAAAAGAGATTATCCCAGCAGAGCTACGAAAAGAAAAAGTAAACAGAAAAGGGAGGTCATAAAAAAGTGCCCAAAATTTCTTCATTTTTTCAGACACCAGCTCCTGTGGGTGATTTAGATTGCAAAGGTAAGTACTACCCAACCCATTTATCTTATCTACCGGTAGCGAAATCTTTCTTCCTAAGGGCCCCCAAACAAATTTTTATACGGGGGCCAAGGCACGCTACGCCACTGTCCCCTACTCTACCTTTTGCGCTCGAGCCGCCATCTTGGAAAAATGGCGCTCCTATTCAGTTTTTCGCTTATATCTCGCTAACTTTAGCGATATCATAATTATGCCTTAATGTAAAAAATAAAGCTTATAAAATTTTCTACAAAAATGTTACATACATATTATTAATTTAAAAACAGCCTAGTGAAATGACAATTGACAATCAAGCTAATGAAACATAATATGTAAACATACAGATGTGAGAGCAATTTCATCACCTCCCCATCCTTGGCATAAAAATAAAATTTAAAAGTACTTTCAGGTTCTTCTGGGTTAAAACCTAGAATTGAATATATTACGCTCATAAGTTAAATATAAAAAGTTTGAAAAAAAGTATTGATGTATTTTTTGGATTTGTGAGGCGTTTTTACAGAACTATGCACCATTTTTTGTTAGTGTCCATTACAAATACAACAAAATCCACATTAAAATGGCTGACTTTAGGATCTAAAACACCAAAATCCATTGTTTAGTAGCAATCAGCGAACTTCAGCTTTAATATTAGTTTTCCTCGAAATCAACATGGATTTAGAAATTGGCAATTTAAGGTCTTTTTACATTGAATGCTTTTTTGCCCAACAAACAAGGAGTGTAATGTTTTCAGGGTTCATCTATGTATGTTTTCCGTATCTTTATTCGGCCATAACTTCTAAACGCCTAAATCGATTTAGAAGTGTGTGGTATTGTTAGAATCGTTATGACATCCCGAGTGTCATAGGGTACCTTGACTGTCTAAATATAGTAAGTAGCTGTCTAAATGTCCAAATGTCAATAAATTAACATAAATATATTGTGTTTAGTGTCAAATGAAAGGTCTGATTGATTACATTCCGGAAATATACGTATAGGTTAACCTATATGGATAAATACATAAACCAGAAATATTTCTTAAAATAACCGTAATAAAATTAATGATAAATGCAATACTTCAATTTCTGTAACGGCAGTCGTGTTTTTTTATTCTTTTTAATATATTTACTTGTTACATTTAATACATTAAAGTCAGTTTATTGCTATCAGCTCGAAAAGTGAAAAAGTGGCTGTAGTAGATTCTTTCACATCATATAAGTTAGATATGTATATGTTCACAAAATTATAATGTTAAAAAAAGCATTTTTTTTAAGTCGTAAATTTACCAAACTTAGCACAGGATAGTAAAATATCTTGTTCTTTCATTTAGTAAACCATCGAGACGGTCAGTCCACGTAAGAATCCTTATAAGAGTCATCCTTGCATTCTATGAAATGCAAGGGCGTGTCGGCCTCGATTCGAGGTCGCGGAGGTTGCTCAGCGAAACATAAACAATAATAATTAACTGACATACGACGTGTCAAAATGTATCCGATACGTATCTGTTACTTTGAAAATTGTCACGCTTATTAAATATTCGAAGTTAGTTTCCGCAATGTATTTTTGTAAGTATCTTGATATTTTTAGCACGCTGCCCCAGCGACACGTGGTTGGTTTATATTATAACAAGAGATGAGCCGCTCTATTCGACGAATGTATCGTGTCAACGAGTCGTTGGGAGCAAGAGGCTTGGCGCTATTTTCAACACGTGAGCAGGGCCGGATTTAGGGGCATCCAAGGCCTCCACAAAAGAGGGCCCCCCACAATAGAGACGTCGGAAAAAAATCATTCAAATTCCGACGAGTAAACCAGTAAACAACTTTTCCTTTCATATTTTTTTTTTCGCTGTACCTACAGTACGTTGCACAAACATGATTATATTGTTCTTAAATAAAACAATTCATTTATATTTGTTCACTCCAATCAGAAACAATGGAATGTTAAAATTTGTTTCAACCGTTATCTTTTTTTTTAACTAAATGAAGGATTTCTTGTCAATGCATTCTTCAAACGAAATTAGCGATGATATACTTACATTCGAAAATCTCAAGGAAGAGAAAATAATATTTCAGTTCATGGACACGATTACAATCAATTATTTATAGGAGCCCATTGCCAAAAAAATGTTCATGTATTTGGAAAATAATTTGGGGCCAGGGGGCCTCCACTCTTTTGTTGCCCCAAGGCCTCCAGACCTCTAAATCCGGCCCTGCACGTGAGACACAAAACATGTGGCAGCCGTGCGAGTCAGTCAGTAGGTTAGCTGCTAGCGTGCGATTCTACAATGTAAACCGTATGGTATCTACTTATACGAGTATATCATTGTGAGCAAACATGCATAGGTTGAATTGAATACTCACCTATGAAAAAGTGAACGTAAGATGGTTTTGAGGTTGTTGATTACAACCTGTTTGATAGATACGGCTACAATATAAACTGAAACTACTTTTAAAAATAACGAAATGAGGTCATATTCAGGGTTCGCCGGTTGGCCGGTCGCGTGTTCTGGTTCTGACACTGTCAACCGGCGATTTATCCAAACTCTACTTTCTGCATAAGACGTGTACACACCGGCCACACGCGCTTGTTAAACAACCAAAATAGAATGATTGATAAGCGTTGTTTTTTGATAAATAGGTGCTCTTTCTTGCTGTTGATAGTTAAGCGATACCAGGAAAAAGGTCCGACCAACCGATGAACTCTGACATGGGTCTAAAGAATTTCACTCTGTCTTCACAATGAAAAGCTACAAGATACGTATTATCTTATCTCAACTATATACGGTCTCATCCGAATATTGAAGCCTTTCCGTGAATTATATGACGACTTATATTTTAAATCCTTTTATCTATATCTTCTTTAATTCCATTTTTCTTATGACATTCCTCTTGAAAATATGCCCGCAGCAACCCAACCTGTTTAAAAATATCATCACGAACATACTTCTGACTCACACAAACGAGCTCATTACTGCGTTATCGTCATTTTTAATGAAACATAATATGGTGTCTGCTGAAAATTATCGCTTTTCGATAATGAAAGTAGAAGGACCCAATAACTGCAATCAATTACTGCGAAGGTCAAGTTGTTAACATTTCGCGGGCAAGCAATAAAACAGTGGTCAGGCGAATAATTTCTAGGCTTCCCACGTTAATCGACCTCTCGTGTTTACAAACTCAAGAAGAAAGCACAGCGAAAGTGGACGCGATAACGAAAGAGAAAAGTTTCTAGATATAGCGTTATTAATAAACTTGATATTCTTGATTTGTGTTTCATCTACGATCTGTGATGTTAAAGGTACTTAAAGCTTGAGAGCAATAAAATCGCGAATGAATGAATTTTTAACAAAAAATACAAAGTTTGGTATTTTTTAAATGCAAATTTAAATTCCTTTTTCACGCCTATCCAATGGTAACTTTTTGTGCTTAAATCGTGCCAACAAAGTGCTTTTTCGGGGTCAACATCCAAAGTTCAAACTTTCTGAATTTGGCAGCTTCAGAATTGGTGACAAAAGTCGATTTAAAACATAAAAATCACCAAAAACCATTGCTAATAATAAGAAGTTCCATTCAATTTTCGATTGATTTTAAAGAGAACTTAAATTTGATTTTTAAGAGAACTTAAATTTCATGTGAACTGTCACTGTATACTTTAATTTCATGTAATACCGTACGATTTCATACACTGTAATTTCATGTGCTATTCATTTGCAGTAAGCCTCATAATAAATTAAAAAAACACCCAGTAAAAACGTTATGGGTGTGCGATTTTATTGCTCTCAAGTGTATTTATAATTATTATTTTAAATACAAGGTCGCAAACAATGATTCGTCTAAACCAGTATCTAATTTAACCTTCCCACCAAGGAAATTCATAATTACGGTCTCTAGGCACATATCCATCTATCTAAACTACAGGAAACTCAATACAGCAGTTTCTTATTTGGCTCAGCACGCGTGACACCTTTGCATATTTTAAAATAATTTCCACGCCTACACCTATCGCGATATTACCATTTTAACAACATTGGAAATGGACTCAATGGGAGTTTGTACCAAATTTATGAACATTTTCTAAATGCAAACATGTAGGTATTCTTCTTATCAACACCACCCGACCGCGTATCTAACGATATTGATTTTAAAACCGCAGCTTGCAAATCGGAGTTGTTTACATTTGGCGTATGTATTCATTTTTATCGCGCTACCTTCTCTGAATAAGCAAGCGATTCTGTTGAATTTACCAGATAAAAATACTAACACTCGAATCTATAGTCGATGATTAAGCATGGATGCTCGAGTATTTGTTTTCATTCTATAGTCGAGCCAGCAATGCTTAGGCTCAAGCTAAGTATCCCATGGACGATGGTTGAGTAATGCTTAGAAATGTCAAAGGCATGACTCCTCCCGTTCATTGCATTTACGGCGTGTTTTTGCGTATTTTCTTGCCTTATGGCATATTTTTATCGACCTTCCTCCTTTGCTTCTTGAATTCGATTTGTTTTCCCATTAGACTGCAAATGTTGTGTGTATTTTAACGACTTGGTCGGATTTCGGTCGAAACATCAAAATGACAACGCAAAATGGCGGCCGGTGGAAGCGCTATATTTTTTAAATGGCAGTAAATGAGTTAAAATGCGTAATTTAGATAATATGTTAAAAGAAAGCACACCGATAAAAAAATAAACACAATTAGAATATAGCAAAAGCTTTTTTACACGAAACATTTTAAAAAAAATAGTTTATTTAGGAGCATTTTACGAAAGAGAATTTTCTTCTTTTTGTGACCAATAATTTCACGTATATTGCCAGAAGAAATGGAAGAATCTCGAATGCTTGAGCATTGGTTAGTTCTCAGGTCTCAAAGTTGACTGGCTATAGAAAACAATCGATGCTTAAGCCATTCACCAGTGCTTGAGCAATGCTTGGTTAAGGAATGCTCAAGCAATCGACTATAGATTCGTGTGTAAGACTTACCGTGACGATCATGCAGTGACTTTCGCGAACCGCTCCGCAGCAACCGAAGAACGCTATAACGAATATGACTGCTCCCACGATGATGAAGATCAGCGGAGGCACGTCGATCCTACCCTCGAGGATTCTGGTGATGTCAGTCACCTGAAGCTTGAAGGCCACTCCGATTCCCAAGATGGCCAGGCCACCGAGCTGAAAAGAGAATTACAATATGTAAACATGCGTAAAGCTCACTTAAACCAATCTTTCCCAAAAGGAAAGAACAATTAATATTGCTACATAAAGGGCGCCTTAAACTTAAAAGTACTGGGACGTACTGGCCTAAACGTTACTCTGGTACTCAAAGGAGCAGAGGCTCTACGAGCTGATAACTATAGAATTAACTATAAAAAGATAACATGAACTAAAAAATATAGAAAAAAATGTTTTATATTTATTTTTTTTACTAGTTAAACACTTTTTTTGGGCGAAATTTCTTTGAATCATTGAAAAATTTTAAAAATGGTAACTTTTAGTTATATATTTCAGTTCATCTACAAAATACATAAGTAACAAATAATATCTTAGTTATTTTTTTTGGTTTCAGACAAACTTACGCTCGCTGTTAACGGCGCAAGCAGTTACCGCCATTTCTGCAGCGGTAGAAACATGTGCAATTCAATATCTCAAAAATAGTTTTTTTTTACTATTACTAAAAATAATTTTATCTTTCAATTGTTAATCAAACTGATACAAAAGATTCGTGAATAGATTTCGACTTTAGATTTTTAAAAAATCATGAAAAACTTTTGTTTATTGTGGTTTTCTAAACCAGGCTCCCCATTTAACTCAAAACATCAATTTTGGCACATTGGCTGTTTTAGCATGATACCGACGAAGTGGTTTCGGGGGCTCGAGGCCAAACCGCCAAATACTAAGGACATAAAAAGAGCAAACAAAACCACGACTCAGTCGTAAAGGCATTCGCACGTTTTATCATAAGATGGCGGCGCGCACGATCACATGCGGAGGAGGACTGGAAGAGGCGGGGTTAATGAAGGTTAAAAAACAGGACTGACGGCCGATAAAAAGCCAATCGACCGAGCTCGGGAAGTTTTGGCGGTTGGAACCATGAATAGGTAGCCGAGACACGGCCGTGTCATGCACGTATTGCATAAATAGCGCGGGACACTCGTAACCGACCGATTGAATAAATCTAGCTAGCGGTTTAATGGGCGAGACGAGGAATAAACAAGCGGTGTAAGTGAAGTTTTGCGTGACAGTAGGCAAACGTGTGTGTAATTGCTGGTTTGGCTTCGGCAGTCTAGATTGGACAGATTTGTTCTCATCGAACGTGTTTCAATTGGCATTTCAAGGAATAATAATAAGTTTTATTTGCAGTGAAGTAATGAAACAAAACCCTGCACCTCATAATATTTTTGACGCAACAATCTTTTTGAAAATAATAATAATAATAAAAAACGCTTTATTTGCTTAACCAAAGAGGCGAGCTTATTGCCGAAAGGCAATATCTTACAGTTAACCTTAACCCAGTGGAACAACATGGTTAGCGGTAAAAAATAAGATAAACTAATAAATTACATTTATAAAGGAAATTCAAACATTCAGTAGAAAAAAAAACTTAAGAAGAAAACAAACAATAAACCAATAATGATGAAGTGACGCAAGAGGGGTGGGGGGGATAGGGAAAAGATTATGAGCCTGGGTTCAAGTATTCTTTGAGCCTGCGTTTGAAGCAAAACAAACTCGGTGCTATCCTTATACGTGCGGCTAAAGCATTCCAGAGACGGGCTCCACGTACGCAGAAGGAATGGGAGAAGAATTCACTACTATGGATTCACCAGGGATCGAGAGCAGTAGGTTGTCTTCAGATCTCAGAGGGCGCCCGTAAGAAGATAGAGGTTTGAACCTACTTATAAGATAGTTCGGAGCGGCCCTCTTCAGGATCCTGAAAAGCAAACCTAGGACTCTCGTATCTCTCCTTTCTCGGGACGTCAGTTAGTGAAGTCTCCTTCTGTACTCCGTAATATGGTCAAACTTTCTTAGGTCATAAATGAATCGAATGCAGACATTTTGCAGCCTTTCTATCCTGGTGGCTAGATCATCCTTGATGTCGAGAAAGGCAACATCTGAATAATCAAGGAGTGGGAGGAGAACAGATTGGCAGATTGTGATTTTGCTTTCTGGGGGAGAAAATTCTTAAGTTTCTTATAGCTCTTGCATTTGAATAATGAATATCTTTTTCAATAATAAAATCAATAATATTTTTGACACAACCGTGGCACTCCAATAAGACTCAGAAGTCTCGCCTTATCACATGAGTACCTAGCAAGGCGAGCTCGGTTGCACGTTACTCAGCACATTAGAAAAATAAAGATTTACGTTTAACGTGTGCGCTATTTAACCTGGGCTCAGACAGATGTATATCTAAATTTAGAAGCATATAACGGTATTTTCTGGATCGCAAATTCCTTTTATTTTGTGCTCTTGTATTTAAATGTGTACGATGTAACTAATAAATAAATAAATAAAGTCGTTAATAAAGAAAAATAATGAAACCACACTAATTAACATAAAAAACAAAAGCTGCATGATCTCACTACAAGCACTGCAAATAAGGTGAAACCTCAGACAAAACCTAATATTAAATAGTTACCTAATTGGTAACATGAAAAAGTAGACAATATAATAATAATAATGACATACCCAATACACTAATAAATATATACTGGAATAAAGAATGGGGATTCTTCATTTATTTTTTTTTTACGGGTTTTCAAAAATAGGTATGTAAATATAGTCTATGAAAAGCAGCTCTCAGTAGACTCCACACAATCGTTAAACAGCAAGAGAAACTTCCCTGAACACTAGACTTCGTGTGCTTCGGAACAATGGCAAGATGACTACGTGCTCTTGTAATATATGAATGCGCATCACCAGACCAACAAACCTAAAGGTGCTTAGATTCTTTGAATCCCACTATCTTCAGCTAGGTGGATTTTCCTCCGCTGCCACATGTTTAGTCAAAATGCTCCCTTGAACGATGAGGAGATATGATGTCGAGAGGGGGGGGGGTATAGTGCAACAAAATCTAGCACAGACGTTTTGAAGTCTTTGTAGTCTCCACTCAGTTTTCTTATGCAGACACAAGGCGGGTAGTAGGAACCGTCGCCATGGACCAACAGCTGCTAGGATTTGGACCCTGACGCTGAGAGCGTGTCATATTTTCTATAAGGCACTGAGTCGTGAAAAGCGCCTAATATGATACCCAGCCGATTTACATTTTTCAACTCAGAGCAAAATAAAATTATAATTATCAATTCAGGGCAAAATAAAAATATAATTTTCAATTCAGGGCAAAATAAATTATAATAATTATTTTCCGTCTAAATAAAATGAAATTTGTTTGAATTAAATTGTCCTTTTTTAAAAAACCAGTGTAATATTCATTAAGTAATGTTTTTAAATCACAATAAAGTTATTCTATTCCATAAATTGTAATAAGAGCTTCCTCGTTCCTCGATCAATATCGTTATCTGTGACTTTGTTTTCAAGCTACTACAACGAATGGCTGAATAAAACACTGACGCTGAGAGCGTCTCATATTTTCTATAAGGCACTGAGTCGTGAAAAGCGCCTAATATGATACCCAGCCGATTTACATTTTTCAACTCAGAGCAAAATAAAATTATAATTATCAATTCAGGGCAAAATAAAAATATAATTTTCAATTCAGGGCAAAATAAATTATAATAATTATTTTCCGTCTAAATAAAATGAAATTTGTTTGAATTAAATTGTCCTTTTTTAAAAAACCAGTGTAATATTCATTAAGTAATGTTTTTAAATCACAATAAAGTTATTCTATTCCATAAATTGTAATAAGAGCTTCCTCGTTCCTCGATCAATATCGTTATCTGTGACTTTGTTTTCAAGCTACTACAACGAATGGCTGAATAAAACACTGACGCTGAGAGCGTCTCATATTTTCTATAAGGCACTGAGTCGTGAAAAGCGCCTAATATGATACCCAGCCGATTTACATTTTTCAAGTAAGAGCAAAATAAAATTATAATTATCTAACAGGGCAAAATAAATTATTATAATTATTTTCCGTCTAAATAAAACGAAATTTGTTTGAATTAAATTGTCTTTTTGAAAAAAAAACCAGTGTAATATTTATTAAGTAATGTTTTTAAAGCACAATAAAGTTATTCTATTCTATAAATTGTAATAAGTAGCTGACTAGGGAGCTTCCTCGTTCCTCGATCAATATCGTTATCCGTGACTTTGTTTTCAAGCTACTACAACGAATGGCTGAATAAAACACTTTCGCGAAAATTTGATTGATTTACTTATTAGGTTTTCCGAAAAAGTAGGCAGGGAGGGAACTAGAAGTATCATTAAAAATACGTCAAAATCGTCATATATCTATCTAGATTAGACTGTATGGGCCTCATTGATTAAAAAAAAACTAAAAGCCAACCTCCATGACAGAAAAATACTCACGCTCGCCCAACTGTGAATTCGACCGTAAATCATGTAAACGACGCATACAATTTAGATTAATTTCGCAATTAAAAAGCACAAAATAGAATTAACGTTTAATAGTGATTTAAATCACTTTTTTTTTTTTTTTTTTTAGAAAGGACCAGGCCGTAACAGATAAAAAACCCAGGTGAAATCCTAAACACGTAAGCGCCCAGCTCTAATCAGCTTGTGTCCAATCCATTTCCTTCCGTTCACAGTTCTCAAAAAGACCTGCAGCAGTAATGGAGGGCGATTGTTGTTCAATAACAATGGTGAAGCGGTCAGCGGATGTCAAGCATTAAAGCCGCTTTTCTGGTGAAAGTCAATGCGCATCGGTAGTAAAAAGTGACATTTATCGCCAATTTCGAGGTGCTATAAATACTCGTTGAGAGTTGAGACGTGGCAACGCCGCATCGATCGGTCAAATAAAAAAAAGATACGCGGATTTTGTTCTTTTTACTAGGGCAAAAACCGCAGCGCGCCATTGATATGAAGGCCATATTCCATTTAATAACGTGAGACGGTAATTCAAGCATACGATTATTCCAATGTGACGCGCCGCGTCACTACATCACGTCACTTTTGCTTTCGCAATGTTTGTTGAGTCATTTTGCATTTTTTGCCAGCCGTATAGGGAGCATAATACAATTTTAAAACAATAGCCGCTTTACGGAAAATTAACAAACGCAGGTGAATTTTTCAATAAGTGCCGTAATCACTTAAGCACACAGTACTATACCTACTTAACCTATTCTAAATTTACTTATCGCGTACACATATATACCTACTAAACCAATTCTAAAGTGTCTTATTATCGCCATGAACAGCCGTCTGTGTAGGCCTCATGAGTGGACTTTTATCTTTGCCGTCTTGCTCTACAAGACCTTTAAAAACTGATGACTGCAAAGCGGTGTCTCGCTCTGAAGAGTCTGCGATAAAGTCCATAGCTACGACAGAAAAACGTGGCTGAAAGAATCTCTCAAAAAACAGTCATCGATCGATTATATTATATGCCATTATCAAGCCTTTCGAATGAAGAACAAATTCCGAAAGTGGATGACTTCCACCATGGAACATGGCAATTCCTGAATAGAGGACTCCGAATCTGGAGCGAGTTTGATGCAAGTGTAAATGCAAATTCCTAAATGCAGCTCAAAATCCGAGAATTGATGTTTTGCGACAGCAGAAATTCAGAATAAAAAATTAACATGTGTTTAAATTTAGAAAATTGCTACTCACTGAGAGATTCATTCTTTGAGATATGGACGGATGGAATCTTAGACCATGATTTAATATACCCAACTAGAGAAAGACATGGATTTTTCAATGAATAACAATTTTCGAAACATACATGGCAATTTCCGAATCGAGGACTTCGAATTTGGAGCGACTTTAATACAAGTGTAATTTCCTAGATGCCGCTCAAATTACGGGAATTGATGTTTTGCGAGAGCACAAATTCAGCATGAAAAACTAAAATGTCGAAGAAAATTGCTACTCACTAGAGATGCATTCTTTGAGAGAAATGGATATCTGAAATCCCAGGAGATCATGATTTAATGTACCCAACTAGAGAGATATGAAAGACCATGACATAAAATAATGGAGAAATGGGAAGAACTGGCAAAATGCAAGATGAAATTCCACAAGTAAGTGAAAAACAACAAAAAATTAGAAGACGTGTGAAATAGCGATTGCAACAACTGGTCAAAAAGGAGGTCTCCTGCTAGGATGGTACGATATAATGGCAGCAACAAATAATCAACATTATTCGAAAAATAAAAAACAGTCCGCACAATAGTCTAACCGATAGTTTTACAAATAGACATACTTGACAGGAACCACTTTTTTATCTACGGTTAACAGAGAGCAATATTTATGTGTTTCTCTCTTGTGAATCGAATTCTGAAAATCGATAGAATGTGGTTTTGCCCGTAAAAAGATGGAGTTGCTTATAAAATGGAGAAGTTTAGAGCCAGAATGAAATATCCTCTGAGAAAGGAAGTTTCCAATGTTCGCCCATTTAGTTCTTTTCTAATGCTTTAAAAACATATCTATTAAAAAAAATTATATGAAAATAGAAAAATAATAAATAGAAAAATGGAAATAGAAAATATAAAAGAAAAAAGATGAAAAATAAAATGAAAAAACTCGAATTTCCGAGACCGACATCATAGATGAACGTAAATAAGTATATTTCTATAAAAGCTCTGCTTGCTCGGCTCAGGCTGGTGAATGAGTTGTTGTGATTGACAATAGAGGTCTTCTTTTGTTGCCAACAACAACATGGGCGCCTCTCGCCACCGTTAAAATAGTACAATCACTATTATCTACCACTGGAACCGAAGTAATCGAGAGAGATGAGGTTTTAAGTTCCACGCACTTTAAAGTGCAGAGATAAGAATGTTATCTAATATAATATAGTATTTATTTTCTCGGTTTTGTTTTTTGTTGTCTTTAGATGCTATCTCATATCTGAGGTCTGTTATCAGTAATGCTATATTCATCGTCGAATATTTGATTGACTTGTCGCACCCCTTGTTTGGGTCTCCAGGTCTGAATTGTATTTTCTCGCTATCCAGTTCTACTGACCACGTTTTTTACGATGGTAGGGTAGGCAACGCAGGTATATACCCGAGACTCAACACGAAACCAGTTTTAATTTCGCAAACTCTGATGTAATTACTGCATGTTCGTACGGCAACGACCACCATAACCGGTATTACTCGCAATCAGTCGAGTATTTTCGTTGGAAAGAAGAATTCCTCAGTTTGAATGAGAAAGTTGCCTTGTGACAACCAACGCCACGCCTACCCAAGCCGCCGCTTTCTGTCGTTTACTGAGTTTTAATAAAAAGTAATCCTAATCCTAAATTTATTCTAGCAATCCTAAAGTAATCCTCTGGGTATCCGAGGACAACTCTTGAAATGGAGTCCTTCCTCACAAGCAGAAAAATGTCAGTGCGCATTGGCGACCAACGGCCAAATGAAAGAAACGTTACCAGCGGTGTACCACAGGGCTCAGTCCTTGGACCTCTTCTGTTTATTTTGTACCTCTCTACATTCGATTATTAGATCGTGTTCCAATTGTTTCGCCGATAAACACCAAATTGTTCGCGCATCCCTTGACACAATGAGCTTAAGTTCAGATATATCTGGATAGGATCAGCGTATGGACCGAAGAAATAGTTGCTCAGCCTGAATATCGAGAAACGTGTTGTACTGCATATTGGTACTACTAACCCTAAAACCCCATACTGGCTGAACGGTACAAAGTTGGCATACGAATCAAAGCAAAATGATCTAGGGGTAACAGCATCCGTTTTCAGAGAAGGTATACTAAAATACCTCGAGAACTAAAGAAACTAGAGAAGGGTTGCATTTCTTAAAGTTGACAACGTTAGAGCACCGGCGTAAAATTGGTGATATGATACATGCATATGTGAGATAAAATACTCCATAAGACCATATAAAATACTCTATAATTTCTACAGTGATATTTATGACACGAAACCTCCCCCGCCCTTAGGCAAAACGCTCATCTTCGAGGACACTGTTTTAAAATGGCCAAAAGTGACTTTTCCATCAACCCTAGGAAACACTAATCTGCAATCGCATGGCCGACCAATAAAACAACCTTTCAGAGGAGTGTAAAGAAGTGTAAGCGGACAGTGTCTAAAAATTTGTTTTTTTTGTTGCTTTTTGCAACTTATTTAATAAATGTGTTAGTGAAAGGAACAAAGACTAAAACCATAGCACTTCAGATATGGTCATATCAGCAATTTGCTGCCCGCCCACAATAGAATAATATAAAATAATAATTTTAGTCGTCAAAGGGATTTTTTGTCGAAGCCTATTTATGTATGTACCTCCAGCGATGAAGTTATCACTTCGACATTCGATTTCATCAGTGCCTACATCAATACAGACGCCTTCAAAATCGATGAAGCAAAGACGCTGAATAGAACGTCTCTCCAGCCCATTGCGAAATAACGTAAAAAACCCTAGGCATTATATTATGCATCTTTTGTTACGCGGCAGCCGCTTATCTGGCCGGTCATTGTCCGAAACTACCAACCGCGTCATGTTCCCCTTTTGTGAACCCGCGACCGCGACAAACAGTGCGTTGTACAATCAAATTTTCCGAGAAAATTAAGAATGACGAATGCACAGTGCAATGCGAACAAAAAACACTCGGCACTCTAGTCAAAATATTGCGACGCAGCGATAGAGTGCGAAACAAAATGAAATGATTCTTGCCCGATACGTTGGAATGCCGCTGTAACATTTTTAATATATTCTATTGAAATGGAATGCCGCTAGCCGTGTTTTTTTACAAGCAAAGCCTTACTTGTCATTTGCTCGTTGGCGAGAAAGGATAATTTCTTAGATCATCATTGTTTTTACCTTCGAATGGTCAAGGTTGAGATTTCTTACGGTCTACTTCAAAATGACATCAGTTTCCGTTGGCGTTGCATTCAAAGAAGTTATAAATATAGCATCATTTCAAAATCAAAAGGATACTGATATGATTCAAATTGGATTATGGCCAAATCTAAATAGAATTTCCTCTTTGATATAATATCCACTGACTCAATCACTATTTGCATTATTTATAATTACCCCGGTAGCTTCTTTCTTGTCGCGGAAGATGTCTTAATTTTGTATAGAATTTACTTTATCCGATTCTTTGTACAGAAATATTTCTGTACAGAAAAATTTCTGTAAATGAACCAGGTGAAGCGGATTTGCCTGTATTTCTGGTGTCATTGAACCATCATGTTACTACTTAAACCTTTCTTATCTAGCGTTACTAATGGGTAATTTAATATTCTACTGCGCATTAACACTGAGTAGGTTAAGCTCCGCGCTAACTGTATACTTATAGGTCCTTTTCCATGAAGTTACCGTTCTAAAATAGAAATTTCAGACAAAAAATATGCAGTGTGTTCTATCCCAAAAATTATCAAACTCTTTCAGAATCAACTACCTTAAAATCCAATTAACAACAAACCTAATACGTGTAGGTCGTTTTTATTTCGTTTTAGCTTTATGTATTTTGGAAAACAAATGTCTTGATAGTTTTTACCGCGTTATTTTCAGCGAATATTTACCAAACAATTATGAATATAAGAATGAAATTTGCCCTATATTACTGTGTCAAAACATTTTAATCAATTGATTGAATTGTGGTTATAAAAATGATAAAAGTGAAATATTACAAAAAAAAACTCATTCTTTTTGCTGTGAGATCTAAAGTAGGACAACAGTATTTTTAAAATATCTCATCGCATCGTACGACAGTTTATATACAACTTAAAACCCCACATCTTATACATTTAGGTATTCGTTTAGTGATTATAACCCTTTGGAGGGTTACGGGGGAAAACGATCAATGTATTTTATTTATTTATTTAAAACAATGTACATAATAAGCAACAAGCGTAACAAATTATATTTAATATCTACACTTAAATAAAACTCACAGCAAGTTGTGTCACGCTTATAGTGAAGATCGGTCCCATGTCGCCCAACTAAGTATGAACACTTGTTCTAGGGCAGACATATTAAACAAATACTAGTTTAAAAAGAAAACATAATCAAAAAAAAAAAGTAGTTTAAACAAAAAAAAAAAAAGCGAAAATGGACAAAAAAACATTGAATTAAATAAAAATATGCATAAAAATAAAATATGTAAATATATAATTATAATAAAATAAAACATTGAAGTAAAATAAACATTTTTTTGTGAAAATGAGATACTTTTTCTGGTGTATTAATTTAAGTAAATTTTTGGAACCTTAAATATATTTGGTTTACAGACAAAATATATGTTTTTCTCACTCAAACAAACCCTGGTTAAATTGTCATATTTTAAGACAATAAATTTAAAAAAAGAAGGTGCCAATTTTTTTAAAAGTTAACTGGTTGTTTTTCCCCTTAACCTCTCATTTCGTATTAGCAAAATTCGCGGGATGCGTGCGGATCAATCCCAGTGATTAAAAACCAGATAAATGATACAATTCATATTTTACCCCAAAATTTTCGAAAACCAAAATAAAAGTAGTATGCGGTTCCCGCATGGGTTTACAAAAATATAGAACAAACCTACACGAGGTCTGCATGGCGCGCTCCTACCCGAAATCGCTGACCAACCCAGAATCATTAAGGGTTGTACACTTGTATAAATCGTATATCGTACGATTAACGGCCTAGTGTAAATTGATCGTAACGCGGTGAAACCTGCCGGCCCAATCAATATTCCATTTGTCGGAATTAGGTATTTTGAGCGTCGTCCGTAGGTTCCGGGTGTGGCAGATCGATATTTTCGTAGTGGTCACCTCAACGGGTGCAATGACCCAATATTGTATCGACTAGCGCCACGAGATATACCTACTACATAACAAAAGCAGCAGATAGGCCCATTCGTGGTCGAAAAATACATACGTCAGAACTACGTCCAAATCGACGCGCGCGACGTCAGACAATATAGGACGTTAGTTATTCACGTAAAGTTATTCGTGAAGACGTGAAGTTATTCAGCACCCTTTTTTATTACTTCTGGAATTAATATTCGCGTCACGTCAGACATACCTAAAGTAGGTATAATAGTAAGTGTATATACAGACAAGAAGTTCACACTTTCTTTAACAGCCCAGTGTTGCAAAGAAACTAGACCTATGTCTCCAGTACAACTCACTTTCTGTTGATTGATGAGCCTTGACCGAGATTCTTGCCACAGAAAAAAAACAAAGATGAAAAACTGCAATGCTGTTAGTAGTTAATTTGAGAATACGTTATATCAGAATTCGCGGCACATTTTGTTTCGGTCGATGTAAGGCAGCTCAAAATAGAGTAAAATGACTCTTGACGTGGGTCTTAAGGGTTGAAGACATATTCAAGCAATATATCGAAAACGCTAAAAAGCATTCGCACAAAGAAGCCAGCATGCAGTTCAAAAGCCGTAAATCGTATTAGTTAACATTTTCTGAGACTTAAGTACAAGTACCTTCGTGGGTTCCAGGGGTGCAAGCAACGTATCGAAAACGCTAACAACCATGCAAAAAAATAAGCCACCATGTCGTTCATAGGCCCTCAATCTTTCTGTGGCGTACTTAGTTAAATTATTCTAGGACAGAAGTAAAGGTACGTGGTGCCATGGGTAGAGTGCAAGCAATGTATCGAAAACGCTGACAAAAATGTAAAAAAAAGGAATCCAGCATGCCGTTCAAAGGCCGAGTCGATCTCTGGCGTACTTAGTTACAATTATCTAGGACATAAGCAATAGTACGTCGGTGCTAGGGGTGGGGTGCAAGCAATGTATCGAAAACGCTGACACCAATTAAAAAACAGCCAGCAAGCCGTTCAAAGGGACTGAATCGTTCTGTGGCGTACTTAATTTAAAATTTCTGGGGCGGAAGTAAAGGTACTTGGGTGCCAAGCGATGAAAGAGTGCAAGCAATGTATCGAAAACGCTTACAACCATGCAAAAAAAGAAGCCAGCATCCCGTTAAAAGGCCCTAAATCGTTCTGCGGCGTACTTAAATAGATATTGGGGGTGGTCAATTACAACGGGCGAACCCGTCACCCCAGGGAGTTATAACGACATTGTGTCATTCGTCTCCCATGGAGTGGACGTAAAGCGTCGTTTGATCCACGGGTTCACTCCATGAATAGCCATCAAAACTGAATGATCGTATCTAAGGACCGCCACCTGCTCGATATGTCTTCCTGGAGGCTAAGATGAACCAGGGGAGCGACTGCAACGCAAGGACTGGACGAATTCTTCAAAAAGAGGAATATCCAGCTGCTTCTAGTATGCGACGCTAATGCCCATCACATCGCACGGGAAAGCAACGACATCGAAACTAGGATACAACCCACCGAAACCCAAGAGGAAAATCTCAAAGAAAACGCCATCAGCAGATGAAGTACAAACGTCACTAGTAAATCAATAAGGTGACACTGGTCGTGGGCGCCAGCAATGGGATACAATACAGAAACACAACACAATACAGATATACAACGGGCGTACCCGTCACCTCAGGAAGTTTTAACGAAATTTTATCGTTCTGTATCCCGTGAGGTGAGCGCAGAAAACTTAGGACAAAACAGTCCACCGTCAAGCTCCGCCACATGCCCGTAAGAAGCCAACGCCTTACCGCGAGATAGTCAAGTACGTTACGACACTCACGCCCTTACTACCAGTTGCAACCAGATTACTCCGGTCTACCGACTGGTTACGATTTCGAGGTCGCTTGCGCGGTCCTCTCCCTTACGTGGCGGTGAAACGGTGTCTACGGTGTCGCGGGCCACGGCATCCTTTGCCCCGCTGTTCATCCGGAATCGGGTAGCCGATGGTCGTTTCAAGAGCAGTCGCCGTAAGGTGAACAACTACCCCCGCTCTATAGGAGACAGTACTGTTTCCAGACTCCCCCGACTGTTAGTCAGAATGCACAAGTGTTGACCCGTGAGTGTGACCGACCTTAAACAAATGGGTCTTCGTGGCCAACTCCAACAGGGCCCATTAGCTCCCAGTAACCGAATACAGCCGGGAATTACGGAATGCTAAATGACAGTGAAGAATTTAATGAAGTGACTTACAGTGCACAATGTCAACTACGTCGAAAAGCCCGATGGTACTTCGAGCGACCGATGTAAGCTATACTGACACCGAGAATTGTACGTTAGAGTAGAAATAAATTAAATTAACAATGCATCGGCAAGGGATCCGCAGACCATCTTCGGAGGACTGGAAAATGTCATCGACAGTCTTCAGACCTAATTAAATCAAATGGGTTATCCGCTCATTTGGTTCATATAAATCTCGGGGAGGATGGAATATTTACGGCCTTTCGAGAGCTGGATCTCATCCTCATCTCTCCCAAGCGTACTATGAATCAAATCGTACCATGGATTGAAATGGATATCTCCAACCGCTTATAATAAAGTAGACATTGCTAGAGGTCGAAAAACTCGTGGAACTCATCGAGTGTGACTTATTGTATGAAAGGGCACATCTACTCTGTTTCCTGGAAAGTAGCGGTACCTCGTCCATCCAAACAAAGGGACGGGCACTGGCGGCAACCAACACCGACTCGACTACGCGCGCGTGGGAAAAAAGACAGAGGGTCGACCCAATATCCTCGGCTAGGTGGCGCTTTTCCTCTGCCTGCCACCGACCCTCTTCGCCCGCTGGTCACAGGTCACTCCATGCCCTGTGTCTTCCATCGCACCAAGTGATCCGTACTTATCGGGAAAAAAATCATCCCTTGGGATCGACAATGCAATATCCAAGACAAAGAAAATCGATATAACTTCAGTTATTTTTATTTGAAACTGGTTTATGACTGATGAAACTATGGTTTATGGTTTATGCGTAGGCGTTGAAAAGCTCCAAAAATGCTCCATATACATGCTACGACTTCGTGAAGATAGATTAGAAGTCCGCGAAAAGACAAAAATGAAAGGAGACCGCACCGCAGGAAGATAGTATGATAAGGATTGATTAAACCTAAATAGCCACTGATAGCAAACCCTTCAAATTGTTTGCAAAGCGTAGATACATAATATGCCATTCGTTTCGTTAGACAATATGAACCCAATGACAGCATTCTGTTCGCATTGTGATAAGCTAATCAAGGTATTTTATTATGTAATCTATTACTAACTTCAAACTTGCAAATATTCCACGACTAACTTCCTTTACCTAAGGTTGTAAAGTATTATTATCCCTGACCATTAGGGATTTAGGTTTATTTTAGTCGCTTTAAAATGAAGCATAAATTCATCGATATTGATTATGTACCACCCTTATAAAAGATCATACGAGCGTCTAAACACTGCAAGGTGTGAAGACCAGCGCTGCGATAGTTCAGCATCCTCGATAAGGAAGAATTTTGGCGATTGCAGGCTATGGGAGGGGGTGGGGGGCACTGTATGATAAGATAGTAGAGATTCTAGCAGCAGATAATACAAGACACCGGTCGATGTAATTTGGCGCGCTAAAATCAGACAAATATTCCACGCAGTGTTGCGCGGCGTAAGGGGTCCGACACACTGGACCTACGTACGCAACGTACGCAACGCGTGATGACATTTTGCCATCGATATAGGATCCCGCTATATCGATCATCGATATAGGATCCCATCTGGCCCTTGAATTTAGATGGAAGCAGACACACTTATCCCACGCAACGTTGCGTAGGATAAATGTGTTTGCTTTTATTCAAATACAAGGGCCAGATGCCATAATGCGTTGCGTACGTTGCGTACGTCGGACCAGTGTGCCGATCCCTAAGTGTGTCTCTAAGCATGCAAATTCAAGGGTCCAAACGTCATAATGCGTTGCGTACGTTGCGTATGCGGGACTACTGTGGCGCTGCCTTTATTCTACGCAACATTGCGTATGATAAGGGGTCCGACACACTGGGCCTACGTAGGCAATGTAAGCAACGCATGATGACATCTGGCCCTTGAATTCAGATGAAAACAGACACATTTATACCACGCAACGTTTCGTAGGATAAGCTTGTTTGCGTTCATTAAAATACAAGGACCACATGTCAAAATGCGTAGCGTACGTCGTACCCGTGTGCCGGACCACTAAGTGTGTCTCTAAAGCATGCAAATTTAAGGGTCAAGACGTCGTAATGCGTTGCGTACGTGGCACAAGTGTGGCGCTGCCCTTATCCATCAAAGCCCTGGTTCTAAATAGGATATCAGAGGCTATGGAAAGTTTATTTCGACAACAAATAAAGAGTTTTCGAAAACGATGCATTACTATTTGTGTACAACCATCCCATGCTAATAACAGATACTCATCTAAACTCATATTCATAGCCCTTTATTATGTAGATTTAACCAAAAAACCGTATAACAGGAAAATCGATCAAAAATAGCCATAAAGTAGGTGATTCATTCAGCGTTTCTAATGAATGTAAGTATGTTCTAATTGCCATCATATTTTGTTGTAAAATTTTACGCTGTTATTTTGTGCGAATAGCGAATAGTATTTTCAAGGTAACAAGCGAGCAAGCATATCTCATGACATCATCGACGCGCATTCCAGGGTCGACGAAATTGACGAATGTTAATTTTTTATATCAGAAGTGTGACGATATTCTAAAAATAAACATAAAATAAGCCGTCTGTGAATGCACAGAGATAGGACACAATATGCTGATTGGATTGTAATAAGAAATTTTCGGATTAAAAATCTTATTAGAAACACATTTTACTGAAACCTCAATCTCAAAGTTAAGAAAGCTCAACATCAATGATTATAAGTAGGTACGGAGCCCTAATGCATGCATGAGACGGGTGAAAGGGCGCTGCCTTGTCCAATGAGAAAATGAATAATAGCTAATATTATTATGAATGGCGCGAATGCGTGGCTGGTTGCCTCATTATTACGAGCCTCGCACGCGAACTAGGCAATCATTTCAAACCCTTTGTTGGAAAATCCGCGCCTCTCGGAATAATGAATAGGAAAACCGAGGACGCGCCGACTCATTTAGGAAGAGAAGAGAAATTCGTATGCGTAATGAATTAAAATGAACGAACGTTTGTTTTCGCTGTGTGACGAACAAAACAGGTGAATTGAATCCACAAGTCGCACCGCGCGCTGCGATACGCCCAGGTGGCGTAAAGCACGACGCACACAGGCACAACCGCCAAACCGGTTTGCGCACGTCGCGCCACAACTTTCAAATTATACAACAGCAGATTTTTCGCACCCGAATACACCCGAAAAAAAATGCGCAACTCACCGCGAACAGGAGATTGAAGAAGAAGAGCACATATTTAACAAAACTCGAGCCACAACCCATTTTCGGACTGTCGAAATACAACGTTCACTCGATTCACTCGATGAGGACGGATGGTATGCGAACCGCGAACGCGCCTGCACGGCAGCCGGAACGGACAGAAACGAACGGAACCGGTTTGTTTGGCTCGGTTTCGAGCGGCCGTACGCGCGGGCAGCGGAGACTTCGCACGGCACGCGGTGGGCGGGACGAAACGTGAGCGAACGGCGACGAACGTCAGGCACTGTCGGCGCACGGAATTCAACTGCTGAACGGCGGAGAATGGCGCCAAATTTGAAACGACCGCGCGGCGACGCCTCGCGCCGCCATTGTCCATTTTTTTCATAAATAACAGACTAGCTGCAGAAAGAAAACGATTGCTTATATTTAAATTTCGTGCGCTGAAGAATATTCTTACCTATTAGTAAAATACCCTATTAGTAAAAATAAAGTAAATAACACCCTTTTAGTAAAACAACCATACTAGTTAATCACATTGCAATCACTATCGCGGTTATTTCACATTATAAATAAGATAAAAAACGAATTTACCCCGTGAAATTGTTAGAACCCGTCGGTGATGTCGCAACCGCCAAAGACGTATCCAGGGCATAGGGGACGCGCCCTCCACCCCGTTTTTTTAGTAAAAAATAAAGTCGAGAAGAATTGAGAATCAGGGAGAATCGGGAAAATACTTTAAAAAACTACTTTTGGGTACTTTTCGCTAAATGACAAAAAATATGCTGCTGTAGGTACATGAAATACTTAACTTATTGTGGTTGTCAATAACTTACTATCAATTTATTTATCAAATCAATTTATTTATCTAACTATTACAAAGAAAGGAAAACAAATATTTACCGTTGTAAGAAACGTACATGCTTCAGAAAAACTAAAACGTAAATGGATTAGGATACGTGAAAGCTAATTTATTTTTAAAAAAGATTTTTTTTAAAACGTTTACATCCATAATATTTAAACATTAAAAATAATGAGAATCGTAAATCTGATAAACAAAGAAAAATCTACGATTGTACAAAATAAACAAAACATTGATGGTGCTATAAGTGCTCGTTTACAACTCAGCGAGGCCAGTTTTAATTTGTTTAAATGTTTGCTAACTTTAATGTACTCATTCATATCGAGGGCCTCACCTAAAAAGTTGTATGGCTATACTAGTTGTAAAGCTTCTATTTTTTTTATAGACGGGCGGCGCGAGCAACGACTGAATACAGTATGCGGCTTTTCTGCCAATTATAATTCAAAATAATAAAAGACAACAATTCACAAACAAAGGAAGAACACAAAATAATAATGACAACATTTCTATTGCACCTGGTTCTTACACGTGTTATATTTGTCGTGGATAAAAATGATTTTGTCCATGGATATTTGAATTGATCTAGATCTTTTGGCTGTGATAATAAGTCCCGTGACTGCACACGAGAATACTCGTTGGCTTGGTGCAAGTGGCAGGAATACACATTATGGCTCTTACGCAGTTGAAACCAATGATAACTGTTTGCTTTCTTGGGAATAAATTTCTGACGACCAAATCCTTAGGATCACATCCTCCTAAATACTTCCAGCATTCAACTTATACAGGATCATCAGCTGTAATGGAGTGGAAAACTTTTGTGACATCGCTGACGAAAAACTCGGAGAAGAGGTAAAAGATGTAGACTCAATTTGCCCATTCCTTCCCCCCCCCCCCCCCCCCTGATAGACATTAGATTCTCTGATTATCTCTCTAACATAGGCAGATAGAAATGAAACTCCTTTTTCTCTGTTTTCTCTAAATATTTGTCAACTTCACATGTTCGTGGAAATCGCCAATCAAGTAATGCAGCTGCTAACACAAGCTTATTCATGGGGAATCTGTGATCTAACTTTGCTGGCAGGTGTCTCTTCATGAGACCCATTATAAGCCATTTTATTTACTAAAGAAATGCATGAAAAATTAGCTTTCCCCGAAAGTAGTTTCATGAACATGCTGTGTTTGGAAATGTTTCATTTTGAACGCCAAAAACGCCAAAAATGAAAACTGTAATATAAATTAACACCTTACAATCATCGCGAAACTGTAAAAGTCGGTTCGCCGAAAGATAATTTATCGTATATTGTTTTTAAAAAAAATAAACTGATTAATTATTAGATTACCGAATCTTTAATATAGGTATTCAAGATGTATGGGAAAAGTATAAAAATGAGTCGTTATTGATAGTCTTAAAAAGGCAGGAGATGCTTTCATGCTTTTAAAATTGTGGATAGGTACTTCCGATATTCAATAATTCCATTACAAACAATACATAACCTTATGTTTTTTTCACTTCTCATTTTTTTCTGTTATAGCGGTCAGCGGAATATACATAATAAGCATTTTAAAACAGTTGAAAATGCTATAATAAGCAATAATTTGCATGCACATGATTCATTTTGTTAACGGCGATTCCTTCATATACATATGTATGTCACCCTCCTTCAAGATCAGGCGTCATGAAGTCATTGAATCATTACACGAACACGTCATTCTATTGAATATTCTGTCGGTGACGTCGAAGCTACCACCAGGATTCACGTTTTAACCAAATACTGACTCACTAATAATCACACGACATCGCCATGACTCCGAATGCTAATTAAAATGTTAGCTGCATTTGCCCCAGAAATTTCTAATTTTTACGCTTTATTATTATAAAAATATATTATTAATATAAATATATTATTAATATTCGCCATCTTCGTCATCATCGACTTCGCCATGACTCCGAATGCTAATAACATGTTAATAGCATTTGCCCAAGAAATTTCTAATTTCAACGCTTTCATAAACGATTAATTAGAAAATTAAAACAGTGATTTGATTAATATCGTTTATTTGATTGCTAAATGCAGCCGTTGTCGCACATGCATAAATAAAATCTAACATAATTCGGTAAACAAACGTATAGTTCTAAAATTTAAATATAAAAGAAGAGCCTTCTAAAATCAGTCTCAATTTTATCTATTTTTATTTGATGTTGATTTCAGCGTTATGTCATGAGCATTTTGGTATATCATATACCGTTAGTTGAAACGACTGTATATTTGAAATGTACTCGTATGTTATTTTCTTGTTAGTAGATAGAACATACATAGAAGCCCATATTATCATCGCATTTTTTTTAAATGCTGTAATTTATTTGCGGGTTGTTGATGCTTCAGATAAAAGTGTGGAAGACAGCTCTGGTGGGTGGTAAGTACTTTCTCGTGCATCAGAACGGTTGTTGTCTTTGCCGCTTACTGCCAGGAGGCAGCATGTCAGGAAAAGGCCCAATATCTGAAAAAAAAAAGAAACAGTAAAATAATGTATCATAAGAGTTAAAAATCTATTATATCACCCCAAGACTTTCCCCGCAAACAGACAACCCCTCCCCCCTCCCACGGGCCAAACCCTTAACCTACAACCCTCCTCCAGCCCAACCTAACCGCCCCCTACCCCCACCCCCCAAACCCACTCCATCTCCCCCACCAACCCCCAAACGACCCCTCTCTCCAACTCACCCCCTCCCCCTCAACCTCCTTCCAGACCCAGCCTACCCTTAACCCCCCCCCCCCCCCAAACGCACCCATCGACGCCTCCCCCTCTTCCCCCTACCAACACCTCCCTCCAACGTCCCCCAACGATCCCCAACGCCCCTCAACCACCCCCTCAAAGCTAACCCCCTCGAACCCCTCCAACCCCCCCTCTCAACCCAAACACCACCCCCCAAAATTCCTCTTGCATCCTAAGCACTTATGTAGCTATTAAAGCACTCTAAATAAGGCGTGATATGAACCTACAAAAGAAAAAGAATATCGGAATAAGAAGAATACTTTCGTCCGGAACTTAATACATCTTGAGTACATGGTCTATTTTCTTCGAAGTTAAAGCATTATTGATAAGGCGGGATAGGAACCACGGAAGAAGAATGAATATTTTGGACCCCCCCCCCCCCCCATAGTGATTGATTATGACAGCAATCTAGTAAATTTATAGTATTTTTGTAGTTTTTTGTGGTATTAAAATGGCTATATTCCAATATGTTTCGTTTCTCGAATAGTCTCGGGTGGCATAACGTTATTATTTCATTAAAATGTAGGTGGGTTCTTTTTTTGTGTCGCTTGTATAAGAGATAGGTATTGCAATCAAAATTTAACATCGTGGTTTCGACTCTACGACGCATCTGTGTACCGAATTGAAGTATGAGATTGAATTCGGTGAACCGATTTCAACAACAATCTCTTTTCAACTCTTGCCATGATCAAATGATGCCTGCATGCCAAACTTCAGCTCAATCGGATGAAGCTATCGTGGAGGAATACACACACACAGACACACACACACAAAAGTGCGTTCACAATACTTTTCGTTTCCAGGAAAGTAAAAACTGTTCAAATTCTGAATCGTCTCTTGTAAGTCTGTGTCTGCTTACAACTTGTTTTTTTAAAGTGCATTGTTTTACGTACGCTGTGGCGTTTTAGCAAGGACTGTGACGCCTTGCAAGCGCCGCCAGTCTCCCATGACGCAAAATAAAAAATAGCACCGAAGATGCAATTGTCTTTTCTCGCTCGTGGAACGTGGGAGAATTGGAAAGTTCGCATCCTAATTGAGATAATAGCATATATTTCAATATACCTATACGCAGACAACTTAGGTACGATAATAAATTCGCTAGGTTGTCCCTATAACTTTTAATCGCCCTTTCGAGAAATCCGTTCCAAATTCAAATATTTACGCGCCTTTTATTTGAAAAACTAAATATGTTCGAAATTTAAATACCGCTATGTTGGACATTTTAACCGTATAAGGCTGCCTGGGGTATAGGCGCACCCCACATTTTTTAATGTTTATCAAGTACCTACCCTCGTTTATCTCGTTTGTTTTATAATCTACTAGACATCATTGAATTTAATTCTATGATACTTTTAACCGCCGTACCTATTATACGAACGTACGTAATACGGCCATCGGTGGTTAGGCTTCCTGATCTTACGAGTACATTTTAAGGTCCCGGCTGGGTCACCATTTTCCGTTGGGATCAAATTAACGGAATTGCACTTTCAATTCTGTCGACCAAATGCAATAACAAGACACACTTACACTCATGTTACACGCACACATACATATAAACACGTCACAGTAGTGTTGGTTTCAAGACATTGTCATAATATGACAATAAACCCGTCCATTGTGAAATTTCACAATAAAGAGTAGAAACATATATTAGGGCTCATATATCGTTTATACGGCCGCTATATTGTCGCCCGAACGCAAAAAACCATATCTCGTACTTTCGAGTAAAAAAAAATAAAAAGAAAAGAACCCGGAACTCACAAATCGTACGTGATACGTCTAATTGTTCCTACGATTCTAAATACAAACAAGGGCCATGAATGGGTCTATTGTGTTAAAAAAAAATCCGGATATATTGTAAATATATATTAATAAATCGAATGAAAAAACCAACGAGTTCTTGCCTACTTTTTGAATAATACCCCAAAGGTAGAGGCAGCTTTGCGCCGGATGAAGAAATATTAAGTAATCGACGAGGATACTTGAAGAACCTGGCTTTGAAATTGATGAGGCCAAGGTATAAATGTACCAAATTTGAAGCGGGAACTCCGTGAGGCTATTTGCAACATCTTATCCGTACCCGACCCGAAAGGCAATCATTCACTGCAGGTACAATAGATGAATATTTTTTAGAGATGCATATTCTGCCCAAGGTCACGTGACCGAAAATCCAGGGTCAGGTGTGCCCTATGCAAAAACTTCAATTGTTTGGAGCACCAACAAAAAATCTTCAATTGTATTATATTTCTGTAGCCTCAACATAGCTATAAATATGTGTATTTTTTTCATTAATTTATTTTTGACACTAAATGGCATTTTGATGTTGTGGTACGACAGTACCTACCCCGATGTTGCATTAATAAGGGAGATAAGGGGCCCTTGCTGAGTCGGCCACGAAGACCCATTCTGTTCAGGGTTGGTCACACTCACGGGTCAACACCCATCCGACGGCCTCCACGCATGAAGTGCGAGCCTGGGTAGGACTCTGACCTTAGGGCTAGTTTCCCCTATGAATCAACCTTCTGGCTTTCCTGGACGGTCTGCGCACCGTGCGGCGTAAGCCAATCGATTGTGCACTCTGACTAACAGTCGGGGGAGTATGGAAGCAGTACTGTTTCCTATAGAGCGTGGGTGGTTGCGGACCTTACAGCGACTACTCTTGAAACGACCATCGGCTACCCGATCCTGGGTGAACAGCCGGGCAAAGGATGCCGGGGTCCGCGATAGATTCGGTATACACCGTTTCACCGCTTCGTAAGGGAGAGGACCGCGCAAGCGACCTCGAACTCGTAACCAATCGAGAGACTGGAGTAATCTGGTCGCAATTGGAAGTAAGGGCGTGAGTGTAAGCCCGCTGGGTAACACTCCTGGTTATCTCGCGGTTAAGGCGTTGGCTTCTTAGGGGCATGTGGCGGAGCTTGACGGTGGACTGTTTTGTCCAAGTCTTCTGCGCTCACTCCAGGGAGATAGAACGGCTAATCGTTAAAACTTCCTGAGGTGACGGGTTCGCCCGTTGTAATTGACAACTCTAGTTAGTAGTTGCTGCATTAATAAATGTAAAAAAATATGGTAGCACTCCAGTGTTACAAAAATCCGTAATCCGTTCCAAATTAAAATACTTGCGCGCCCTTTATTTGAAAAACCAAATACGTTCGAAATTCAAACGTTCGAATCTAACCGGCTTGATTAGGGACGACATACTATCGTAGGTGTTTAACGTCTCATGCATCATGCATTTTTAGCTGGTAACCAACAACATTTAAACCGTGCAGATGATTCACGATAAAATGAAGCTGAATGACCCAATCAGCACGCACGCACACGCCTCGTCACATTCAAGCCAATTGCACCACACTCGTGACTGCAACGATTGCAAATAATTAAACAAAAAGGTGAATATTAACTCCAAAGCACTAATTCGCATTAGCAACAAAGCCGCTTGGAATCCCACAATCACCAACTATGCCGATCTATTTTTCCTTATGAGTCATTGTTGATCAACGACGTGCGTTTTTTTATGATACGTTATTACGACAGCGGTTATTTTTATACTTTATAAAACATCAGTGAATTGAAAATATATGAAAAATGTGGAGTAAGTGCTTAAATATCAAAAACAACATGATTATTTTCGTAAATAATGTAACCGTAATTATAATCCAAAAAAAACAAGGTGGATTTAATTGACCTTATCTTTTAAAACTGTTATTAACGGACTAAAATGCTTCCTTTTACGTAATATAACATCATATGGCCTCATGCAAGGCAATTCCGTCGCACTTCGCATCGCTTAAATCTAAAACTAATTACAACATACCTATTAAAAAATCGCTTGTCACCCAAGACTTTCCCGGCAAGTATCCAAGGACTGATTTCATCTGAATAATAACTTCATAAATAAAATCGACGAGTGCCCTCTCTCGGCCGGCGGACTAAACCGGTTGGGTCTCGTTGCAATTGCCTCGGGTGGTGCGGTTCGTTTCTCAGCTAGCCTCGGGCGGCTCGGCGTTAACCGCCCTACTTTTACGAACGTACGCAAAACGGCCGCTATATTATCGCCCGAACGCAACAACCCGTATCACGTACGTTCAAGTACGCTCGAATAAAAAAAAACGAAACTTACTAAGCGTACGTGATACGTCAAATTGTTCCTACGATTCTAAATACTAAAAAGGGTAATAAATGGGTCTCTTGTGTGAACAAATTGACAGGTAAGTATATTGTAAACAAGTATTGTTATTAAGAAATCTAAAGAAAAAACCAAACGATGTTTTACCTGCTTTTTGAATAATAACCCAAAGGTAGGGCGGTTAGTATTTTATTAAAATGTATGGCGGAATTTAACTATTATTAGTGCAGCTTGTGATATTCAATACTAGAGATATTCAAACAAAATTTCTCAATGTGATTTCGAACAAGGCATCTGTGTACCAAATTGCAATTCTTTAAGTCCAATATTTCAAGATTAAGATACGACTAGTGCGCCTCCTGGTGAACCACTTTCAACCACAATATTTCTAAATCTTGCCATTAACAAATGATGCCAGCATACCAATTTGGGCGCTATCGTGGAGAAATACATACATAGGTATATGTATGCAGACAGACACACAGACAGACTTCAATCTGGAAATGGTCTTAATCGCCTCAGGGGGCCTCAAAATGATTATTTCCGTATTCACCTCGAAAAAAAATTGCGCAATCACAAATCATTCCCTTCTGGTAGTCGGTTGGTGGACCGGGGAAGTGAAGTAGAAGGAATACGTTCTGAAGGAAAAATATATTTATTTATTTATTTATTTAATAATTAATTACTATAAAACATTGTTTTTGCTTATAAAAATAACAGGAACCGAATGGCAAAACCTTAACCTTTTGCTTATTTGATTCTGTCACCCAACTGGGACTAGCCCATTCTAAGATGGACAGGACTCTAATTTTACAATAAATTATGTAAAAGTTTTATTAAAATGCTCATAAAACTAAATTGCCCTAAAATATGATCCTTAAAAAAACAATCAAATAGAGAGAGACAATCAGAGAATTTACATAAAACTAAAGTATAGAGTAAGATAAAAAAAAAGTCACTAAGTAATATTTAATATATGTTAAGAAATATAAACATTATTATAAAATAAAGTACAATTCATGGTCAAAACAATATGTAACAACAAAATGAATTGGTAATAATAATGAATTGGAATCAACATACATACTATTTAAAAATATATTAATAATTTGTGCACCTAAGTTTTATTAAACTATAATTTCTAACATTTGATGTATGGTTAGTCTGTCATGACTCGAGAACCATTCCTTTATTTTATTTTTGAATACTTTAAGTGTCAAATTCTTTTGTATTTCCATATTGATCAGATTGTAAAATCTCGGCGTAATGAAAGAGTAATGTCTTTGTCCAAACGATGTTTTCATCCTGGGTATTATTAAGCTATTTTCTAAAACTTGCTATTGGTCTTCTGTTCTGAATTATTCCTAAATTTGAATTATTGACCAAAAATAGCTTTAAGAGGGAAGTTTTTTTTAAACGTTGCCTAGAATCAAGGATTTTAGCTTCCACATAAAGTTCGTTGCTGGGATGGCGATATGGTCTGCGGAGAATAATTTTGAGTATAAATTTCTGCGCAACTTGCAATGGCTCTAGCAGGGTTTTACCACATCCACCCCATCCAATTATGCCGTAAGTAATTAGCGATTCACATAAAGCATGATAAACAGTTTTTAGCGTTTTGGAATCCAGAATATTCCTCAGTTCTTTGAAATATACAAGCGATATTTTTCTAAAAATCTTGGCTTTTCATCTCTATTGATTCTGATCGATTCTGTTTAATATGGAGCTTTCATGACCTACGCGGATAATATTTTGAATAAACATTGGTCCTTCCAGCCGGATCTAAAATCGCGGTCCTGCTTTCTGTCATCGCTGGTGAATGATGAATCCGACGTAATGAACTCTGATAATAAAACTGTGACGTCGACTGAGAACAACTGTTACTGTTGCTTACGATCCTGCCACAGCACCGTGATAATAATCTGTAGCGTAATCATGGTCTCGCTCATTACGAAGAGTTAATACAGCTATCATGGAAATAAATTGGACTCAATCGCTGGCAATTTGCACACCGCTTATACAAGGTTACCTACTTCTGCTGCTACCCATGTATTGCGTTTACCGTCGTTTTCATTAATTCGTTTGCAATTCATTCAACTTTCGTAAACCACTTTCGCGCGATCTATTATAATTACAATATACGATACACATTTGATATATGAAAAATAATTTCGAATAATATACAAAAAGCAGGCAAGACCCCCCCCCCCCCAACCCTTTAGTAAAAAACTGAGAAGCTTCGTCTTCATTTAATCATGGAATTCGCCCTCTGGTTTCGGACCTCGTGACCTTACACCGTTCACTGCACAGACAATAAATATATATTTTTTTTGTTGTACTGCTTGTATCGTTATTTTATTTACCACTAATTAGGTTCTTTGTATACCCGAAAAATAGAGATTTGAGGTTTATACATCAGAGCGTAACATTATATACATAGATATATGTTAATTGCGTAAATTATGAACATCATCTACGAGGTATTAATAGAATTAAAATACAGGGTGAGTTTTTAATTAGTGACATTCTTGAAGTGGATGACTCAATATTTTGACATTTTAAAAGGTAGTAAAAAAAGAGTTGAGCGCGTTGCGCTATCTAGCGGTATGCCTTGCCAGATGGCGCAGCGCGCTCACCGCTTGTCAAACGTTTATTTATGAGTCAAGTTTTTCAAATTTATATAATATTTTTTAAAAACTATCTTTCAAAAGTTTACTCAAACGTTGCTTATTTGGTCGTACTGATTTTCCCACTTGAAGGGTGTTTCTAATTAAAAACTCACCTGTATAAGTCTACGTAATTTTAAATTGCAGTATTGTATACGACCGGTTTCCATAAAAAAAAATACCGTAAAATTAATATAAGATGTTAAAAGATTATGAGTCGAAAACAAATCATACAAATTGAACAATTAAAAGCATCTGTATGATAAGACACATTTCAGAAATAATGATAAATATCGGCGAATTATACAGTAATGAAAAAAGAACGGAATTAGAAAAAAATATAATACAATAACAGTTGATAAAAGTACTAATAGAACCGTAACACTTTTAAATAGTCAAAATAATAAATAATTGGAAGCAAATAGTCGGAAATAAAATAAACAACAAATAATTAATGAACAGAACAACAATCAAAACAATATGTTAAAAATCAATGTAAATAATCCAGCATCCTTTTAAATATGTATATAATAATATAATTCAGGTACGCAGTAAAATTAATGTAAACACTAAACAGTTTTGACTATGGCGTTTCTACGTTTTGCCTATGGCGTTTCTACGTTTTTTAGTTACATATTAGGCAGCCATTTTTGTTATGTAACGCGGTAAACAAAAAAACATTTGAGTAACCCAAAAACTAAAACCATTCCGTAATGATTATACGTACATATTTGCTAATGTTTAGAGACATGAGAAACGTTACTTTATAACAGCTTTCATTCACGCAATGCACATGTTTAAAAGTAGCCTCCCTACCCGCCCACCATTAATTATGAATATCCCAAGTGACGATATATGCCTGTGTGGCAATTTAACTTAGTCCAGTATAATATTTCGTGTGTATTAGGGTAAGAGAGGAAGTGGAAAACGTAATGTACTTACATACATATACTAATACTAGTATAATCAGTGACACGCTATCTATCATTTTATGTAGGTACTTACACATACACATACATTAGAATGAAAATTACATGATTTTATGGTTATGCTTTTTCTTTGCAAGATTAAGTAGGTAAGTAAGTACATACTATATAATACATATTAAATCGTTTGACATTATAAATAGGATAGAAACGTCACCGAAACGTCGGGTGCTACAAATTTCACGCGGTAAATTCGTTTCTATCCTATTTTATATTATACATAAAATGAATATTTACCTACAAATGTTTAAACCATATGTTTTTCATTAAATTTTATCTTATCTCTTGATGGTAGCACTTTGATGGCCCTTTTCGCCAAGTACAAAAGAAGTATGTAGATAGAATTTTGAAGGGGCGATCTATGGGGGGGCAAAGCGGTTTAGTTTATGCCATTTTAATTTTAAAACTTCTGTTAAACAGAAAATATGTATTCTAAAGTTCTAAAAAAATGGGCGAATAGATGGAGAGTGGAGCGGCAGTAATTACGTCGTAAAAACCATATATTATATTATCAGTAAAAAGAATGAAAAGTTTCACAAAGTGAAAAGGAATTCAAAATTTGCCCAAAGTAATAATAGTAATTATATATATTAAACTCTTTATTTGCACCAAAAAAATATAAAAAGGCTAGTTTATTGCCACAGTGTAGTGGTACTTGCGTGCGTTGTGAAAATATAGATACCTAGAAAATAAGTTTGTCTGCATAAAATACAAACTACTATAATATTTAAAACTGAGAATGCCCGAGGTGAGGAAATTGGTATAAAGGAAGGTGAAAGTGTAGAGGTAAAAGGAAAAAGTGTAGATGTTTTAGGAAAATAATAATCGCGGTCAAAGAATATGAAATCCTTTAGAAGTGTATACCTATCCTTCTTTTAGTTATTTTTTGTGTTTCTTTAACTTCTAAAATATTTCGGCATGTTGATCCCCAATAGTTTAAGACTTTCTAGCAATGAATTTAATTCGTAGATACAAAATAATCATAAAACAAGGATGTATGGTTTCACCTCTCATTTTTTTTATGTATATGTATATTTCAAAGTCAAACGCAAGTCTTTAAGTCAAACGCCACATGAATTATTTTTGTAGAAACGTTTACACTTTGGCCCTTTCAATTTATCAATTTATAAGCTCGACTTGCTTTTACCGCCAATGGACTCGATTGCGTTTCTTAATGAACTAAAATCGGAACATAGTTCATGTCAAAGAGACAGGCCAATACGTTACAGCGGAATGTCAAATGAACCGTTGGCACTTTTCCGAATTAAAACTACCCACCGAAAAAATGGGGGCTGATCTAAGACCGCACGAAAGGTGTTTAAACTTATTCGGATGGCTATAGGTTCGGCAGGTAATTTTGGTGCGGGAAAACCGACGATCGTTCATTTCATATTCCGCTCTAACGTATTGCTCTGTCTCGTTCGAATGAACTGATTTTCAATTTTAGATCACAAAGAAACGCAATCGGGCCAATATTACAATATGTTTTTTTGATATGATGACAATTATTGATCATGAAGCCACTCTGTCTGTCTCAGTTTACATTTTTTTTTTGAATTTTAGAACACGTATTTCTGTGGAAACGAAATTTCCCTAAAATGGCAGTACCTAACTCAGAAAACGATTGAGTCTCAGAAAACGACCGATGGAGAGTGGCGAATCGATGGAGAGTGGAGTGGTAGAAATTACGTCGAAAAAAACATTACGTCAAAATAAGATTGTCTGCATAAAATACAAACTCTGACTACTTAGCCAGAATCAAATTAACCTCGTAAGCCATTACATAGGTATTTTGTTTCTCGAGCAATTGTTACATTTGAACTTTTGATAAACATAACATGACCATGACTTTAATGTGTGTGCTCTTATAATTCCCCCCCCCCCCCCCCCACCCCCCAAGAAAGAAAAGCCTAGTCAAAACGTCACACGAAACGATAGAAATAAACTACGAACGCACGACGTCACTGCCTAGCAAGGAAGCTAAAGGCCATAACTTATTTTAATCTCGATTGCAAGACCATCGATTTCAGAGGCGAGTCACGCATAGCGGTTTAAAAATATTTCGTAAACACGAAGGCTGGACAAACCAGAGACATAAATATAATCAGAACAACTCGACCATAGCAACGTTTGCTATGCATTTATTTCTGTGGCGCTACTAGTATGGCTAAAATTTTCAATGATAGATAGAAAACTAAACAAAAAACTTGCTACACTAGTATAGGACACAAACTTGCTATAATATCATATCCATTTAAGGGTCCAAGTAAACCCAAAAACGATAATTTCGTAACATCAAAATAAAGCCTTATTACTGATATATTACGAATTAGATAACATTAAATTTATATACAGATATGTAGATAAAGGTCTAAAGCACATTCCGATTTCACTCATTTCGTTAAATCCCTAAATACTATTAGAATTACATGGGCGGAAATCAATAAAAAGTTCAAAAATGTTTTGCCCAAAGTAATAATAGTAATTATATATATTAAACTCTTTATTTGCAGATAGACAATTTACATGACTGCCCAACAAAAAAGGAGTGTAATGTGCTCAAGATTCATCTATGTATGTTTCCTGTTTCTTTATTCCACCATAACTTCTAAGCGCTTGAACCGATTTAGAAGTGTGTGTGATTGTTAGAATCGTTGTGTCATCCTGGGTGTCATAGGGTACCTTAACTGACCAAATATCAAGTAAGGATTATAAATAGGATAGAAACGAATTAATTATGATTCGAATCTAACGAATAGAAACGAGTTAATTCGTTTATATCCTATTTATAATGTCAAACAACCGCGATAGTCCTTGATTTTATATAAAGTAAGTAGTTGTCTAAATGTCCAAATATTAATAAATTTACATAAATATATCATGTTTAGTGTCAAATTAAAGGCCAGTGAGTACATTCCGGAAATACACGTCAAATAAATATGGATAAATACATAGGTTACAAATATTTCATAAAAAAACAAATATTACTTAAAAATAATTATAAATACAATCACTTTCTGTAACGGCAGTCGTGTTTTTTTATTCTTTTTAATATATTTACCTGTATTTTTTCCTATAGAAAGATTTTTAACTCTTTTAGAGGGTTTATTAACTTAATGACTCAAAAATTGACATAGGGAAAAGCTATTTGAATAATTGTAATCTAAAATCTTAAAAATATTTTGGCTCGTTTTTATCGATATTTCTCACTATATAAAATACTATAAATCACTCATAGATATAGACGATTACGGATTAAAACTTTAATCACATGATACTTTAAACATTTGTAATTATATCTGTTATTTTGGTTAGGTACGCAATGTGTTGTTTTGGCACTTCCGCATGTAACCCCCTCCCCCCTCCTTTTTCTCCTTAAAAATTTTGGAATAATGCGACTCATGATTTTTAACAATCCTATATACATGCCAAATATAACATCACGCAGAACACAAAAGAAGTTAAAATGCTCTCAAAATTCAGCGGGCAATACAATGGATGTTTGGCGCCAAACCAGCAACATAGCTCTACCCACATACATCCGATGAACAAAGAAGCTCAGGATGGCGTCAGCTGACATTTAGGTCAACTAGATCTGAATTTTAGGCACGTTTAATGCGACGCTTTATTGCGACGCGCAGGAATCCCCGTTGCCATGGTTACTCGCCGCGCACACAACGCTCGCCGAGGAAAGTGCGACGATGTGGAAAAACACAGTTTCAAACGATTTCGCCGCAATTTTGATCCCCCGAAAAATTTGAATTTCGAACATTTTCGAGGGAATCATAAGCGCAGTTTGAAATTTGAATTTGGAACGTCTTATTTTTGTGTCTTGAATAATTTTCGAGCGGCCATATTGAAATATTTGACTTCCGAACGCTACTGATGCGATTTTTTAGTATCTTATAATACTAGAGTCTATAACACTAGAGTCTAATAATGACCAGCCCGCGACGCGATGCTTGTCAAGCATGCTTGATCATCTAGGGAGCCCTTTAGGAATAAACATACAATTACTAAACAAGATCACTGTGTTTCCTTTCGCGCCGCGCCCGCCTCGGTGAACGAGCAATATTACCATTGATTTTCTATAAAATCAATGATATTACTAAGGTCGCATACTTTAGTTTTTCTCTACAGCGAACTAAATGTGCGCGTTACAGGGATCCTAATCATCCCCGTGGCCCACAAGCCAAACTATTAAATCATATATATTTAATAATAATTAAATATGACTTTTACTATGCTGTTAAAAGTTGCAAGTTCTAAATGTGTGTAGCTATTTTTCTTCTCTTGATGTTCTTTCTTTTATCATTGTTATCCGGTTGCCATAGCAACTTAGAAGAGGGTGAATCAGTACGAGCAAGTAGGTAAGCAACTTTTGATGAAAAATTGTGGAAAAATAAAAAATATTTTTTTTGATTTATTTCTTCAATTTCTTTTTGGGATTTTCTAAAAAAAAATTTTTAAGTTTTAAAAGCGTTGAGCACAATGCGCTATCTACCGGTAAGGAAAATATCGCTAATATTGTTTATTATCGATATTTTACCTACTACTAGATGACGCCGCGCGCTCAACCCCTCGTGAAACTTTTATTTAACAGTCAAGTTAGGTACCTACTTCAAATGTCAAAATTTAAAAACAAACAAAAAAAAATTTTTTTGTTTTTTTTTTTTTTGTCAAAAGTTGCTTATTTGCTCTTATTGATTCACCCCCTTGAAGGCAGTTGAAGGATGCCGGTTAATTAAAACTCCTGTATTTAAAAAGTAATAAGCCCAAAGTGTTCTGTAGTAATAAGCATGCACTTGAAATTGTACGCCCTGTATGCAAACTATCAAACTATTTTGTACCAAAACATCTGTACTTCTAACATACAGTTATAAAATAAAGATTTTTATATCTATCTATCCATCTATCTATATGTAATGAGTCGCAAAGACTTTAAAACGACGACGATCTACCGATCCAGCTCCGCCTTAAGCCCGGCAAAGGCCAAGCCTCAAATCGCGAGGCACTGGGAAGAAGTCCCAGTGGGGCCCCAGTCCATGTGTACATAATTGCAGAATATTCCCCTTTTATCCCTACTCCTCCGATCCTCCACTTTTAGATAACTTATATAAATTCAATTAAAATTGCTAAACATTTGTTGTAAAATGTTGAAAAAAAGTAAACCGCTTTACATTTATTATTGCGATCACATATCGACCGTTAAAAGGTAATAGGGCATATTTTGGTCAAAAATGAGTGATGAATGCCATCCAACTTAAAATTATCCGCTTTTTCGAATTCGCTTATTCCCATGGCTCTACGATGACTTTTGTGTCACTTATGCCCATGCAAAAAACCGCGTTTTCGAAGTGTCATTTCGGCGTAAGCGACCGAGTTTTAGGCCTTTTTTACCCTAAAGGCGCTTGTACCCCTGTAAAAATGGCATCACTTTTGGTGTATAGTCGGTAACACGGAGCGCTGCTCCGTGGTCGGTAATGTATTTTTACTCCTTACTGGCGTAGAGATTCCGGGCGCTTACGGCTCTTTACCATTAACACCTGTTTGAAAAGCTGGAACTAATGCCTCTTTACCTTTGTCGTCAAAAACATTAGGCGTCGGTTACACCTTTTACTACCATTTACAAGTGTACCTTTTACTACCATTAGCACCTGTTTTGAAAGCTGGAACTAATGCCTCTTTACCTTTGTCGTCAAAAACATTAGGGCGTCGGTTACACCTTTTACTACCATTTACAAGTGTACAATAACAGTTGTCGCTAATACGCAATTACTAAAATCTAATTTGATATTGAACTCTCGGTTATACCTTACTCTCGGTATAACCTTACCTTGAACTGTCCGTTATACCAACTTATCTGTAACACTATTTTGTGATGATTGTGTTTGCTAAAAAAGTGGTGTTTGATGTTGTGGTGCAGTTTCCACTACAATATAGCATAACGATTGCTCTACTTACCAGATGATGTTTATGTGTATAAAAATAAGTAATTAGCGTACCTATCTACCTATTTTTATTTTGTGGGTCATCCTCACGATGTTTTTGCTAAGCACTGTTTCTTATGCTCCATTAAGTACCTTTCGGCATAATGATGTGAATCGTCATTTATCCTTCTTTACCCATTAAGTTATTCTACAGTCATGTGGCTTATGCCCTAGTACCTCTTGGTATGAGGACATCAAATGTAGCGTAGTCTTCTATACTCTTCGTTTTTTTCTGTGTGGATATAACTTACGCCGAAATACCTTATAAGGAAAATGAGATCAATTAATCTAAGCGATATAAAATCACATAAAACAACGCGGAATCAAATAAATAAAAGTGACAATTAATGCTTTTATTTTTCGTGCTGTTTCCATTTTCATGAAATGACAATAAATAAAAAAGTTATGTCCATTTTTCTGCAATTTCTAACTCAATTTGGTTTTTATCACTTAGTCCATTTTACCTGTCAACCGTCGATATGTAAAATTGTTTAAAGCAACGCTGTTTTCTTAATAAATAAATAAGTAATATTATAGGTAATGATAATAGTTATAATATGAAATGCTTCTGTCATCAATCAATAAACACCGGGGGCCAATTCTTTAAAAAAATGCATGCTGGACATGTCTTAGGTCCATCTGAATAGCATAGAGCCACGAATAACCCCTCCCCCCCCCCCCTGAAATAAAACAGCGAGCTCTGTCGAGATAGTGTGTGTGGCCGAGCTATCCACGTTTCACCAAGCCCGTCCACGCGAATTGGGTCAAGATAGTGGATTGAAACGCCGCACCGACGTATCTACTCGCGCCGTGTCCCGCCCATCGCCGTCTTCCTGAAATGTGGCACGTGGCCATGGGAAAACAAACACTGAAACGACTCTACGCTTAATTGGAAAATCACACCGGAAATTTACGACATTTACATACGCCTCGTTTTAGGGTAGCTCGGCAACGTTAAAGATCGATTAAACTAACACTGGATTTCCGTTTGAATGTCGCTTATCTCCATACTTCGATCGGAACAAGTGGAAGATTCGAATTTGGAACTATTTTCTCGAATTAGAATTTGAAACACTTTTGTAAAGACGAAAGCTGCGCTGAAAATTTAAATTTGGAACCATTTTCTCTAATTAGAATTTGAGACACTTTTGTCAAGACAAACGCTCCACTGTCGCATAACTTAATACCAAGTGGAAATTCGAATTTGGAACAGTTTTCTCGAATTAAAATTTGAAACACTTTTGCCAAGACGAGCGCTGCGATGTCGCGTAACTTCACACTAAATGGAAGATTCGAATTCGGAACAATTTTCTCGATTTTGAATTTGGAACACTTTTGTCGCGACGATCGCTGCGCTGCCGCGTAACTTCACGCCTACTTCGATCGAAACGTTCCAAGGTATCGAATGGTATCGAATTAGGAACGATTTCCTATTGTGCCTCGAATTTGAATTTCGAGCAATTACTGACAACATCCTGTTATGTTCGGTTTATTGTTTGGCGGGAGAATGCCCTAATTTTTCCGCGGCACACGCGGAACGGGTACGACCAGTTCGAGTAGCAGTGAAGCGGCTCGTAATTGCGTCATTTTGAGGGCGTCTCTTTGTATGGGACGCCATGAATAATGAGTCGTCCACAACCTTGGATGGGCAGCGGCAAGTGGCGTCACTCGGTCGCCCCGCGTACCGAGCGTCGCCCGGCGCCGGCTACTACCTACCGTCGACAAAGCCGCGTACAGATATATTCGCAACACACATATTGTAATGCAACAAATTTCCAAAACTTGCTTTGCGCTCGCGTTGATTCGTATATCCACAGCTTTTTCGGGCGGATACAATACAATGGCTTGATTGTATTGGGGACATTGCATTTTATTAAAAACTTTGTTTACACATAAAATACGCATTATAAAATTAAAAAAAAACAATAAACTGACAAAAGCGAATTTATAAGCAAGAGTAGTCGTAAAATATATTATCCTCGCAATTAAAAAATCATAGTGTTTTTTAAATTATCCATAACATCATTAACAATCAATTAAGTGCCAACTAATGAGTAGAAGCTACTAGCAGGGTTTAATGTCTTAATTGCCGAACTAATGAGTAAAAAAGTACAAGTCCATGTGGATTTTACTGCCACTTTAGGCCTAGCCCTTTATCGAGACAGTAATCTAGTGGTGTGTCAAGATCCAAGAACAGCCGTATCTTAAAAATATATAATATAGATTATATAATAAATTGAAGAAAATACCAAAAATAACAACAACAATAATAATAAAAATTATAACAAATATAATAGGTGACATGCCAATAGGATAATTATGTTAAAAATAAAAGTTAAATAACCTTAACAGCAAAAGAATTATCTATATATTCATATTTACACATTTTTAAGCATCTTAGATATTTAGACAAGAACTTTGTGTAGATTCGTGTGTTAGGAAAATTTAAAATGTATAGAAGTTTCAAAAAACCATTAGCTGTAGGTATTCAAAGAATATGAAATCCTTGCGAGGCTTGCATTTTGATTATTTTATTCTATATGTCGGAAGAACGTCATGCTAGTTCGTAATAGCTCAAGACTTCCTAGAATATCTTTGAAAGAAAACAATCAAAAAACAAGATTTTACAACTTTCATTGTGTGAATTTAATGATTTCGTATTTGTATTACGATTTTTTATTTATTTATTTATTGAAAGAAAAGCACAGTTTTATTAACTGCAGTAAATTATTGCATTGGCCCTTAGAGGCTTCATTGTAAACAGTAGCAAAATAGAGAGCACCGCGACCGAGTATATCTTCAAAAATAATAGTTTCTTCGACACAACATCATAGTAGACATAACGAGTCACGACATAATAGAATATAATCGTTTCTTCAGCATAACATCTATTATTAATCATGAAAGCAACTCGTCATTAGTTGGGTCATGTTTCAGAGGTTTATAATGCATATTTTACGTGTAAACGAAGTTATTTTTTAATTAAAAATGGCAGAAACTCCACTGGACCCCAGAAATTGCCGCCTTAAATTCTGGACGGTTGTTCGTAGTGAAGTTCATAGTGAGATTAATATAATTACTAAAGTACCTAATATGTTCTTTACAGTATGCCATTACACTCGTCGCTGTGATAATAGTCGAGATCACCCGCTTCATATGGGCTTTAGTTTAAGGAGAATATGGAAATGAATTTGAAGAAAAGAATCGACAGATGAGTATCTTCTGGCAGCTACTCGTGACAAGGATGAGTACGCTATCGCAAAGTGGGACATGTTCAAAACGATGTTGGGAAACCCAGTCACAAAGAAATGAGCACAAAAAAGGAATCTGAAAGTGGGTGTACTGAAGAAAATACTCGTACTTGTATGCGAATCGAAGTATCAACATATTATTATATAAATTATAGACCATATGGGATCCTAAAAAAACGTTTTTTTAAACCTGTTGGAAAATGACGTTTGCCGTGAACTCCGCAACTCCAAGTTGCGAGAGTTCGCAGTAGATGCTCGTTTCGCGCGCGCGATGCGTCACGCAGCGCGGACGCTGCATCGCGTGTTGCGTTGCTAATATGTGTACGCGGCTTAATATTCGCCACGGGCAATATTTAGAAAATGTCGAACCTGCAGCAACGATGCAGCGAGGGCAGCCAGCGCCACGTACAGAACCTGCTGCCTAGCATACTCGTAGACGGGGTTGATGCAGCCTCGCTGGTAGACGGTGCCGCAATCCGGAGAATGAGGCCCTGAAGAACTGGAGCAGCACGACCATGGGACTATGTGAGCTGCGCGGTAATCTCCAGGTCCTCCAGGGCCGCAGCACTTAAACTGGAAAACAATCAACTCATTATCATGCACGACAGAAAATACGTACTTACAATTTTATTGTGTATCATAAAAGCATTTAATTATCTTAAGTGCATACTTCTTTTTATGGTTTGATAAAACATGCTATGAATAATTTTATTATCCTATATACGTTTAGATGCTGAATGAATTGTACCACCCCAACCAGGAGTGCTCCTGAGACAATAAATCGAATACCCCAGGGTGCAAGAGTTTTTTTATCATTTAGCATTTTTAAAGTGTAAGAGAGGGAAAGGTAAATTAATCGATCAGTGTACTAATAACTTAGAGCCGATTATTATAGGAAAGTAAGAGGGTGATGATTTAGGGTTGTGAGAACAGTGAATAGTATTTATTGTCTTTCGTCCTTTAGATCTTTTTGTCCTGCCTATTGTTTGATATTTCCTCGTATCGTCGATATACTTGTCTATTCCTCTTCGCTAGTTTTCGTATCCGTTTCATCTATTTTATATATTTTCTGCACTGCTTTCCTCATTTTGGTATTGTCTTACACAAATTCTTCCTATTCTCCTTCGACTTGTCTAAGTATCCAATACCATGATTTAAGAAAATGTTAGATAATCTTTCCACGTGTAAATCTGGGTTTACTTACATCATTTTGAACATGATCCCACTTTGCGATAGCGAATTCATCCTTGTCACGAGTAGCTGCCAAAAAATACTCATCTGTCGTTAACTTCAAATTCATTTCCATATTCTCCCATAATACTAAAGCCCATATGAAGCAAGTGATCTCGACGATTATCACAGCGAAGAGTATGGTGGCATACTGTAAATAACATATAGGTACTTTAATAAGTATATTGTACACGCTCTGATTATATTTTTATATGCATATATACTTACGAAAAGTATATGCAGTCTACTTAATCCAAATACTGATCTCCAGCATACGTACGAAGCTACGCAAGAAAGTAATCCTACTAAAATTAAAGTTATAGCTGGGCCATCGGCGTTCCCGCCAATAAATTGGCGGTAGCTGACCAGTCGGTAAAGCAGGAAGCTGCTCGCGCCAAACAGCACCAGTCCGGAAATCTACCGGTGAGAAAGAGAATTGAACGTTACGACTGTCGTGTTTATTTTCGTAACAACAAGGGAAATGTCATTGCAAGCTAAAAATGAATGCATTCTCGAGCTAGAGAATTTAACAATTTGCTATAAGATACTAACCGCGCTTACTACATTAAAGATTATAACTAAACACTGCCAACACCGCACGCTCGCCATAGCAAAGTTAATATTTACACTACATTTGGGACACGGCGATTTCCCTTTTTAAAACACAAAAACGCGCGATTATACACTTCGCAAACTGTTGAACGAACGTTGCGTAGGTAACGTAACCTAATTTCTATACTTTCGAAGAAAATATATTAGTACAATCGGCCGCAGTCACTGTTGTCTTTCGTTGTACGAGCGAACGCGCTCAGCTATACGCAAGAGTGTGAAATATGAGAAAAGTGCGAGTATGTGAGTACTTTGTCCCTTTCAGCACACACATAGCACATCAAATTGCAATCTTATCTAAGCTATCGATATCCTTATCTTTAAAAAAAGGTGGGTTTGGCTTTAATCCATCTGATGAAACGCAATTTTGGTTGAAGCTGAAACAGCGACGCTTAAAAAACCCGCCAATTGAGTCAAAACGAAGAACAAAGATTTAATATTTATCAATAAATCGACTGATTTATCCTGGATTTATAAAGGAATTTTCAAAATTATGTCGCATATTTAATACATTACAATACAAACAACCGGGTCCCATCAAACTTGCAGAAGGCAAATTTGCAGACGGCAATCTTGCAGACGGCATTCTTGCAGGCGGCAGTTTTGCAGAAGGCAATCTTGCAGAAGGCAGTTTTGCAAATGTCAAAATGACCTAACCTAACCTAACAGAAAAACTTAAAACATTTTATTAAATGTTTAGTTTGATGTATAAAATTCATCCACTACAAGGATGCCGGTAGTTAATGTCACTTCGATTTTAGGGAAAGAAAAACCTAACCTAACCTAACCTAACAGAAAAACTTAAAAACTGTACTGAAGGTTGCCGCCTGCAAGGTTGCCGCCTGCAAGGTTGCCTCCTGCAAATCCGCCCTCAACAAATTTGGAGCTGTCAAAAGTGACATTCGTGCAAAATTGCCGCATGCAAAACTGGCGCCCCCCCAAACAACCATATAATTTTATTAAAATCGTGACTATTTAAATTTCTTCTGGCGGCAACACCGACTTCTGACGTTTCAAAAATGACAGTTCTCCGGTTGAGCGTCAAGTTTGCGTGTAAAGTAAATATTATTCTACGACGTGAATGTTTAAATTCGCTTTTTATTCTTTAATTAAAATGCTGGAATATCATTAGATTTTTAAAATGTATACGCTGGTTCATGGTTTTTACAAGTATGTCCTGCAGAAAGACGAATACTGCGTCCTGATTCTAGGTTTGGATAATGCTGGCAAAACGGTTGGTTTTCTAAGGAATTCTTTACGTCACGCTTTGATTAAATATGTTTAAATTCGTGTTTTTGTATTTTAGACTTACCTCGAAGCCGCCAAGACCAAATTTACAAGGAATTACAAGGGCATGAACCCGTCGAAAATTACTTCGACCGTTGGCCTCAATGTGGGAAAGATAGACGTAGCTGGTGTTCAGCTCAGTTTTTGGGATCTGGGAGGGCAATCCGAATTGCAGTCTTTGTGGGACAAGGTAGGAAAAAATACACAGCCCAATATATTTATATTTTGGCAAATAACTTTTGCTTTTCTTTGCAGTATTACGCTGAATGCAATGCCGTTATTTATATAGTAGATTCGTCGGATCGAGAGAGAATCTCAGACTCCAAAGACACTTTCGGTGAGTTCATCAGGAGATTTTCTTATTACTTTCTCGGCCCACCAATCAACGAGGAGTCAAAGTATTGTGATGGGTCAATTTAATTTTTGTTTCGAGATGAAGACAGAAATATCTACTTTGACTTTTTGAGACGATTAAGACTATTTCCAGATGGAAGTCTGTTTGTCTGTGTATATTCCTCCACAATGGCACCCACACGCTTAATCTGATTGAACTGAAATTTGGCATGGGCATCATTTAGTCATGGCAAGAGTTGAAAGGTTGTGTTTAAAATCGGTCCACCAGGAAGGGCACTATTCATATTTCAATCTCAAAATATTGCACTTAGAGGCTTGAAGTTTGATACTCAGATGCCTTATTGGGCCGAAATCACATTGTGAAATTTTGGTTGGAATATCTCATATACAAGTTACACTAACAATAATAAATTCCGCCATACATTTTAATCAAATATTAGCGCCATGTGTTGGCGCTTGGCCAAACCCCTCGCATAGCCGAGATACGAACCGTGTTGCCTGAGGCAGTTGCAACGAAACAACCGGGTTCATCCGCCGGCCGAGAGAGGGCACTCATCGATTTTATTTATGAAATGAATATTCAGATGAAATCAGTCCTTGACTACTTGCCGAGAAAGTCTTGGGGTGAGACAACCTTTCATTTAATTTTTTTATGTACTAAATTCTGAACCGTATTAATTTCAGATAGGATGATATCGTCAGAACATTTAGTCGGGATTCCTTTATTAGTATTGGCTAACAAACAAGATATTCCGGATTGTATGGGAGTTCACACGGTCAAGCCAATTTTCAGTGAAAACGCACATTTGATTGGTGCGAGAGATATTATGCTGATGGCTACTTCGGCACTTACTGGGTTTGTATTTTGTGTTAAACTAGAGTAAACATGTAGCATAAATTATCCACGAATAATATTAAACATGCTATCTCTGAGCATGTATCAAACTAAATTATATAAAATGCAGCGCCATCTGTTGATTAAAATATCAGCTGTAATTAATCTACGGTTTGCGTCTTCGCTAAAGGATTGCGTTGTTGATAACGGACAATGGGTTGTGCCCATTCCCAATATACAATTAGAATGGTATACAAATGTAGAATAATTCAATTTACTGAATTATGAGTAGATATATTTCGAGTTATAGCTTCCTAAAGATTTTTTTACTATCAACTTTTGGATATTTGGTATTTTGGTGTAAATCAACAGTAACGAAGGTGTAAATCAAAAAAGGTTTTAGATGATTTTCAGCTCAGATTTTAATTTATAATAATCTGTAAAAGAGAGTCTCCTCATATCCAAAAGCATATTTTTACCAAAAATATGGGTATATTGAAAAGTGATCATTGGTATATCTGTGTATTCGGGGACTTCTAATCCTTTACTTTACATAAAACTAAACAAGAAAAATTGAAGGAAATGTTTTGAGAAAACAACTTCTTTATCACGATCCTGGCATCCTAGGTTTGCCCTATCACACCCATTATATATTAGTTTTAAATTATTATTAAAACCTATTTTCTTTAAAAAACAACACTTTTTTATATTTAACCCTTCGAATAGCGGCATAATTTCATGGCAGACCGCGGCAATTTATTGGAATTTCTTGCAATATCGCCGCGCTCGACAAAAAGTACTATAACTATGGAACTACTATAGCAATCATAAAAAGAATAACTGCAATGATCGCATTAAAATTTCGTATATAGAATATTGAAATCTCATTTTGTAAAACAATTAAATAATTATGAATGTCATTATGAGAAAGTCAAAAAAGTGAAAAAAAACTCGGCATTTCTAACTTGTACTTGTCTTCAGAAATTGCCCTATTTAGAAATTGTAAATACTATCGTGATCTTTATTAGATTCTCTATCAAAGGTAATGCTTTGTTTTGCTTATTTACATACAAAAATATTTAGATATTAGCTCATAAAAACCAATAAAAATTTTGATTATTTCTTGGAAAAAAGAATGATGATGTTTGACTATGAAATTTTACCAGAAATATATGCGAAATGACGTGCGAAATTATTCTAGCGGCCGTCTATGTATCTATGGTAATAATAAGATATTTGGTATGGATTTTAGGATGCGTTCGAAGTAGAAAATAATATTACTGTGCTCTCCGGGAGCAAGCCGCCAATATTGGTTGTTACGTAGTCAACAGTGTTCTGATGTGCAACCAAATTTGGTATTTTTAATAAATCATTCAACTTATAGTTACATACAATTATTTACAATATTTTTAAAATTTAGAGACCGCATCGATTTAGATGGCCCGAAGCTGATTAGCAAGAGAAAAAATTGTCTCTCACAAACTCTCACAAATACAGGTAGTCTCTCATAAACACCCTTATCACTCCAACTTTTAAGTGTGTATATCGACCGGCAACTTATTCTCGTCTTATTTTGAATTGCGTTTTTTGTCCTATTTTGAAAGTTTTTTATTGACAGACTTTAAATGTTACCAGATGTGAAAAAATAATATTAAAATCATTCAAAGCAATCTTTATTCATTTAAGAAGTAATATAGTTTTGATTACAAAATTTATATTATTAAGATCTGACTGTCTTCACTGACTGCCTTCACTATTATTTTTATCTCTAAACAAGTACCGTTAAACATGATGCAACCATGACGCAACCCTGACGTAACCCTGACGACCCAAACAATATCCAAAGTAGCACACGCTTCAAAACAGAGGTAAGTGGCAAGCACACTTGGAGTAGAATGCCGCACATCAGTGGTGCTTAAAAGGCACACTTGGAACGATAAGGGCTAAGTTTAGTTGAACCCTCTGATTTGAACTGTTACCCGAAAAATATCATGTGTAAGCACTTTTTCACTACATTTGAATACATTTCTGTTTATGGCAAGAAATATAATCCGAAAATAAAACCTTTAAAGTGCCAGGGTTCCTTGCCTTCTGAAAGACGTTCCGACTATAGGTTATACATAAACTCCATGATTTTGAGTTAATAAATTTTTTACGCTTTCAGTTTTGTGCTTTGTACAGAACAATGATAAAATGTAGTAAATAAGTTAGAAATCTAACAGACTAATGGAATCACATTAGCTGCAGTGTTTGGTGATAAAATGATAAACCTACCTAGTTGTACGGTATTTCTACAAAATTGTTGGGTAATTATAATTAGAGAGTTTAATTATATCGTTCGTTGCTTTATTATTCTCTCGGACTATAACTTTAATAATGATATACCTTCAGTTGCTTTGTCAATATTTAATATAAACAATCATTTATTTGCACAATAATTTTGTAACTGCTCGCTCATTAGGTTTGGGCCCACATCTGTTCATAGTCGCCTACATCTGTTATTGGACATGGTATCCACAGAAAATAAAATATAATTGGCAGAACATCAGTCCGAATTGGCAACACACTCTCGAATGAATACGAGATACTCATTGGTGTCCCGCAAGGTTCGGTTCTGGGTCCAACCCTGTTCAAATGCTGATATGAAATGGATCATTCTCTCAGCCTGTCGATTTTCTGCTGACTACACCAAGTATTTTGCCGACACATGCATCGCAGATGGATCCATAGTGCGAGACTTGGCAGCCATATACGAGGGGGTACCCAAAAGTAACCGGAATGGCAGAGCTGTGGGCGGGGCTTTTCTAGTAAACACTCCTGCCGGTGGAGCGGTGAAGCAACTCTTTCTGTGTTCAGTGCACTTGTTGCTTTCCCCGAATAAGGTTAAACTTGTTACAGTGCATTTTTTTGTAAAACCATTTTCGTTTGCTCGTCGTTTTCTGTAATGTCGGACTTAAGTAAACAGCGTGCGGCTGCTCGGAATAAATGCTCGGAAAAGAGGTTCACAGAAGACTGCTTAACAGTGTGCGAAAGAGGCCTAATTTATGGCAAATGGGGGACTGGTTTCTCCACAATAACAATGCACCTGCTCACACTGCCTTACCAGTTCGGCAGTTTTTGGCTAAAGATGAAATGAAATGAAATGAAATGAAAATGAAATGAAATGAAAATGAAATGAAATGAAAAATACCTTTATTGTACTAACAAAAAAAAAAAAATACATGGGTAAAGAAAACTTAAATTCTATTTTAACTTAGTACAAACGGCGGGCTTATCGTTTCACGATTTCTTACAGCCAACCGTGTAATATTAAATAAAAGTATCAATACAGCTCACATACATAAACATATACACATAGATATACATATACATACATCCAAATATACATACATACATAAAAAAAAAAAATATATATATATATAATTTATAATATAATATATGTATATTATAATAATAAATACATAGAAGCTACAGATAAATAATAATAAAAATAACTGCTTATATAAAATGATAGATATTACAAAGTTCTTATGCTTCTATCCAGTCAACAACCCAACGAAAGGGGGAAGGGGGGAGGGGATAGGGGGAGGGTTGGTTCTTAGTTAATATTTTGAGGGAGAAAATGTTTTTTTCAGTAACGCCTTGAAACAGGGCAAGGATGTTGCATGACGAATAGCATGCGGAAGCTGGTTCCAAAGTCGAGCAGAATGGACGCTAAATGAGTTAGTGAAAAAAGAAGACTGATGTAGTGGAATTGCTATGGTGTTGTCCTGGCTTGACCTGAGTGGAACACCATGACTTCCTAACGGGAGAAAGAGGTCTTTAAGGTAAGGAGGTGCTATGGGACTATTTAGGACTTTATAAAGGAGTGAGAGGGCGTGCAGATTTCTGCGCTCACGAATTCGAAGCCAATGGAGTCCATCGCGATATTCGCTTACGTGATCAAATTTACGCAAGTCGAATATATATCGTATGCAGATATTTTGTAGCCGTTCGAATTTATCCAGTATCTTCTCTTTCATATCTATAGTACCGACATCAGCATAGTCTAGAATTGGAAGTAGCAGTGTTCTTACTAAAGTTTGCTTAGTTGCTGCTGGAAGGAATCTCTGTAACCTTCGGAGGCTATGAAGGCCATTGAAAATACGACGACTAATTTGGTTGGCGTGTGCCTGCCACGAAAGAAATTCGTCCATGACTATTCCAAGATTCTTGACAGATTTGGTATACTCAATAATATTACCGTTTATTTTGAGGGGTGACATTGACGTTTTGTTAGTATTAGACTTGAGTTTCTGGCCACCAATCACAATCGCTTGTGATTTGGCTGGATTTATGATTATGCCATGTTTTTCGGCCCAACTTGATATGTGTTCTAAATTAGAGTTCATAGTCGACACGGCAGAAGGCAGGTCATCAGGTCTGGCATGGAGGTAAATTTGAAGGTCATCAGCATATAAATGATAGGATGTAGTTAAGCCCTTGGCAATCGGGTTAATGAAGATAGAGAAGAGCAGTGGGGATAGGACACACCCTTGCGGGACACCAGCTGTGAGCTCGAGCAAGTCTGATTGGCCCTCAGACGATTTAACACACTGGTAGCGTCCGCGCAAGTAGGAGTCAAACCAACTCACCACTCCTCTAGAGATATTGAGCGATCGGAGTCGCTCAAGGAGAAGTTCAAAGTCGACAGAATTAAATGCGCTACTGAGATCAAGCAGCGTGAGAATAGTTAGTTTTCTATCATTCATAGCGCGTCTAATGTCGTCGGTAACTTTGACTAGTACAGTAGTGGTACTGTGACCAGGGCGGAAACCAGACTGAAGGGGATCTAACAATTTGTTGTTATCTAAGAAATTATTAAGCTGGGTGTAAACAACCCGCTCTAAAACTTTGGAGAATATTGGTAATATTGAAATAGGCCTGAAATCTTTAGCAGAATCTGGCGATTGGACTTTAGGGAGGGGTATGATAATAGCCTGTTTCCATAAATTTGGAACTACTGAATTAAAAATAGAAAAATTTATAATATGTGTGAGTGTAGGTAAAAATATTTCAAGTATTGGTAGGATGAGGTCTTTGTTTATGTTGTCACATCCATACGCTCTAGACTTAATTCCTCTTACTATTCTTCTTATTTCCGCTTGTCGAACTGGAGAAAACGTAAATTTGCTTACATTATGCGGAACCTCCTCACGGATAGACTTTATGGAAGCAGCCTTTGTATCATCCTCAAGAATACATGGTGGTTTTGCAAAGTGGGCGTTGACAACATTTAGGTCAAATTTGGAGTTCATGGGGTTTGACGTGGTTTTACCCACTCCGAGGGAATGAAGAAATTTCCAGGTGTTCTTTGGGCTCGAATTTGCAAGATTACGACAAATGTAGGATCTTTTGGCATTACGACACACTTGGTTACATTGATTCCTCAACAACTTAAACGAATTCCACAGTTCATCGGAGGGAGCACTTTTGAATTTAGATTTAAGTTAAAGATAAGATGACTCCTTCGACGAATGAAAATGGACATGAAAGGACATTGTTTTAAAGACGTAGAAGAAAAAAAAATGGAGCTCGCAGGTCATACAAACAAATGAGTTCGAACAATGTTTCCAACAATGGAATTATAGATTAGACAGGTGTATAAAGTTAAATGGAGAGTATATTGAGGGTTTTAAATCGTAAATCGGCAACGGTTCTATTGTGAGTCGGTTCCTCTGGAATCTAAGATTTTGATTATTTTCAATTTATTCTTTGCCTTTCTGGAAATGCAGGCGGCAGCGGATGCTATGAATATTTGCGACAGATATGAGGTTTATTAATTAGCAAAATTAGATTTCAATATCTTGATATATTATTACAATGAGGAAGAACCCGGAGTTAACAGTATAATTTTTGACGAGGAAGCGGGTTTCTTCCGAGTAGAGGAGTATAGTTCGGAACCTGGGTGCACCTGAAATAACCCATTACTAGTGTACGTGTCACCAAAGATCTTGATCTTTTCTATAAGATAATCATTTTCTTCCTTCTCTAAAACTACGATTTCTGCATCTTAAATCCTATTGCTCCAGAGGGGGAGTGAATTGGTGGCAAGGTGAACGTTCAATTGCTGAAAGATAACCTACCACAGCCGGGCATCATTCAGGAATCCACACATTCACCCCTAGAAGTATATTTTATGTGGAGCCCGTCCCTGATTGATGAATTTCATGGCAGTTCTGTTTATATTTTCTTGACTTACTTTTATTTTTTAGGGATGGAGTCGATGAAGGAATACGCTGGCTGGTTGATTGCATCAAAAGAAACAAATCCGAGAGGCCTCCAAGGAATCACGAAGACGCCTTATGATTGAACCACAGAAATATTTATTTTAAGTTTCCTAATAATAACATATTATACCTAAAACTGACTGTGAATAAAGAGGACTAATTTGTTTACTTATTGTTTATTTATTTATTTAGACTTCACTCTACTGCAACCTACCGAGCTAAAAGTATAATTTTAGTTTTGAAATTACAAGTTCCCATGTATAACGAATGATAAGAGCTAAAACGTAATCTTTACCTGCGATTTTAGAAAGGATAGCAGCTGATAAAACTTTTGATAACATTTAGTGCACCTGTTTCATTCGCTCGCTCATGGTGCCCCTATTCTTGTGGACAGTGTTATCAGCACGACGATTTACTCATAAACCTAGTGGTATTTGGTTAATTGCGAATGAGGCATCAGTAATGTTTATTGTTTAAACTGTGATAGTGGTAAACGTGAAGTGCTGAAATACCTATATTGTGTGAATAACAAAATGTATCCAGCATATTACGAACAAGATTGGAGCGTGCTTCCCCCAGAGCATAATCGGAGGTAACTTTTGCTTGTTTTGCGATGGCGGAGTTTGATAGAACGATTTGGAAAACAATAATCTAAAAATATGTTATTATTTAGCTACCAAGTTAAATCCCGCGCCCTGCAAAAAAAAAAAAAAAGAATCAACATCGCGCCTATCTTCATAAAATAAACAGGAAACTATTTATAGAATTTTGGTCATCCCAAAACGCTCCAAATGAATTATAATTATTATACACTCGTTGTGAAATAATCGTAAATAATTGTTTCAAATCGAAATAATAATTTCGTGATTAATCAGTGGCGGCCATATTGAAAATTGTGGAAGTTGTACACATAGGATGGTCAGCTGTCTTTTTATCGTGGCAATAGCTAATTTCTTTACAAAACTACGTTTGAGATCCGCGTAAATATTAGCAGTGTCTTGCAATTCAAGCATATATTTATCTTCACTTTAATGAAATTCTGCGCGAGAATGTAGAATAGTTTGGTTATTTTGGTTTTCGTAGGTGGCAAGTGCGGGTGTCTTCGTATTCGAACTAGCCGAGCAAATGCTAATATTTTGCTTTTATTGTGATATCGGACGATTGTATGCTCATGCCATATCATTTCAGTGATATTTTAATTGATTTTTAGTATGTGTTGACGTGTGTAAACCTCCACCGACATTTTGACAGTTGACCCAAAAATCCTCGACCTGTGTTTTTATATTTCATTTATTTTATTACTTAATTGTCCGCGGGTGTATCACTAAACGATCCAGCAAGATGAACGCTTCGGAGTCCGGGTAAAAATGCACACTCATTCGCTGATTTATAACGTGCAATCTGTTGTTTTGTTATTCTATAATTTTCTGGTTATTTTCAGGTTTAACCCGGCGTTTAACATCGCTACGATAAAACAAGTCGTAAATGAAGCGATTGAAAGAGGTGAGTACAGTTAATTTAGTAGATTTTGGCATTTGAAAGAAACATATGCTCAGCAATGTTGACGTTTTAGTGAGGCTCGAGAGAGTGATTTTGAGTGCCCGAAGACACGTCAAAGGCTTTCTTTTCTTATTTCGGAATTATTGCAGTATAGGTACCTTTCTCAGAAATCGAAAAAACAAAGAAATACTACTAGGTTAGATCATTGTAATGCTAAATGTGAAAGAAAAAAGCTTCAGACGCGTAAATTTTCGAAACCAAATTTACATACAAAAAAAAAAAATTTTTTTTTTACCTCAGTTTTTAAGGTTGTTTTAAAAAAACGTAACCTAACCTAACCTAACCTACCGCCAAATAGGTGTTTATGTATTATTTTTAAAAAAAACTACCGAAATGTATGGGTTTGGCGCTTTTTTTAATGCCTATATCTCGCTTATTTATTGAGACCGAATAAATATTATTGCAGATTCGGAATCAGCATGGTGAATATAGTCTAATGACGTTAAAAAATCAACAATCTAGAAGAGGTACCTATACTGCAATAATACCCTTATTTCACTTGACCTCTACTGCGAATGAGGCAGAAATTCTAAAAGCTATGATGTACGTCGGAAGATAGCGTTTACTATATACAGTTAAACATTCTCTTTTCCCAAAAAATAGTAAAATCTAAACATCTACCGAAACGACTACAATTCATCATATACTTTGCAGCTTAGCGTTTGTAGTTTGCCAGTGAAATTCTTGGTATATAACCAATTTCATCCTAATAAGAACCCATTACTTCAGCGTTGATTGCAGCAACATTGTTTGTAGACAATACCGTAATACTTGCGGGGATGCCAAAAGAACTTGAAAAAATGAACAATCTGTAGAAAGGCTGAAAATGAACGCATGTCATGAGGTTCTATGATTGTAAATGTGATGATGCAAGTCGACGAGTACACTTAACTAGTAACGACCATCAAACTCTGCAGGGACTTCTTTGCTCGGGAGAGTCGACAGGGGGATTCAGCTGGAAATCATTGGCATGCACAGCAAAAAGGCATAAAAGCACTGCTTATCTTTTGCTACTAATGTATTTTTTTATTATAATTGCTCGCACTCGCCCATTCGCGTCTAATACTGTCTAACGGGTGCCCGCGTAATGGCTCTGGATAAGCCTTATGAGAGAAGACGTGCAACGTAGCTCTGTATTCTCCTCGTTCGCAGCGCTCGAGCGCTTGTTGCGGCAATGGCAGTTACTAGAGGTGCCTCGTCAAGATTATACATATATTTACTCATCACGCATTCACTCAAATAATTTCTTCTTGCTTATATGCTCTTGCATGATCCGTATCATACTAACGCCATCGGGCGCTATGGGTTGATCTACGAGCACTGCTTTTAAATAGTGGAGAACGATCGACAAGGTGATTTGTGTGTTCCTTGTGCTATACCGCCACTCACTGCCACATCCTTTTAAATTAAAACAGTAGATGGCACTACTATTTTTTTTAAAAGGCTTTTTTTTCAGTCGTTTATCCAACCCCTTACGATTTAATATTTTAAACACAGGTGTTTTTATTTATTTTAGTTTTTATTAATTTGGTTCGCATTTAAAGGGTTGTTAAAAATGGTAACAAAATAGGTACAGATTCTGTCAACTCTTAACCCCTGGGTGGCCACGCCCGCCGATCGGCGATTTTGTATTATCCGTATTTATGCGATTATCGGCTCTATTTTTCCTTCCACTGCGGTAAAAGCCTGTCATTAAAGCCTGCCATGGAATAATCTACCAGTATACAATTAGTATGCTTGCACAGACATTCTACAAAGACATTTTCGAGGACTTCAAAAATTTTGTGTGGAATGACTGGCTTCCGAAAGGTTAATATAGATACTTCGCTATATTCCATAAGATGGAAATTTACTCTGGGACTCTACTAGTAATTATAATTTAATTAACCCGTTGAGTATGAGTCAACCAAATCTGGTCGCGAAACAATTATCCGTTGAGTACGAGTCGACCAAATCTGGTCGCGCGTTTTTTTCACTTCTTTGACGTTCTCATATTTATTCATAATTATCTAATTGTTTTACAAAATGATATTTCAATATTCTATATTCGAAATTTCAATGCAATCATTGTGCAGTTGTTCTTTTTATGATTGGTGTAGTAGTTTCGTAGTTATAGTACTTTAAGTCGATGTCGCCGAAAATCCTGCAAAAGAGACAGATGCATCCATGAAAATACCCATTTACTCCAAGGGTTAATGTCTATTGAAAAAGGTCAAATGGTGACTGACACGATTTATTTCTGTTGATGACTATTTATATATTTGTTACAAACTTTCAATCAATTTAGAAAATCATCAAAAAAAGGCAATAAAAGTGAACAACTCTAATCCTAAAAAATATACAGGTGCATCGCTTGGGGGGGGGGGGGGGGCTCCGCTGCCACCCTTAACCCCCAAATTGCAATTTGCTGTACCATAAGTGGATGTCTACTGGACAAGAATGCCTTGGGGCCTTTTCTGCTGCAGCGAGGGGGGATTTGAAAGCGGACTGTAGTGTTTTCCAACTTACATAACTCACCCCTAACTCGATCTCATAGGATTTTCTACAGCGGTGGTTGCAGTTTTTTGCAGATAATGGGAGCGTCCTCTGGTCTTGAAACAGCTTGGATGTACTTGGTCTCACTGAATTAACTTTCACCGAGACAAATCAATAGGTCTTTTACGGGATGAGCCTTTTATTTTCCGATATTACCCCAAATTTGAATTTTACAATTTTACTATTATTTTTCGATTATACAATTATATGCGCGGATGATACGAATTTTGCTAAGAATATGGCAAACGTATTATTTTTACTCCCGCTTGAATGCTTCAGAGCTATTTCGAGCAGAGCCACCAACCGATGAAGACTGGCGACATTTTCTTAAAAAAAATTGATCCTGATTGCCCAACCGACCCGCCTACAAATGCCGTGGTTGGTTTAAATTTTATAATGGCAAACGTCACTCATAGCTGCCGAAGTTTCATTACGAATATTTTACATACCTTTCCTAATTCCAACTAGTGCTTTTCCCGATGCAATATTAAGGAGCTAATTATAAGATGTTTCACGCACGCTTAAACTTACTATTTACTGTATAATTAGAATGAGTTACTTAAACTAATAGCTTAAATTACAATGCAATGTCCGCAGTAACATTAATACTTCTATATACAATATGAATATACCATTCTTTAAACAGCTTACTCTAACTTATTCGAGACGACTATGGTTGTGATCACCTATCCAACCGAATACTGTAAATAATAGTAAAACGGCGTCGAGTCTCACCTAGCTATTTAAATTATTTACATTTAAATCTATACAATGATGCTGTAGTAATGTATCAAATATTCTAATTAGACGCTTATCACTAATAGGTACTTGATGTTAGGCGGTATTTATCAAGCATTCTTCGTAGCCTCAAGTTTGAACATTTATTTTTTGGTGACTTAATTCATAATTACTATCTAAACGGATATCTCTTCAAATTTAGCTCTGAGGATAAAAAATCGGAGTTGTGGGACAAAGCAGTCCTAAGGGTGGACCGTGATTTATGGGTTCTTACAGACCTCCTTTGTGGAGAGAGTAACATAAGACTTCCTTTAAGATACCACAAAGATGAACTAGCCGCAGGCTAAATAGCATTCTAAGCTATGGTTTCTTAAGACTTTTGACTTAAGACTAGTGAGAACGATCATTATCGTTAAGACTTCCTGAGGTGACTGGTTCGCCCATTGTTTTTGACACCTCTATGTGTATTATTATTTTGAGTGCCATGTCCGATGCCAGACTTAGGCCACTATGAATCCTATCATCGCCTACCTTGCCTAAACTGACTGGGCTGTTCGTATTCATAGTCAATGTGTAACTAGGAAAAAGATTGTAATGATTATACTTTGCCCTCCACACCGCAGTTGGAATGTCGTTAGAGTGAATTCTATTATGTCGTTCCATGCCCAGTCTAGAACTGAGGATCTCGCTATATTTATTCAGCATCGAATTTAGTGGTATTTAATCCACTAGGGGTCCATCGCTCTACCACGGGGAGCTCCTCCCCTAAGCTAAGCGGTTGGCACCCCAAATGATACTAGGTTATTAGCCGCCCGGTGTTAGGCATTAATTCTTATGGCAGGTAATTTTATACTTTTGATATAGAATAGTGAACAAATGAGGCATACACTGACTTGAAAATAATATTACTGGGATGCGAATTACAACATAATGCACACATGCAATATTTTTTCATTATTGCTTGTTGGCGTTTTGAATTTACAAAGGGCATCGCTTTGTTTCTACTTTACGATTGTTTCATCATTTAAATATTAAAGTAAGCATGACAAATAATTTCTCCAGCAGCTTAAAATGAAATTGCTAAATATAGGAACGATTTGAAATGTTTTTTAATTGGGTTGTTACAAAAGGTTGGGGAAATTCCACTCTCAGTGCATCTGTTCTACGTACTGGATCTAAGTTCATGTGATTTTGTGATTTCAGTGAGAATGCCCACGCCAACGCGGTTGAGAGACCTAATCAGACAAATCAGAGCGGCCAGAACAGCTGCCGAAGAACGATCTGTTGTAAATAAGGAATGCGCTTACATTAGATCAACATTCAGGGAAGAAGACAGCGTATGGAGGTTTGTAGATCGAATTTCTCTAGTCAGTAAAGGCAGGTCTGTATTGCCCATGGTAATTGACACTGTGACTTACCGTATTTACCCAACCGCCGAATAGACTCATTTGAATCAAGATAAGAGACATGAGGCTCTGTCTAGTCATAAAAATATTTTTTTTTTTTTAAGTGGATTTGTGGAGTGAACAAACAATATGTGATAGCTTAGGTAATCTTCCGAAAGAGACCCTAATAGTTTATGGAAGAAGCAACATGTTTTGCTTCATTCTCTGATTTTATAGTATAACTAGTAGCATTAGTAATTTTCGGGTACCGATCACAAGAAAGAAAATTACTACTACAAATTAACGCTCATGGTCTGCCAGCCAAATCATTGTTTTATCTCTTTATACATCTTGATATCGCTAGGAAATAACTAACTGATTCCTAGAAAGAAAATCTCATGTGTTGGCTTCGAAGGTATGCTACCACAGCTGGTCATTAGTCCGGGGTACACAGTTCCTCCCCCAGAAACGTAATAATAATATTATGAGGCTCGATTGGTCGGTGAATGCCATTGCAGCTCCGTTGGTATTCATTATTTATTGTATTGGTATACAAGTGGTTAATCTTTTATTCAAAATTTATAATAGATTATTATTTAATCCTATCAACATGATTGACTTAATTAGGAGCTTAAATTTTACAAATACAGTAGCAGTAGCAAATAAGTCAAAGTAGGTGATTTTCTATCATATGAATTACAATCTATATTTGTATTCTGACCTGAATTTGTGTTGTAATTTAAGCTAAACAAGAGGAAAGCAGAATAGTCTAGATGAGCCTGTAGATAGAGATGGGACATTCAAATTTATTTGTGCCAATATATCTTTCACATTATTTATTATAGGCTTGTGCAGGAAAGTGATATCGATAAATGTAGAGTGTAACAATTTCGGTATAGTAAGGGATTCATAATATCTAGATGACTTTTTGTAGGGATGAAATTCAGCGGTCTTAGAAATAAAAATATTCGTAAAACGACGTTGACCATGTGTTTTACTAAACGCGTTTAAGGGCTGTTTACCGCCCGTTTTGAATGAGTCCGTTATGTTGAGAAATAAACGCATTTTAAGCTTCATTTAACTAAACAATGGATACACAACAGTATTAAAGACACATAGACTTTTTACCCCGGTAGATTTTGATTAAGCGGTGGACGGACATTGATTACACTCGAGTCGACTTAGTTTCCATTCGACTAATTATAACATTATTTCATTGAATACATATAATACGGTATATTATATTGTTTTTAATGTTGAAATACATGTAAATGCTGCATTATATTTTAAAAAATATTTGATACAATGTTTGATTTAATACATATAAAGGCAAAAGTCGAGATTTCCAGTCGACTCGAGAATCGAGATTAAGTCGACTATTTCTTGATTTGTGCATTGCTACAAAAACGGGACTGTCATGTCTGCTGGCTTGTGTTCGGGTCGTTTAGTTCCTCTAATCTCGCTTTTCGTTTCGTTCATTTGTGAATTTCGGTTTAAAATCTTAAGTCGTCGAGAACAAATGGATGAAATTGCGGTCGATAAATCTTCCAATGACGCACACGCCTCTTTGCCTAGGCCTTGATGGCAGACAGTCTTTCCATGACTTCCAAGTCCTCTATATAAGTATTTTCTTCAAGCGCATCGCGAAAAGCTTCAACATTATTTGATTTTCGTGATTTAATATGAAAATTTTAAAAACGACCGGCTATGATTATCTGACAAATTGGCAGATGACAACCAAATGGCTCTTACACTTTCAAACCCGAATGCATCCAAACAAAAACATCAAAATATCAGCTGTTTGTTGAGCGTCGACCATTTTACAGCCTAAAATGCCCTTAAACTAGGCCCAGCTGGTGGCTAACGGCATTTTAATCCTTTAGGCCTCGGCCCCTCAGCCGATTGATAAGTTGATGTCCCAAAAAATTTTTAGTAAAAATTAGTTAAAAATTGAATTATGACACTGTCTCAACATTAATTACTGCCAAACCACTGTACCCATAATTAAAATAAAACATATTAACATAATAAAACATAATAAAATAAAACAAATTAAATTAAAATTAAATTAAAACGGGGCCGTCACGCTGAATCGTGTTGGGGTTAAGAGTCATGCATTGCCAAGCTCTGTTCAACGGGTGGTCAAAGCTCGGTTAAGCTTAGGTAATGTTTATTTCTCACATTATTTTTTAAACAGCCATCATAAGCCTTGTTTAAATTTAAAATGCATTTATTTCTAAGGCTGCAGGCGTTTAATAAAAATCTTCTCTGGACCTGTTTAATTCGATCTATGTATCTATGGTGTGCGGATACAAGATAACCATGGCGAACTCAAATTATGGCTTATGCTAGTGTATTCTGTATTAACATTTTTCATTTGTATATTTGAAACAGATGTCGAAACATAGCGAAGCTTCTATATATCCACATGCTGGGCTATCCTGCTCATTTCGGTCAATTGGAATGTCTGAAACTAATAGCCAGCACGAGGTTCACCGATAAAAGAGTTGGGTATTTGGGTGCCATGCTGCTGCTGGACGAGAGACAAGATGTACATTTATTAATCACTAACTGCCTTAAAACGTAAGTGAACATGATTGACGCTCGGCTGTGCAGGGAGATAATTTAAAATTTTGCAAATGTCCTGGATATGTCATTTTTATTCAACAGAGACCTGAACAGCTCTACCCAGTTTGTGGTAGGGCTAGCGCTGTGCACGCTCGGTGCGATCGCTTCTCCCGAGATGGCGCGTGACCTCGCTGGCGAAGTGGAACGCCTCCTCAAATCGCCCAACGCTTACATCAAAAAGAAAGCAGCCCTTTGCGCCTTCCGAATCGTACGGAGGGTGCCCGATTTAATGGAGATGTTTTTGCCCGCCACACGGAGCCTTCTCACCGAGAAAAACCACGGTGAGCATGGTAATGAGGTCGTTTTAATTTTTCATCCATGTTGGGCTTCTGAGTCTGCATGAGATCGTCTTTCGGCGACGAGAGGCTTTGTTGATGTACACACAATGCACATTGGGACTCACAGAGACAATGGGCTCGATTGCGTTTCTTCGTGAACTAATATCGGAAAATAGTTTATGCGAACGAGACGGAGCAGTGTGTTAGTGATCAATGTAAGATGAACCATCGTATCTTTTCCCGCACAAAAACTACGTGCCGTACGTAAAATAATCTGGATTAGTTTGAAAACATTTCGTCGGGTTTAACATTATGCCGCTTTATGCTCGATTGGTAGTTTTATACTGGAAAGGGACAATCATTCATTTAATATTCCGCTCTATCTCGATCGCATGAACTAATTACAATTTTAATTTGAAAACATTTTGTCCGGTCTTACATAATGCCGCTTAATGGTCAATTGGTAGTTTAAGCAGGAAAAGTGACAATCATTCATTTCATATTGACCTGTCTCACTCCCATGAAGAAATGCAATCAAGCCCACTATCTTGTATATTATACACAGTAGGCCTGGGGCGGCGACACTCTTTCATTGTATGCTCTGTGTGAGTGTTTCTGCCTGTAAGCGTAGATCCCTCCTTTGTGCTATGGCAAGCAACCTCCAGATTGCCACCCGTACAAGTCGGGAGATTGGGCATTCAGTTTTGGTGTGACACGAGCCCTTTTCTTTTGTATTCCTGTGCCTCCGGCTTAAGGTATGTTTGTAGTGTCTCAATGACGCAATGCCGCAAGGATTTGCAGGATTCTGGTCTGGAAATTCTGCCACGCGAACGTTTTGACTTTGCAGTCTTTGTTTAAAATAATAGGTAGAGAAGGTCATTCAAGTATAACATGGGTGGCGGTTTTTTTTCAATTTATGGACCATTCAAAAAATATACTGTTTCAGGTGAAAATGCGTTTTTTAATTAATATATTATCCTTGGCCCATGTAGTAAAGAAAGCAAGCAAGGGGGATAAAATAATTGTCAGAATTTCAATGTCTAGCACCGTTCCTATTATATAACCAATTTTTATCCCTTTCTGTACTCTCCAGTCAAAGGGTGACTGGAAAGTACTCTTCCTTCTACCTCTTGCCTCATTGTGGTTCTCAACATTATATAATATCATTTCGGAGAGGAGATGGAGGAAATAAGAAGATAAATGAGGATGCACATTTAAGGAAACAAGTACACAAGCGAGTTCTCGAAATCCATGTGTCGCACCATGTTCATCAAAATATTGGAAGCAACGGCAAGTGACAAATTGTCTTGCTGAACACCCCCCAAACCTATACATAACGTAAACCTCCTATACAAAAGCGTCTACGCATCGAAAGACCGTTCCCATACATCACCATACGGCCAATAAAACGGCACCACGTGTACCGCTTATTGCTTAGTCAAGCGGCGACCTATTGACGTATTCCCGTACAACGAACAAACAGCGCATGTGATTGCCATACAGTGCAGTTACACTACTAGATCTCCAGACCCAAAAGTTACGCGACTAGCCGCACGATCACGTGCAACTCGCGATTTGTGAATCAATGCAGCGTAATGCAACTGATAAATTGCTACAATGAGAATTCTGATTTTTATGGGGGTAAGCTATAATGGTCGTTAACTACTGTAACGTTACCCGATTAAGGAAAAGCCTGTTGTTAGGTCATGGGGAAATATCTTTCATGGGATTTAAGATTGCCGTGGAAAAAGAAGGTGTAATGGTTTAATGATGTGTTTATGTGGGCGCCACCACGGAAATCTAGGATGATTGGGAATTCGGGTCGCTACCAGAAAAAGCAGGCGTGGTCGCTGCCTGACCTTGAACGCCGCAGAAGGGGATACGCGACAGGATTTGGGACCGCGGTAGCTCAGTGGAAAAGGTCGTGGTGAACCCAAGGAATCCTGCGCGGAGAAAAGGAGAGCTTCTGGAAGAGAAGGACAGCCTTGCTTCTATTGTGAGAAAGGGGGAAAACTAGGGAAAGAAGAGTGGAGGAGTAATAAATAGGGATATAATATGTACTTACTGTGGGCTTATCGCCGAATCTGGAAAATAAAAATAGATATTCGACCGCTGTGAAGTCACGCGCGATCTGAGCTGTCAGATCGCTGCGCGGCGGTTTTCTGTGTCGATGTGTAGCGGCGAACTTCGCGCCGATTCGGAGCAGTTACTTTCGTATATTATTAATCTGAGCTTGCACCATTTATATCATAAGCAAGAATAGAATTTCTCTCCGTGTGCGAGAGATTAACCCTTTTAAAGAGAAAGACCCGAAGTATAATACAAGATTTATTACTCATAAAATTACAGATGTTTTATTTCTCTGATTTAAGTATATTAAATGTATATTCGGGAGGACCTTTAGTGCCTTTGCAAGCCCTTCGGAGCGGAGGAATCGCCGGAGCGTGCGTGGAAAGTCACGGTAGGTAGGTCGCTAAACTCACGGTAGGTAGGTGCCTACGGGTATTATGGGAATTTCGGAAGGAATTTTGGGAACACCTCTATCGATATGCCTTTTATATGGTTTATACAAGGGAACTTTTGAAAGGGGAGAACCTTCAACAACCGCGGCGCGCGGGGCCTCGAGTTACGTCGGTCTGGACGCCGCCGACTACTATGGGGGCGTCCTCTGGATCGTCCCACGGCTTCACGGGAATTACGCGCTGAAACCTTGGACTCTCTCTCACGCTTGGGTAGATTGAAAAAGTGTGTCGATTGACAATTAAACGGGAAAATGCCCTGAGGCGAACTATAGAGAGCGCTCTTGCACTAGGTTCGATTGATTAAATTCTTTAATATGAAATATAACAGTTATTTGCTGAACTCTGGGGGTTTTAAAGTTTGGGGAGTCAGAAAAACGTGAACCCTAGAAACTCGCCTGATATGGAAGGTAGGTCCCTCGGAGGCTGGGGTTCGTTGCGGCTGACTGCGGGATTTGCGCACTGGTATCGCTTGGTGAAACTATTGGATTCCAGATGCACTTTAAACGTGTCACTGCGGCTCCGTTTTCGAATAAAATGTGGACCGCTGAGGGGTTTGACCCCCAGCGGCCACGGGCACTTCCGCTGCGTTCGGCGGTTCAAAAACTAAGAGAGGGTATATAATTGGACGCTCGATCCGGTCGGTTTTGAATTTATTCGTCTGGCAATTTTTGCCGCCGAATCCGACTAGGGGTGTCCGTTGTTGTATCGCATGATGCGATTACGGCAACGGTTGGAAGTCTAGATAATTTGTTTATTTGCCGATTAAATTGTGGCGAAGTGTAAAGTGAATTATATGAGAGTTTTATTAATATATTTTAAAAAGGTAGATTCTCGTGACGAGTAGTTCGTCACACTACGAACTAGTTAGTTAGTTAGTTAGTTAACTAACTAAGTGCGGATGGTTAAATGACTGACTACCACGTCTCCCTGCGCTTATCATCATCATATCATCACCTATCAACTGCTGGAAAGCTAATACCACCGATCGGTGGTTATTCTGTTGTGACAATTCGCAGACGGCCGTTCCCTGTATTTATTCAATTATGCAATTATATGCAGTAAAAGTCGCCTTCATTGAATAATCCACCATTATATATCAGTATGCATGCCTTAACACCCCCTACTAACAAATTTTTGAGGTTTGGAAACATGCCTTCGTGAGTTTCATTCGCATGCCTGGCTCTCTAAGGGTTAAGTCGCTTACGGCTGTACCCTTGACGGGTAACTATCCCGCGGCCATTTAGTCCCAAAGCCCATTCCCATTTTAGAATTGGAATTAACGAGAGTTGGCCGAATCGCGCCAAATACTTGCAGTTTAGAAAGAAATATCAACACGCTTTCGGGTCCTGCTAGTTTGTTGCTTCAAGCGGTTAATTGTGTATGTCTTTTAAAATCAAATACAGGACTTTTATAACAATTGTATATTGTTTTACAGGAGTGCTGATCACCGGTGTGACACTAATCACAGAAATGTGCGAAAACAGCCCTGACACACTCAGCCATTTCAAAAAGGTGAGTTTACACAATTTTTCTTAAGGTACGTTATACATGCCCATTACGTTATACTCTCTTTCTAAGGTACGTTATACTCTCTAAATGCCAGACCTAATGACGCTCGAAGCTATTGACATTTTAACTTTGATTGTATGTGAAAGTTCAGGCGTAATGCATATAATTTATATTCATCGGCGATACTAATGCTATTTTTTCCCTGCGTCTTAATTTATAGGAGTCCGGCCAGCGCGAGGTAAACACCCATTGCCATTATGCAAACATTAACCTCACACACACGCATGAAAAATACATTTTTTTTGACGATCACTACTTTATTTTAATTTGTAAATTGGCAATGGCTTGTGTAGTTGCGTCATATCACGGAGTTGCAAAATTAATTTACGAGTACACTAGTGCATCGAGCGCATGCAATACTACATATCATTTTCTTAAACATATATACTAGAATGTAGTGTTTATTCATATATTTGTATATATTATTACTTATTTTCCACTTAAATTTATTGTATATAATGTAAAGTTTACTTTATTTTTAGCCCTTAATTGCATACATATATATATATTTTTTTTTCTACTTTAAATTTTACTTTAATTTGTGTAAACAACACATTTGTTAGATTTAGAAATATTTAAAATTGATCACCTTCGTCAGTTCGCGAGTTACAAAAATACAGTTGGTATAACACAGCACAGCCAGAGACAGACCTTCTAGGTCTAGTTGGTTGTGCGATTTCGCCTCATTCGGATATGCTAGCATATTTATATCCATAGAGCTATGTTTTTCGCTATTATAATGTTTGTTCTTAATTATTCCTCATGTACAACAGTATGCATGTCCTTGTATTTTTTTGTTCTTGTACGTTATAAATAAATAAATAAATAAATAAATAAATACTGTCACATTTATTAGTAAGAGCTTTGATGTTTGCACTACGTATAGTTGGTGAGCCAGCGACAAACAAGTGCAAGGGTTTTGGAAAAGCTGATACTTTCAGATCAGACAGTATTTTGGTCATAAAATGCCAGGGTACAGTCAGCAGTCCAGATTCAGGGACACCTGGCGCTGGTGTACTACGATAGTTGTAATTTGGTACCCTCAAAGTGTTTTGGAAAGCTAAAAATTCATTAGTAGGCAATGGATGCAATAAGAGCTCGAAAAATATGGTCAGACTGCTTCCATTATGCCGACCAGGGTTGTTGCGAATATCAGCATCAGCGTGTTATCAGCATTGGTTTCAATATCAGCATCCGCATTAATCAATGCTGATTTTGTTGTTTGCTGATATTCTGGTCGTGACATGACCTTGAAGGGCGGACCTTAGCTCTAGCCGCAAGCGCATGCTGTCGTCTCCGCCGGCTAGTGTTCCTAGCAAACAATTATTAAGCAGTGCCGGAATTATATATAAGCCTTCCCGTAATAGACTCCAATCTGAAAAGGCAGCGCTCAGCTATTGTTTTTAAAATATAACTTACCTTTAATACAATTTCAATTTCGGCGATCAACTGCCAATTGTATTTTATTTTTGTATGTTAGGTAATGGCACTTTACCTATTCAATATGTAAGAAGATTGTTTTTGATAATTAAAAGTCACAGAAGTGTTATAACTGACTTTTCATTTAAAATACCTAATAATATTATCCCTTTTAATTACAATTTCATAGTTGGATATATTTTATTTAACCCGTTGAGTATGATAGGACCAAATCTGGTTGTGAAACAATTATCCTTTGAGTATGATAAGACCAGATCTGGTTCCGCGTTTTTTTCACTTCATTGACGTTCTCATATTTATTCATAATTATCTAATTGTTTTACAAAATGATATTTCAATATTCTATATTCGAAATTTCAATGCAATCATTGTGCAGTTGTTCTTTTTATGATTGGTGTAGTAGTTTCGTAGTTATAGTACTTTAAGTCGATGTCGCCGAAAATCCTGCAAAAGAGACAGATGCATCCATGAAAATACCCATTTACTCCAAGGGTTAAGTAATTCATTAAAATCAGCATCAGCTGATATTTATATCAAAAAATTTGCTTAAAAGATATTAAAAAAACCTGCATCAACAGGTTTACAACCCAGATACTGACCATTATATTGCGCGGCACGACCGATGTGTCATAGACCAATGCGTGACATGTATGGAGATGCTGACGCCACGCGTTCGATTATGAAGCAGTCTGACCATATGTATCGAGTTCCATATTGTATCCACTGTCTACTGATAAATTTTCAGCTTTTCCAAAACACTTTAGAGGTACTAATTAAAATTACAACTTTCCTAGTACGCCAGCACCAGGTGTCCCGGAATCTGATCTGTCTGATCTGAAAGTATCAACTTTTCCAAAACTCTTGCACTTTTTTGTCGCTGGCTCTTGACTAGTACAGATTTGTGTAATTTTTGCATATTCACATTTGCATCCCTGTCACAGTTGTTTTATGAGATTTAGGTCATGATAACTCGTAATGACATAATCGTTCTATCAACAGATTGTGCCGAATTTGGTTAGGATTCTGAAGAACCTCATTCTCGCTGGATATTCACCGGAGCATGACGTCAGTGGAGTATCTGATCCATTTTTACAGGTAATAGGGAATATTTAATTTTCTCGATCTCCTATACTTTTTTTTATTGTGTTGTAACTTGTTTTGAAATTATAAAAAAAAATATATTTTTCCCCAAAGAAGATTTACCCCAGAATTTTAACCAATACAAAAAGAAATACTAATTTGAGAAAAGTAGCTTCCCATTAATGGCGTTCTCGCGTTTTTATACTAAACACTAAACGCGGAAATTGTTTTGCTCAGTTTTGAACATAATTTTATTTTTTATTTTTTAGTAAGTCCAAACGAAACTAAACGACGTTTTGCGAGAATCCTTTGCAAATTAATAAAATAAACTTAGGAAAATGTCTATTTAGTATTGCGGACTTTCTCTCTCATAGAGAAGCAAATATAGGTTTTTACGTCAAATTAGTACATTCGGCTATTCGTATACAAGCGGCTATTCGTAAATCAATCCACGATAATAATTGTACAAAAGAAATAAGGAAGAAAAAACCGTCGAAATAAGGAAAAGGCTGTCATAGATTCGGAAAAAGTCATATGTCAAAAATTCATTTTACAGTAAACTAAACTAATAAGAACTACAAATTGTTACAATATGTAAACGAAAAATTAGGGTAGCTATAATATCTAAAAGCTCTCATCTATGTTCGCTATCAATTTCTGAAAATATTCATAGAAACACTTGCATATTCGCAATTTAAATTCGGAAAACTACAGTTTGTTTGTTTGTTCTGTAGGTAAAGATTCTACGACTTCTCCGCATCCTGGGACGGAACGACGGTGAAGCCTCAGAAGCCATGAACGATATCCTAGCGCAGGTGGCTACCAATACAGAGACGAGTAAAAACGTGGGAAATACCATCCTCTACGAGACGGTTCTTTCCATCATGGACATCAAGTCGGAGAGCAGTCTCCGAGTGCTTGCTGTGAATATTCTCGGCAGATTCTTGCTCAACAACGATAAAAATATACGATATGTGGCTTTGAACACTCTGCTGAAGACCGTTCACGTCGACACCACCGCCGTGCAGAGACACAGGACTACCATATTGGAATGTTTAAAGGTGAGCATGATGATATGTTTGAAGTTGGGCATGATGAAGGTCGTGAGCATAACAATGCTGACGACACAAAAAATGTTGCCAATACCTATTATTAGCAGTGTACAGCTTGAGTAGGATCTTGACAAGATCAAAGTTTGGATGAAAGATTGGTTGAATGAACCTTGAACACTGAGAAATGTGTAGTGCTTCATATCGCGAAAAGAAACTCCAACACAATATTTCCTGGCAAATGCCTAATTAAAAGCAGTTAAATGACAAAAAAAACATCTTGGAATAACAATTAGTGAGCAAATGCAAAACACATACTTGCAATCTCTAAACGAGCCAACTATCTGATAAGCATGGTTTTCCAACATCGTCAAAAGAGGTGTTTATCGCTCAATTGTTAACGTGTCTGGGCCAATTTAAGACACGTCTCTCCAAAAATATAAGGCCTGAATGGCCTTGTCGTTTGCTTCTTGTAGATCCTGCTGTGTTATGGAGGTTGACAGTTGCGGGCAGGATCGGAGGTGGTCTTCATCCTGCAGTGTTCCAAAGATACATATTGGGTTCTCGGTGTAGCCCCAGATCAGCATTATGTCACACCCACCCTCAGTCTATTGAGACTGTAAAGCTCTCCATCGAGTTATGCGTTTCGATGATTGACTGCCATGGAGTGGTTGTGTTCGGCTCATAAACGATTTTCGCAATTTGAGGCGATTGTGGTGTCTTGGGTCATCTATCACCTTTAGGCGTTCTGAATCAGCCAGTACATCACGAGCAGGGGAGCGATGCCGATGATCGGATAAAGCTTTTCGACGGGTGTTTATAAAGATACGCAAGGTGTGTGTGAGACCCTATTTAAGAATGGCTATCAGCTGTGAAACCACTATTTTTGCACAGATGTAGATGTCCTAAAAAAGGTGAAACGTCTGCAGCCAAAATGGCAGTGAGCGTGAAAAATAGGAATTACGACGATCACGATCGCTTGAAATTACTTGGCCTGATTTCTCTCAAACAAAAAAGAGAAAGAAGTGAGAAGAGAAGAGAAAATTATCACGAATCATTACGTTGTACCTGGGCTATAGAGAATATTTACAAATTCAACGTCAACACAAATCTTCAAGGCTACAACCATAAAGGTCAACCACGCAATTTCAAAATTTCAATCTAATCCTCTTAAATTCGTCCTCCAAAATAGAGTAGTGTACATGTGACATAAAATAACATCTGAAGTGATTAGTGCAAGCTCTGACAATCAATTTAAAAACAAACTAGTATTGTACCTAGAAACTTGTTAAGAGCCCCTATCAATTTCGCAATGTGAAAACCGAAAATACACACTTTTTCAGGACGAATTTTACAATAACCATAAGATATATCTGATATTTTTTAATTCACAGTTATACAACACCTATTTATTTAGTATGTCTACGAAATTTTATATTGATAACAACTTCGTATAAATTAGGAAAAAAAATATACAAAAATGGTTTTTTACATAAAGACGAAACACGAGGTTTTTCAATTCGTTTTTCTGCTAACTGGTAGCGAAAAACGTTCTGAAAAAAAATGTGCGTACTAAGCATATAATATATTAGTAAGTCTACGATTTATATTTTTTAAATTTATTCAATTAACACTAATAAAAAATGTGTTGTACTATGAATAAACCCAGTAAAATCGTGTGTAAAAACGTCGTCTACGCGTAAGAATATAATAAAAATAATTACAAGATATAAACATTTCAATAATTGAGGCATTTACCCACCCAGTATTTTAATTTTTTTAATTTATTGTCTACATATTTCTCTGTAATAAATTATCGAAATCCATGCTTACGCGCTGTTCATTCGCGTTAGTCCGTGCATTCGCGCCCGAGGGCTACTGGACGGTGGACGTGCGTTGCGTTGATTTCCGGAGCTCGCGATATTCTCGCGTCCTGCGCGCGAATACTCGCGCCCGGCCGAGCGCTTTTCGACAGTGGATATGCGTCGATTAAGCGGTTTTGATACTGCAAGATTTGTTAGGGGCTATCCATAAAATACGTCACGCTAAATTTTTGGCATTTTGACCCACTCCTCACCTTATCAGTATTTTTTATTGTAGATGTCAAACAAATGTGTTTAATTTTTAGAAAATAGGTCAAAACATTAAACTTTACTATCAGGGCAAGATTAAAGTTAGAAAAAAAGCTGAAAAAACACGAAAGGCGTGTGAATTTCGTAGGCAAATTGTTTTCACCTTCCTAACTATATTTAACTAATTTTTTTTATAGTTTGTTACTTTCTTTAATCTATAAATACGGGTAAAAATGTTGTCCATCGCCAGCGTCGGCGTGGCAACGCTGCAAGCGTCATTGATACCTTTGGATCGTAAGCGAAAAAGAGTAGGGTTTTTGACTTAAAATAATTGTTCAAAAAAAATAAATTTCAAAAAATCTATAAATATATAATGTATATTTGCAGAGAATTAAATAACAAAAATAAGACATTACCTGGATCGTCATCGATGGGTAAAAAAGATGGAGATATAAGGTATTTTTACTTGGTAATAATAACAGTAATTTATAATAATATCGCAAAGGTTTCTATTAACATCTTTAAGTTTCATTGGGAAATTGTATATAACCATACACTGTGGAATATAAATAGCGCACAGAACTTTAAGGGTTATTTCTACCCGTAACATTTTTTTTATTCGACAAAAAAAGTTTTAAAAAAAAACAAATAAAATAAAAAAGTATGGCACATGAATAGTTTTGGATTATTTTGAGACTATATTTATTCGTATAAAAAAAGCAATATTTTCACGATTTGATATGTTTATACTATTTTAGCATTTATTATTTATTAAAATCGTATTTACGTGTATGTGCAGGGTCGGACTGGGCCTAAGGGGCCCGGGTGGGATTATGACTTTAGGGGCCCGCCGCGCGCCTAGGATCAAGTGATACCATCAGGTCAACCAATAAACCAAATGATAATAATAATCAAATAGGCGCGAATTTTAGGAAGTTTTTAATTTCAAAGACATACATTTTTATGAAAAAAGTTTAGTTATTTATAACTATCCCATCAAAAACAAAAATAAAAGAGGAGAAGTTTCAGCTAGAGTGCCAATAACTTGTTAAAATAAGACATACATTTTTATATATTTTTATATAGAAAGTTCAATTAACTAATTGATAATGTATTATCCAATCAGCATTTTTTTTAAAAGAGGAGAAGTTTCAGCTAAATTGTCAATAACTCTTTCGTAAAAACTGATATCCTAGTCATCCTTGATAAGATCCGATTCAGTATTCAGAATAATCAATGAATCTAGCAGTTCTTGACCTAGTAGGGAACGAAGCCTGGTCTTAATGCGCTTCAGTGCTGAAAATCGTCTCTCGCGAGTCACTTGCGTAAATGACATTGTGAGTATTGTACAATAAGCTACGTATAAGTTGGAGTTCGTACTTATGTGCATATTATACTCAGACAAAAGTTTACATGCACATGGTATGCAACTTCGGCAATCATCGGAACCTCTTCTTCCTCCTCTTCATCTTCTTTCTCAATCTGAGAATCTGAATCCTTTGTGTGATGCTCCCTAAGTGAAATGTGTTCGTCCCAAATAGTTTTAGAAAGTTCTTTAAAACTTTTTGCAAAAGATTCGAGTTCTTTTGAAAGTAATTCTCGATCAACATTGGCAATAGATGCGATTGACTTTAATGCATCATCAGGAATTCCGTTTTTGTCAATTTCGTGGAAGTTTTTCGGATCCAAACAAGCGACATCCTTTCTATTCTTGACCACTCTGTGAACCGTAATGCCCCTGCCAGCGTCCAGCTGTCATCCTTCCAGGTGGCGGTCCATGAATACTTCTCGGGTGTTTACCCAAAATCTACCCATGTCGACCCGGTTCACAGAGAAAACGCATTTAAGGCAAAGCTCCGTAGGCAAAAGCGGCTACTTCGTCGCCAGTTACGTGAAGCCAAGAAAGCCGGGGATAAAGCCCTCTGCCACAACTTCTCGCGCGCGTACCGCTCTATACTAAAACTCATACAGAGCGTAGCAACGCAAAACGACAAACGCAAGGCAGCATTTCTCAAATCCAAAGAGGAAGCCCGGTTCGACAAAAACCGTTTTAACTACAGCAAAACGGTTTTGTCTGCCGCCAAGGGAAAAATCCAAATCCCGGAAGATATGGCCACGGAATACTTTTCGACCACGTATGAGGACCCAATGCGGCTCCATAATTACAGCCCTCCGCCGGGCATTACACCTCCGCCCCTGCCTACGGTAGCTTTTGCTTCTCAACCTCCATCACTAGATGAGATTCTTAATCAAGTAAAGAGGAAGCCGTCGGGCTCTACTCCGGGTCCCGATGGTATTCCCTATTTAGTATACAAAAAATGCCCCTGCCTTCTGCAATATTTAGGATCCATCTTCCGAAATATATGGAATAGCGGTGTAGTCCCACAGAATTTTGGCCGAGCGACAGTCATCTTAATTCCGAAGGTCCCAGTTTGCACCGGACCAAAGGACGCTCGGCCCATTGCTCTCACAGACACTGTGGCCAAAATCTTTTTTAGCATAGTCCACACGAGGATGAGCGAATTCATGCACCGGAATGAGTACCTTGGAGTATCAGTTCAAAAAGGCTTCATGCGCGGCGTCTCGGGCTGCCTCGAGCACAACTCTCTCCTGGCTGCTGCCATCAAGGATGCGAGACAGCACGAACGCCAAATCAATGTATGCTGGCTCGACCTAGAGAATGCCTTTGGGTCAGTCCGACACAGTCTCCTCCACTTTGCACTCCGCTGGTACAACTTCCCACCAGTCGTGCGTGACATTGTAGCCTCCTACTACAACTGTCTGACTTTCCATGTTAAAACTCAAGAATGGACTACCCGCTCTATACCATATTCAATTGGACTATTTCAGGGCTGTTGCCTGTCCCCGACGATTTTTAATATAGTTTTTAATATACTTCTGGAAAGCCTGAGCCAGTTTGACAGGAAGTGGGGCTACCGTTTTAAAACAGACGGCCAATACACCTCGTCGTGCCTCGCTTTTGCCGACGACCTAACTTTCATCACCAGAAGCCCCAAGCAGCTTTCCCTGCTATTACAGAAAGTGGAGCTTTTCTGCGACTGGTCAGGCTGTATAAAAGTGAAGCCCTCCAAATGTTTTTGCCTTGGACTCGCCCGCATGGGCACAAAATTTACATCCTATGACCCCAAATTGGTCTATAAGGGCTCTAATATCTCCCTTATAGACCCAAACAATCATTTCAAATTCCTCGGCAGAAAAATCACCCATCAGGGAAAAGACGTCTCGGGCGATCATGTTATAGAGCATTTCAAAAGTTGCCTGGCGAAAATAGATGCCTTGCTAATTTCTGGCCCTCGTAAGGCCTGGATCTATGACAATTATCTAACGTCACATTTGTCATGGCCCTTTCTTATTTACGATTTTACCAAAACCCAACTGTCCCGTCTAGATGCACTGGTGACAGCTAGTTTAAAATCCTGGCTGTCCTTAGCCAAACCAGCTGACCCCTCGACTCTCTTCAGGTCCAAACAAAATTTTGGGCTAGCGCTTAAACTGCCCTCTCTGCTCTACGCCAACTCCAGAATAACCAAAAATTCGATTCTGTGCAATTCCAAAGATCCGGCAATATCGAAGCACGTAATAAGTGGCTGTAGTGATTCAAATGAACTACAAGCCCGCGTAGACTTCCACAAAAGGTTCCTTACTGGAATCAGCCAGAATGGCACTGGTCTGGGGTATGGCAGTACAACCACGAGCGACGTGGACTTGAAGAAGTCTCTTTTGCGGGGAGATTACGACAGCAAGAGTATGGCTCATGCTATTGGCCTTCAATGCCAGAATGACTGGACAACAATTGGTGACTTTTGCATTCCGCCTCCAATGCACTGGAAGGTAATGCTCTATGACTGGACGCCAGAGATGCTGAAATTTTATTTGAATGCCTTTCAGCATACACTTCCAGACCCCAGTAACCTCGCTCGTTGGAGCTTTGCCGAGGATAGTTCTTGTCCCCTCTGTAGCAATACCCCTTGCACAGCTAGACACATTCTAGCTGGCTGCAAGGTGGCCTTAGATCAAGGACGGTACACTTACCGCCATGACAAAGTTCTCGCTGTTATTCGCGAGGTAATTAGTCTCTCAGTGGCTCGTGCCAACAAGGGTTTGACAGTATCCTCCAAACCCCCAATACAGTTTGTGCGGGATGGCTCTAAAGGCAAAAAACATTTAACTACAAAACCTTTCTCAATAATCGAGAAAGCTACAGATTGGACTCTGGAGGTTGATTCGGTCTCTAAGCAGTATAAATTCCCTGAAAGTCTCGGATGCACAGCCCTCCGTCCAGATATAACTCTTTACTCTCTATCTCGGAAGGTGGCTCTTATTGTAGAATTAACTGTTCCATGGGAATCAAATATCCCAAAAGACCACGAGTACAAATTAAATAAATACCATGATCTTGCAAATGCCGTAACCCGGAACGGCTTCACTGTTCACCTTCACGCGGTGGAAGTTGGCGCTCGTGGCCTGCCAGCTAAATCTCTATTTCACCTCTTTAAAGATCTTGGCCTTTCCAGAAAAATAATCAACTCTTTCTTAGAAAAATTATCTAAAACTGCGATTTGCGCATCTCAAATTCTATGGCTTCGAAGGGGGAGTGAATGGGTGGCAAGGTGAACGCTCACATGTGGCAAGACAGCTGTCCTAAACCTACCACAGCCGGTTCGTAAGTCCGGAATCCACTGCTCACCCCCCAGAAGTGTAAAAAATAGTATTATGATGGGCCCGACTCCGGTCGGTGAATTCCATGGCAGCTCCGTTTGTATTTATTTATCATTAAATGCTCATTGCAGTTGAATTTTTCATCTATTTTAACTAGAGTCGTGTTGATGATGACCTTGTATACGATAATAGAGAAAATTTATTTGGGTCCGCAGATAGCAGTCCAATTTCATCTTGACATAACTCATCTTTTTTCTTTTTTCATCATCGGTTTTCTAGATGTTCTCCGTAATGGCAGCGTGGTCTGTATTTCAACATCAACGTTTTCGACTTGAATTAATTCTTGGACCTGGGATTCAAACAAACTTGCAGCACTGAAAACTTGCAGCACTGAAATCTACAAAACGACATTTTAAACAGTCCGAAGCATACCTATATTTGAGAAGACACAAATTTTGAAAACTATTTCTGCACAGCTGAAAAAAACTAGATCCAAGCAGTGTCCCCACAGTAAACACTTTACTGCGGAAATTAAATTCAAATACCTCCAACTTCGAATATCATGCTCGAAGTCTCCTATACAATTTAAACATCAACAGAGCTGGACAATTCAATGCTATCGTCGCAAAATTTATTGGAGTAAAACGCATTAATTTTGCTTTGAAAGATTCCTACAAACTAAGGTGTTACGTGGTAGTAGTGGTGTATAATACGGGAACATTGATATATAAACTACATAAAACAATTTTCGATAGAAGCCCATCTACTAATGTGAAAAAAATTGAACAGCAGAAACTTATGCAGAATACTAGGACGAAGACAACAAAGCAAAAATACGTCTTTTATTCAACGCCGATAGTAGTGACTACGGGGAAGCATGTCAAAAGCCAGACATGTCATCGGATGAGTATGAAATAGCCAAGGAGCTGTTTTTGGAAAATATGAAACAACAAATAAAGGACCGTCACGAAATTGAAAGAGATACGATATTACAAGCAGAAAGCGCTTTATGGCTGGAACTAAGAAGGTGTCTTTTAACAGCATCAAATTTCTCCAACACTTGCAAACGACGTGAAAATATTAGTTCAGCGCCTCTCGTAAAGAAGCGTGCTTGTTTTCATTCAACATGTATTCTGGTTGTATTATATTTTGTTTTATAGTTGCAACAATAACTTATAATACTATATACATACTTTGTAAATGCCAACCTCACTATTCGCTAGGTCATAAAAAAATATAACAGATTAATGGCGGTATTTTATATTTCTGATCTTACATTGTAAGGTCCCGGGTTCGATTCCCGACTGGGTCACCATTTTCCGTTAGGATCTAATTAACGGAATTGCATTTTCGATTCTGTCGATGGAATACAATAACAAGACACACACTTACAGACATGTTACACGCACACATACATATAACACGTCATAGTAGGGTTGGTTGTAAAAGATTGTCATATGACAATAAACCCGCCCATATTTTCACAATAAAGAGTATAAACAAGAAATGATAACCATAATATGTGACGAAATTTTTATTTTCTGTTATTATTATGTATGTCCAAACAAAAAATATTCAAACTTTTAATGACAAATATATTTTTTTAGTAGGTAACAATTTATCGAGTCACATATGATAACGTTGAGATGTTATACAACATATTTTTTACTAATTTTACATACTACTTGAGTGCTGATAATCGGTCGCGGATCAAGATTGTTTGTTGCCGCTGCGCCCGTATCTCTTCATTTGACTACGATAGTTCGAACGGCGACACCTGCGCTGCTCTGAAAATACCTAAACTAAGCGTGCGGCGAAATTGATAGGGACTCTTAATATTGTTTATGATTAGCTTTACAAGATTTGATCTGGACATATCAGTAAAGCTGCCTGTGCAGAATAAATAAAAATAATAATCATCTGATAGACTTTAAAAGGCTTTTGGAGACTTGTCTCGGAGAAACCCTAAATTTTCCCATTTTAAAATGACAGGATCCGGATGTTTCACTCCGTCGCCGCGCAATGGAATTGTCATTTGCTTTGATATCGGCAAACAACGTAAAAGGTATGACCAGGGACCTGCTCGCGTTCTTGCGCAGGGGCGATGCTGAATTCCGCGCTCCCTGCGCTTCTGGTATCGTACTCGCCGCTGAGCGATATTCCACGGACAAGAAATGGCATCTCGATACGCTCTTCAGCGTTTTGGATGCGGTGAGTTTATTTTATTTCCGTCGTCCCTGAGAACTTTACATTGCAATAATATTTTTATTACATTTAGGCGGGCAACAATCTCCGAGATGACACTGTATCATCGACAATCCAGATTATTTCATCATCACCGAGCGAGAGACAATCGTATGCAGTGGCGAGATTATGGTCAGCGCTGCAGCTGACCACTACTGCAGGCAATGCAATGGAGAAACAACCACTGGCTCAGGTAAATATATTTATATAGCGGATACATCGCCAGCCCATCCTCACTCCATACTAAGTTGCAAAAACAACCGAAAGAGGGGAATATATAAGACCCCTCGCAACTATGACTGGATACATTTTAAATTAAAAATGTTAAATCATAAACAGTATAAGTAAATCTCAGTTTATTATAGCGAAAAGAAATCATTATTTCTAAATATCTGGCTGGGTAATGTATTTTTCTAATTGGGGTGCAGGTGAGGTAACTGATTTTTGCTAATAATATTATTTATTTTTTTACATCGCTTCTTCCTTGATAGAATACATTGCCAAAAACCAACCTTTTGATATTTAAATGTATTTAGTTCAGCTTTTTATACGGTTAGGTTCGGAAAATGGAAAGCACCTGTAATATGTAAAATATCTGGCTGGAATATGTGAAAATTCATTTCTTCATTTATAAACTATTTTGACAGGTGGCAGCTTGGTCAATCGGGGAATATGGAGACCAACTGGTATCAAATGACATTATTTCAATCATGGCTAATGATAATAACGATGATGAAAACATCAGTAAGTGTCTTTGTTACATATTTCATTGTGATGTTTCATTGTATGGGTGTGGACTGTCAGATTTCAAATATGAATGTTGTGTTTGCAGTTGAATTTCATCAACCGACGGAGGACGAAGTGATAGAGGTTTACCAGAAGTTGCTCTGGTCTACGCAGCTATCCATTACCACAAAGGAATACTTGCTTCTATCACTGGCTAAGCTCTCGACGCGATTCAACCTTCAAGCAAGCCAAGAGTGAGTACTTAATTTGTTATAAACTGATACAAATATCAGCAGAGGGTGACGCTGATTCCAGGAGTTTGTCGTTCACCCACACTTTCCTACTTTCAGAGCCATTGTGGCTCACCTCAACCTTTTCGTATATCATTTTATTTAGTTACAACTTTTACAAAATTATTGAATTAAAATGTTTATTTGGATTTTACCAGCCCACTTGACATATCTTGGCTGTGTTAGAGTGGTAGTTACTTCATTTAAATACAGTATATGATAGGCACAGTATTTGCCGTACCACAGAAGAGGTTAATCTAGTGTGACCTATTTCACATCAGATATTTTTCCATTATTTTCCCTGCTTTAGTTGTCATGACTTTTTTGTAGTTTTGCAGTGCTTTGAATGTTTGCTAGTCTTTTTGTAGCTTTGTATTTTTGCCCTATTGTATTGCCAATTGTTAGGCCCCCTCAATTGTATAACTCTAGAGTCCACCAGAAGTACATATGTGGTTACGATTATTAACCATTGAGATTTTAAGGGGATGACACTCTTCTATGTTGACATCACACAGGAGGTAGGCCATCATATAGATCTCTTGGTTGAAATTGCTCTAGGTTTTCATTGAGCTTCTTAATGTACAATGTATGCCTCAATGTAAATGTACAAACAGGGATCTATAAATTTTTCTGTCATTATAATGTTGAATTACTGTTGAATTAAGCCAGTCTGAAATCAGGTCATGTTCTTGCCATTAACTTTAAAAAGTATGTTTATTATTATTATTATTATTATTTCAGGAAAATAATAACAACGATCAGCGCATTTGGTTCTCACCTGCATGTGGAACTCCAGCAGCGTGCAATTGAATTACGGCCATTATTTGGAAAACATGCTTCTCTCCGCCCCGCTTTGCTCGAGCGAATGCCTCCATTGGAAGCAAGGGATGTCTCCGACCAAACGAGCAGCTCAAATAATGATGATTTATCGCTGCGGGATGAGGATGACCTCACTTTGACCAATCATACTGTCGTTAGTAAAGAGGTAAGGCATTTACAACATGTTGATAATTATTATAATTCAACAAAGGGATCGCAGAATTGAATTATGTGATATCTGCTGGCTCATTTGCGAATTTTCCTATAGACAATTTTATGAATGTTTGTAAAAACTACCAGTAAACCATGTGAATATTATTTGGAATTTTGCTCTCTCCTTCGCCTGCAACCTTTATACTAGTAGTTCTGAAAACAGTGGACCTCGCGCTTATTAGACCAATTAAGACGATTGTAGCCAAGCGTCAGTTTCTATAATCCTGGCTACTAAGTACATCGCTGTCTTGCGCCAGAGTGAGACAATATGCGCAGCGCAGTGCTCTGTATCGCTTGGCGAAGCAACTGGTCCGTGCCCTCATCATGATAATTTGGCACCATCATACCATATTGAATTGACTCTTAATCTTTATTAGTAATAAGGCGTATAATGTGCTCATTGAGCGGCTTCATTCAAGGATAAGCGATATAAGATGAGAAATATGAGCAATTTTTTATAGCAACGCAGGCAATTCTTCTTTGCAAATTAACTTTTTTTAGACAAATTTGGCTGAGGCCCTACTTATTCGGGGAAATGTGAGCAATTTTTCATAGCATCGCAGGTATTTTTTTTTTCAAAAATGTTTTTTTTTTTACATATATTCCCCTTTCCTGGATACTGGGTATACACCCTAAATTGATAATACTATATAGTTAAGTCCTAATCTTTTTAAATACATTTTTCGATATGAATAAGATCCAAAATATTATATAATTCATCCCCACCCCTCTCCCTATTGCATGCATATATATATATATAAAAATACATTATTTGCTTACAAGACTTACTCTCATTTTTACAAGCAAAATAATCCCTAGTACAAATAAAATCCTAATATCTTAAAACATGTTTTTTAAGAAAAAAATCTAAATTATTTTTTTTCTTCCTTTTTTTTTACTGTTTAGTTTCAAATGCAGAGTTGCCCGATTCTCGTACAACTTTAACCCTTGGGTGGCCACGCACGCCGATCGGCTAGTTGCGTATTATATCTGTATTTATTCAATTATCGGCTCTATTTCTCCCTCAACTGCGGTAAAAACCTGTCATTGAAGCCTGCCATTGAATAAGCCACCGTTGTATATTAGTATGCTTGTACACACTATGAACAAATTTTCGAGGGCTTTGAAAATTTTACGTGGAATGACTGGCTTCCGAAAGGTTATAGGAATGTCGGACTGTTGCTATCATACTTTATATTATAGCGGTGGTTTTTTTTTCTCCATAAAATAAAGAATATTTTTGCCGTAAAAAGTTATTAATCCCCTAGAATTCGCAAAGAAAGGCTAGTTTTTTTACAATACGGTGGACGTCAACTGTGTTCCCAATATCGCCAGACAGATACATATCTGTCTGATTTTGGGAACAATGTAATTTAATTGAAAAAAGCAATAGATATATCTCCCTACTAAATTTTAATATTTTAAATACTAAAATCAAAACTTCTAAGCACCAGTCAATCGATCAGCAGCCGGCGGCGGACGACACTTCTCAAGTGCCAGCAGCAATGCCAAATTGGCGTAGGCACTGCCTTTAATTTATTGTAGTTTTCATTAATTCTCAGTTTATTAAACATCCATTGAAAAAGAAGCATGTATTTTCTACATACAATCATTCTCTGTCATGTTATGACAAAACACTACAAATTTAAAATGGCCGTTTTTTTTAAATAAGTTTTTATTCATACAGGCAATTATAGGGGCCCGTTTTGATTTTGTTTTAAGACAGCCTGTAAGGTTTCTATGAAATCGAAGACTATTGCGGTTGTTTGACATTATAAATTAAATAAAAAAGAATTTCCCGCGTGAAGTTTGTAATACCCAACGTTTCGGCGATGATTGACAGTCTAACCAGACTGTCAATGGCGGTTGTCAGTCTGTCTACGCCGGTTGTCAGTCTGTCTACGCTGGACAACAGCGGTTACAACATTGCCATTTTACGCGGTAAATTCGTTTTTATCTTATTTATTATCAGATTTTTCTTATTTATTATCAGATAGTAAGGTTTCTATCTGATATTTTGAAGCAAATACACAAAACAGACACCGTGGATTCGTTTAAACTCTGTTACTACAAAACACTGTATCTCAGTTTACAGTGTTCAGAGGTTTCTGTCTGATATTTTGAAGCAGATACACAAAACAAAGACGATATATTCGTTTTAACTCTCTCACTACAAAACACTATTTCTCAATTTACAGTGTTTAGTCATGACACAGCAGCTCTTGTGTAGCCTTTTTCCTTCAAAATATTAAAATCTGTCTTGCCCTTATAAAGGTTATGTCCATATAAATGTTTAAACAAATATTTCTCATTTTTTTCTTTTAGAATACGCTACTACACTTACTGGATGGAGTAATGACAAACGGAGACATTAACCAACATTCAGGGAATAAAATGTCTATTCCGAGCAGTGGCAGTCAACAGGTTAATGATAAAAAATCACATTACTATATTCTATTATCCTGTACTATTTACAAATATCTTTATTTCGTGATTTCACTTTTACAGCAAGACTTATTGGATTTCCTTGGAGGCCTGGATCTCGGTGGACCGGTTTCAATACCTACAGTCACGGAAAACAATGTCATTAACCACAACACAAGCTTACCAGTTATCAGCAACGCCTCCTTGATGAACAATAATTTGACTGGATTAATATCAAATCCGGCGCCCTTGAACAACTCCAACTTCTTAGTAGAAGGACTCTTCAATAACGGCGGGGACAGCCCCGCCACGAAAGGTAAGCTTGGCTCACGACAAGAAGTTTATTTCATGCAGTCATGTTGTTTATGGCTATTTTTGGCCATGAAAATGTCTAAAAAGACTCCTGGTCCTGCAATGAGCTAGCGATGAAACGCTTCTGTTGTCTGCAAATATTTTCATATATCCCGTGGTTGCCACGCAGTGGTGTGCATGTCGAGCAAATAGTTGTCCACAAAAGACGTTTTGACGGTAAAAACTACATTATTGTAGCGATACTACTCACCCATTTTTTTTTCCAGAATTACCGTCGATGGTGGCATTTGAGAAAAATGGCATGAAGATTGAATTCTTCCTGCAGCAAGAGCCAAATCAAGTGGTAGTTATAACAATGAAGGCGTACAACTTGTTGCAGTCCAACATGACTGAATTCTTATTCCAAGCAGCTGTTCCTAAGGTTAGTTATTATTAATAATAATTTGTTTATTTGCAACGATTAGAAAATTAGAAACCCCTAAAATAGCAAACGCTATAAATGGGGATATCCTCAGGTGATGTTTATATCAGGATATCCTCACGCCTGATTTTCAGGACATGCCGATAAAGCCAGAGTTAGACTTGTCCCACTTAAGAATTTTACACTTACGATTTTTATGAATAACTTCGCTCAATCAGCACCCTCTACGATATTACTATCTAACTGTATGCGAAGTTTCATGACCCTACAATTTTTAAATCGAGAGTAGTTTGTACTAGGGTTTTGCAAAGAGTTACCCCTTTACTAGCCCATTAAAATCAGTAAGGGGCCATCTACATGTTACGTAATCGCCGAGGGGGGGGGGGGGGTTGGAGCTGAGGCTTATGCTTGATTACATAGGGGGGAAGGAAGGGGAGCGTCCTGATTACGTAATAAACTTTGATCACCGCATCGCAATTTTTTCGGTCTAAACCTGCATGTGCATTTTTAAATGCAGATTTGCATTTTTAAATGCATTCCTAAATATTTTTTTCTCTTCAATACCGTCTTTACAGCTACTGCGGTCTGAAGATTGGGATATGTAAAATAAACAAAAGAGTTAGATTTTGTAATTACTTTGAATTAATAAAGAACATTTTTAAAGCATTCTAACATGTTTTTTGCCACTTACGGTCTTAAAACTCTTTACAAACGCTTGGTTCACAATTCTTCACATTTTTCACAAATTGGGTTGATTACGTAATCTATAGGGGGGGGGGGGCTGATTACATCTGTTGACGTGGGGGAGGGGGAAGGTCGAAAATCCCAAAAACGTGATTACGTAACATGTGGATTTTTACGTAACATGTGGATAACTAACCGGTGATTTTTTTGGGAATGTATGATGGAAACCTTCCACTGATGCGGGACGAGTCTCAATACTCTCAATATTTGTAAGATCGCTACAATGCGGCTAGGAGTGCCAATCCTCAATATTATTCCACATTATTTTTTCAGACAATTCAACTCATTATGATGTCGCCATCTGGCTCATTGATAACTCCACGAGGGGAAGTGACCCAAGTCCTTAAGATCACAAATCCTTCAAAGGTAACTGACATTTTTGAGCAGCAGGTTATATAAAATATCGAATCGGATCATTAAACATTTTAAAAATTGCAGGTTAATCTCCGTCTGAGGATACGTATTTCGTACACCATCGACGGCCAATCCGTCCTCGAGCAATCCGAGGTGAACAATTTCCCGCTGGACACGTGGAACTGACAGGAGATGGCATTTGCGAGCTGCCGCCGCGCACGGCCCCAACGCAACCCTGTAAATACCGCCCTCGCGTACTGAGTGCAGAGACTTGAAACATTTTATTCATTTGTGAATTCTTCGAACGCATCTCATTCTCTCCGACATTCCAAAGCTGTAGTCGAATTCGAAAAGATCAGTATTTAAATTGTAAAATGAGCGTAGAGATTAAATTTATGTTTATAAATATATTGAAATATTATCTCTTTATCGTTCTGTATAGACTGAAATTTACTTGTGAATAACATAAAACGGGCGCCGCGTGTACAGTTGTTTAGCCGAGGGATGAACTTGTACTTAACCGTATTGAAGATTATATGTATACAGAATGCAATTAGTAAATTTTAAGAGGTTTGCTTGTGGATAATTTTATTTTTATCAAATATGAACAGGATATTTTTTATAAACTCGAAATATGATTATCCCATTACGTTTACTGCACCGCTCAGATGCCGTAGGTTTCTAAAACTTTGGCCTTGCTGTTTTTTGTAGATATTTCGTTTCTCCTGCCGTCCACTTGGTTAACATCCGAGAGGCGTTAGGTTACAGAGCTTATATTTTGCATTTCGCAGTAATCCTAAGCCGCCTCAGAGGATATTTATTATACTATTAGTCCTAAATCTTTTAATTATTTATTTTTCATGTGTTATGAAAAAAAAGTATAAATTTACTTTATCGTAGCTTATGTAAATATCAGCGATTAGAAATATATGATTTACCTAGAATTTTCTATTGAGGTGCTTTTTATTACCGTTTCTTTTGAAATACGAAGACAAAATGAATGTATAAAACTGGTCTTTAGGAAAACCTTTATTTGCTTGGCGCATTTGTTTTTTATTATTATACTTTTTAGTTTTAAGAAATCAGTAAGCCATTAAATGCAATCATGAATTTATATCGGTGTTATTCTATCATGGAGTTGTCTTGCTTGACGTTGACGCTGTTGAACAGGCGGTCTTTGATCATCTGTGCCATCAGGCCGTGAATCACTTCAATGGTGGTTTTGCAAGAGTCTTTCGTCGCTTTCATCAGTTTGTCTTCTGTGCGCTTTTCGTGCGGATCCGTCGCGCCGATGGAGAAATTACTGCGACCTATTGAAACTTCCGACTGCTCCAACTTATCCGATAGATCAAATATCTGCCCAGTGGTATAATCCGCATTAGTTAGCAGGCTGGATCCGCTCAGTGTGTTCACCCAGTATTTATTCCAGAGAGAATCGAGCAGCCTTCGGTCGAGCGACGACTTGAAATATGCCACTTCGAGCGAGTAATATTGTTTACAGTGAACGCCGAAATCTTCGATCTTGTTGAGGGGAATCGTCTGGTATTCGGAGGGTTCTTCATTTGCCGGTTTGTAGCCCTTAGGGTAGGTTCGGAATGCGCCCAGGCACACTTTCCCGGCTGAGATCGTTCTGACGGGGTCGATAACGATCGCCACGAATGGCTCTTGAAAGTTCTGGTTGAGCATCTGCGTGGATACGTCGATGCCGGAAAGCCAGCAGCCGTAGCCGGGATGGCTGTGGTACCACCCGATTGCGTTTTCTTGCCGTCCCACTTGTTTAGCGGCTTCAATGTACGCGGTCATGTACTCGTAAGCTTGCGCTTGGGCGTTTACTCTCGTTTCGGTTCCTTCGACCGGTAAAGCAAATGAGTCCATGACCAACATGGTGTTTGCGTCGACTTTCCCGAGCAGTAGTCCCATCACTTCTAGGGTGCCACCGGAACGAGCATGCATCACCATCTTTAGCAAAGCGAGGGCGGAGATCTTTATATCTTTAAAAAAATGCGGGCTGCAAAAAGAAAAAATACAATAAGGATAAAAAAACCCCACTGTTTGGCTTATTATGGTGATAAAAAAAAATATATTAACCCCAACCGAGTTGCCTTAATCACTATTATAACGGGGTATACATTTTGCAACATCAGCAGTTTATACTGTGAGAGGAGGTCATTGCGGGCAGAAAGCTGTCATTTGAATTGCGAGAGAGATGAAACCATGCAGCATGAAAGAGTTGGTAATGTTCCTAAATTGGAAGTGTAATTGAGAGTGCAGAGTATAAAAAATAAAATACAAACGGAGCTGCCATGGAATTCACCGACCAAAAATCGGGCCCATCATATATAATTATTACGTTTTTGGGAGGTGAGCGGTGGATTCCGGACTAACGACCGGCTGTGGTAGGTTTAGGACAGCTGTCTTGCCACATGTGAGCGTTCACCTCACCACCCATTCACTCCCCCTTCGAAGCCACAGAATTTGAGATGCAGAAATCGCGGTTTTTGATAATTTTTCTAGAGAGGAGTTGATTATTTTCCTGGAGAGACCAAGATCTTTAAAAAGGTGAAACAAAGATTTAGCTGGCAGGCCACGAGCGCCTACTTCCACCGCGTGAAGGTGAACAGTGAAGCCGTTCCGGGTGACGGCATTTGCGAGGTCATGGTATTTATTTAATTTGTACTCGTGGTCTTTTGGGATATTTGATTCCCATGGAACAGTTAATTCTACGATAAGGACCATCTTCCGAGATAGAGAGTAAAGAGTTATATCTGGACGCAGGGCTGTGCATCCGAGACTTTCAGGGAATTTATACTGCTTAAGAGACCAAATCGACCTCCATAATCCAATCTGAAACTTTCTTAATTATTGAGAAAGGTTTTGCAGTGAGATGTTTTTTGCCTTTAGAGCCAACCCGCACAAACTGTATTGGGGGTTTGGAGGATACTGTGGAACCCTTGTTGGCACGAGCCACTGAGAGGCTAAGTACCTCGCGAATAACAGCAAGGACTTTGTCGTGGCGATTAGTGTACCGTCCTTGATCCAAGGCCACCTTGCAGCCAGCTAGAATATGTCTAGCTGTGCAAGGGGTGTTGCTACAAAGGGGACATGAACTATCCTCGGCATGAACTGAAATGAACCTCCTCACGTAACATGATCTCTCGATGCTTCTAATGGGTTTGAAGTAGATTTGGACGGATTTTAAGGCGATTTCATGCACCTTATTGGATTTATCTATTTGTTAATCGAAAAATTCATTTAATAATCGAAAACTTTATTTGTTAATCGAAAACTTCATTTTTTAATTGAAAACTTCATTTGTTAATCGAAAACTTTATTTATACAAAAAATCATTCTTATTTTTCCATAAGTCCACGAACCTTAGAGGGTGGGGGAAATAACAGGGCCTTAATTCATCAGTGATCAAGAAAACATTAATTGATAAAATTGCAGAAAAGCGTGCAGTGTAGTGACATTTTGGTTAAAATTGCTATTAGGTAAGATTTATTAGTTTTTTCTTTTATTTTAATTTCATTTTGTTTCCCATTTTACTACGAGTTACTACAGGTCCCGTGGTACTTGCAATTGAGGTTGCTCTTTACATACAATTTTGCAATTTTGATACATACTCTTTTTCCCATGGTTTCGCAGCTAAAATATCCTGCTGTTGCTTTTTGTCGTATCGGTAAATTTCATCGGCGCTCGAGATCGCTTCCACATTATTCGTCATAAGCCAGTTTTTCTGTGCGATCGACGACTGCGAATCATTACTGGTGGACGCCATCGTTACCGGACGTACAACTTTACACTTTATTTATTATCTTTCAGCAATATCAAATAACGAATAAGACTGCGATAAATAAAAACAAGCCCACGCACATTCACAAAATAAAGCAAGAATTCGGCATCGAGCGATGACAGCCGGTGTCCGATTTTTTATTATCAATAAATTCCCGCCCAATATATTTTGGCCATTTCTAGCTACCATGGCGATTGCTTGACGTCATAGCAATGGCCCGACCAATAGGAAATTACCACGACTGCCAAATCATACACTAGTGATGTAATTATCATTGCTATTCCCTTCTTTGATAACAAGGATACTCAATATCGATGAGGATACTATTTTAATCGAATGAAAGAGACATTCATTTCCGTCTATAGTTTCATGTAATCCAAACAGCCTTGATTTCACTTTCAAACTTCTTCAGGTTGCTTTTTCTTTTCTTTTTCAGAGGTTCATTTGATTCCACGGGATATACCTATTAACATTTTTTGTTAGCGCTAGCGGCGACCACGTATGCAGAAATATATAAAAATTCTAGAATCAGTTTACAAAAATCTGTTTCAACTGCAATTTCAGTTTTATATTTATACCAGATAAAGTAATGTGGAATTATATAGGTACGACTAGCCCGAACTAGACTAGCTAGACTAGCTACATGATTTTTTCCCCAGCTCCAATTATTTATTGTCCTTTGAAACTGACCGGACAAATAGTAAAATGGGACGTTATCAGTATTCTGAAGCTTTAGAAGTCAACAGCATTTACTAGATAGATACATAGAAATTCTTTATTGCACATTTAAAGATAAAACATACAATAGGCGGACTTATCGCCTAAAGTATAATCTCTTACAGCCAACCTTCGTGGAAGTGTAAGGATTTAGGTTAAAGGATAAAGTAAAATAAACAAAAGGATCCTAATACTTTAAAAAATAATTAAATAACAAAAATGAAATTTAAAAAATATATAATTACGATTTGGAGAATATTCGCAAGGAGGGGACGATATGAGAGAATGGGGTGAGACGTAGGATAACTAGGAATTTAGGGACCTGAAATGCTTTTTCAGAGACACGTAAAAGTAGAAACCGTTGTCGCGTTTCTGACATTTGACAGGAGGTGGTTCTATAGTCTAGCTGCATGAACGGTGAAGGAATATGTAACTATGTTATATAAAAAAACCTAAACTTCTTTTTCGAAAATAGGTATTTTTTTTTCACTGTAAATATTGGTTTGTAATATTTTGATTAATTTGATAAACAAAACATTGACTGAATAGACAAATAAAAGTTTTCATTCTAGTTTATTAGAAAAAATGCAGATAGCAACTAAGAACCAAACACTCAATATTAGGTTTTGTCTCAATCAACCCGTATGTCCAACTCAATATGTATGCAGAGTCCAAATGTACTCAAGATTTCCTTCTATTTTCTTTTTTATGTAATACAATACAAAAATGGAGTAATGGGTGATGTTTTACTAATTAAAAACTTATTTCTTTACTATTTAAAAAACAACGATTTTGGAGTTGTAACCCTTTGGAAGGAGGTATCGATTTTTACTTTCTATTATTAGTTTTTGAAAACGATATTATTATTAGTTTTTGTATTTCAAAAAATTGCAATTTTTGCTCGTCTTATTCTACTATTACCTATGTTATTTATACAGCATTGACATTTCATGCTATTTGGAAAATCAGTCTAAGAAAGAACATCACTACTATGTGTCATTTTCTCGCAGGAGTTTTCATTGCGTCGCGTTGCATCAGAAATTTATTGTTCCTCCACTGTTTTTCCCCCCCCGATACCTAAATATTCATGTTCGGGCCGCGGTTGAACGATGACATCGGAAGTGCCGGTTTTCGGAAACTATTCGAGCAAAATATAGCGACTATCGCCAGCGTCTAGCTTAGTTTCCGGGTTCGATTGACGAGTGCCACGTACTGTCGGAAAATGAGTACACCGATTTTTGTCACCCTGGCGCCGCACGGCTTTTTGCCCGGCGTCACGATCCAGGATATTAAAAAGGAGCCCGAGGAGGCGACTCCGAAGGTCTCCAGGAAGCGGCGGCTCGAGCACTTGACCTGGGAGCAAAAGATTCAACACAAGTGAGTGTGACGTCACCGTTCGTTCGTAAATAATTATGGGTCTGCCGGCGGCCGTCGGCACTACGCCGCGAAGAATAGGCCAGCTGGCTTCTATGAGAAATTAGCCTCGCGATTAATATTTCCGCTTCGTTGCGTTTCTTCGCCATTCTACGATCGCCATTCTTGCATATCGAGAAATGCATTGCACAAGATAGTTTTATTATTACATATTTTATCTGCAACGATTCAGCGGTATTTTCTTAGCATTAGTTGCGCTGCAGCGTTTATTCATTCGTTTTCAAGATCGAACAATAGAAATGTCATCTCGTATGCGAAGTTTTGTCCGTCGATTAAAAAATCAAGCCCCAGCACTGCTATTACGCTCTCCCGACGGCGTCGTGTAGCTTCCTCTCGGCAATAACGGTATCGGTTTTTGTCCGTAATTCGTATCGAATGCCAGGTTTATATATTTCTACGAGTGCAATTTTAAGAAAGCGAATGTCGTTATAGGAAAATGAAGAACCGAGTGGCGGCGCAGGCGTCGCGGGACCGCAAGAAGGAGAAGATGGACCAGATGGAGGACAGGATCCAGGAGCTGGCTTCCGAGGTGGCGGGGCTGGCGGCGCGGAACGAGCGGCTGCTGGAGGACAACGCGAGGCTACGGGACGAGGTGGCGGAGGCCCGCATGGCGGCCGGACTCGTCGCGCGCGCCGGCCCCGACGGACCGGCAGAGTCCCTTCCTCCGCAGCAGGAAGGGTCGGCGCGCGCGGCGGCTCCGGCGGCCCTCTGCCGCCTGCTCCTCCTCTCCCTCCTCTCGCAGAACTCCTCCAGCAGGTCGACGTCGATGCCTTCGGAGAACTCGTTCGCGAACTTCTCGGAGAAATCCCTCCGGAGACTTCGCCGGATCCAGACGTGAGTATTGCCCCGAATCGACTGTGAAACGCCGTCGGCGTTAGGTCTACGGCTCGCTGCGGGTCTCGGCTTAGGCTAGAACGGGAGTCGGAGAACTTCAGGCCGAACGCACCGTTCTCTACGTCGGTTCTGTTAACCCGCACCGAGAGTACGCAATTGAAGAAACGGAACTTTAAACTGTCATGACTCTCGGTAATAATATAATTGAGATAGTTGAAAGAGCTTATTGTAACAAATGTGGTATAGTTTAAATAGATAATTATAATGGAGATAGTTAAGAGAGCTAAGTATAAAAATAATGTCGCATCAATTTCTCGCTAACATCTTAATCAAATATGACATAAATTTTTTACTAGATGTGTTACTAAATAAATAAATAAATAAATAAATAAATAAATGGTATAGTCAAGAGAACTAATTATAATGGAGATAGTTGAGAGAGCTAATTATAATCTAATTGAAATAGTTAAGAGCACTACTTTTAATGTAATTAAGATAAATGAGGGCTAATTACTAGTTACTTTTAGCTAATTACTTTTAGCCTTCCTAATTACTACTGTAATTAGGAATCCTAAAAGAGCTAATTATACTATAAATGAGATGTTAAGAGACCTTATTATAATTGAAATAGTTAAGAGCTAATTATAAAATAATTAACATAGTTAATGGGGCTAATTATATTGTAATTTAAGAGGTTACAGTAAAGTTAAGAGGTTACAATGGCTAATTATACTCTAATTGAGATAGTAAGAGATCTAATTATAATATAATTGAGATAACCCAGAGAGATAAATACAAAAAATTTGGGATAGTTAAAAGAGCTAATTGTAATGTAATTGAAATAGTAAAGGGAGCTAATTCCCTCTTATATTTCGAAGAGCAAAAATGGCTGGACAACCTAATAGAAATTTTAAGGGGAAATTATAGTGTTTCCAAACACTACATTGTAAACACCAACAATAACCTTCGTGGCCATTCATTAAAACTCAATCGAACAACTGAACATCTAACTAACCCAAAAAACATAATTTTGTAGTAATCATGTTGTGGAAAACGAATTAGTTACCAGAAGAAGTTATTAGCGTGAATTCTGTGAACAATTTAAAAACAACATTATCCATCAGTTTAAGCCGCTAGTATATCAGACTATAATAATACTTACCCTTACTAAGCTAAACCTCATAAAACATATTTATACAATTCAATCTCCTTCTTTGCAAGATTGCCAAGAAGATTCATCAAAGGCTGCAGCTTATTACAATGCAATCTTAGGACAAATACTCGTAGCCATACTTATATTGCAGAAATAATTAAACGTTGCACTCAATCGGCATAAAAAATATCTGTCTCTGTTTGTAGTATGACATGCGTCTATTTAGGTTTAGACAATCCGGTTTCAGACGTTTTCTCCAAATTTATGGCCTTTTCCACGACTGATTTTATAACAGAAGTTCATGGTTATTTCTTTTATTTCAGAGACAACCGGATGGACGTAGTTCTAAAAGCACTCCAGCAGAAGTGGTGGGGACCTCAACAGAGCAACTGGAATCCAGTAGAAATATCGTAGATGCATCGCTTCGCAAGGAGGACATTGACATAATATCAGAACAGCACTGTTACGCACAACCCTTCTCACCCAGTTCAGCCAACAATGATAGTATAAGCAGTTCAGACACCTTGTGCAATTTTGACAGCGAAAGCGACAGCACAGACAGTAGATGTTACAGCACTTTCGACGACGACTACGGTTGCATAACCGTCGTTGTATCCAGCGACGATTGTGCCACCGAAGAAAACGAAGTCGAAAACGTAACGCTGGTTGATAGCGACATTTCTGAAACATCAGCGATGGACTCTCTATATTTAGATACTGACAATTATTGCAATTTACTGTCTCCCAGTAACATAAAAGTTATTTCGCCGATGGCCGCTTCGCCTATAACGACGGATTGCGGTTACGAATCTGTAACATCTCCGTTAAGCGACACCGGATTGCCAGATTTTTGGAACGAGAGCCTACCTGACCTGTTCGAATTTGATCTCGAGCCCGATTTTATAGATTTACCCTAAAAGCTTAAGAATGTGAATATTATTAATTTATTTTTAAGTTATGTGCACGTTTGCTGTACTTATTTGTTTATTAAAATGTCCTCTGAAAACAACCTTCGTTTCATTGTTAACTCGTCCCTTGCCCGCTCTACTAGCCCAACATATGTGTCATTGCCTATGTATCTCTCGCTCTTTCCCATACATTTTTCACATGTCAGTGGTGTGGACTTAATTCCACCCATAGGGTAACAAAATAGAGAATGGGAGTGCGAAGGCGGGTTGTGAAAGAATATGCATTCACCGGATAGAAAGAGATCCCCTATCTCTTCCCCACAAGGATCGAAGAGGGCCCCACATGCCCCTCATGTGGGGCCCTCTTCGATCCTTGTCTAGTTGCGCGTTTATCCATAGCATAGCAGACTTATGGCGTCGAAGCGTTGCCATAGTGATATATATACGTGTCTCCGTGAATGCACGACTAGACAAGGATGGAGGGGGTACTATATGCTGCTGTCTCTTTCTATTCAGCTGACGCATTCTCAGGCATTACGGGGTCTAGTAGTTATATGCCAATTATTCCACCTTAGCAATGTCACAGTATAGAGACAGCACTGCCGTGTTATGACTATACCACGTAACCCGCGAAACACTGAACTGAGATAATCGCTCTTAAAGTTTTTAACAGATCTATCCGTTTTATTCCTAAACTACACCATAAATTTTCTTGGGGTATTTTTCATATCATAGATCATTTAAAGTTCTTCAAATCCTACCTACAAAAAAATACTCTATATTCAGTATAAGTATTTTTAAATGATAAATATCTCTTTTTTCCCACAAATTCAATAGCAAACAGTGTACTTTATGATGACAATACCACGTATTATTGGGTTACGTGGTTTTGTAATTATAATATTAGAGTTTATTTTATTATTTATGGATATTAAAGCCTGTGTAGTCAATGGAAAAAAATCTTAGGTGTCTTTAGATTACTTAATATATATATATATATATATAATTTTCATATTAAAATTTTGTAAGAGTTTTTTATATTACCAAATATAAAAAAATAAGCAGACAGGCAATAAAATTAAGTAAAATTGCATAAAAACACTTAGAAAGGTATGTGAAATATACATAAATTGTTTTTATTAAGTATAATAAATTATACAGTCATTTATAATATTATTACTTACTTACTATGCAGTTACAAGTTACAGATTAGATTTAGTTTATTTTTTTTTACTTCTCGACCTCCTTCCAAACTATAATCATCTGGAAGGTTTTCATTAACTTCGAGGTTTTCAAAAAACTCCCTACGTGAAGCGGGCATACATTTAGCCAACTTTAGGAGGTCTTCTTTTTTTTCTTATTTATCCCTGAACACGAGTCCTGGTGATCCAGATCTGTTAAAGTGTGAACACTGATATCATTGCCTTTGGAGATTGCGTTCTGAAGTTTAATCTGCAGAGATTTTTTGTATACATTTAACTCTAAAAACTCTGCTTGCTCGTAAGCGTTCTTAGCGAATAGTTTTGTAGAACCTCTTCTAAATTCAACCACTTTTAGGTTTGAAATGTTGTATGACTTAGGGAACTTGACTGTCATCTCATCTTAAAATTTCACGAAGTCTATATATCGGAGACTTTGCACCTCCAAATTGCGCCTAGAAGCTTTTATTTTCATCTGAAAATCTTCGTAGTCATACAGATCACCAGCAGTGTTGATTTTTCGCGCAATACACGCATGAACGCTGTCGGCAGCCATAAAAGTATGACCTGGTTCCAAGTATGTAATTTTGATGGTTTCTACCTCAACGCTCATTGACTATTCTTAGTAATGCTGTCAACGAGTCATTGACTATTCTTAGTAATGCTGAGTACAGCGTTTTGTTTTTATTTTGCGAGGTACAATTGTCCATGTAAAATATAACCTTAGTTAGGTTATATTCCAATTAGCCTGACTAACAGTGGGAATATTCAAAGTAATTGAATTGCCTCGGCGGGCTGCTGAGGCCCGCGCCGCGGCACGTGGTTTAGTCGTAATACGCTAGTACTATGGGCTGCGATATTTATTGCGATAAAACCCTATAATAGTGGTTTACGTATTTTAGTCATAATAATTTTTAAAAAAATTGGGTTACGTGGTTTGTCCACCACGTATATCTCGGGAATGAAACGTCATAATGAAAAAGTAATAATACAGTTATATAGTATTCGAAGAATAGAGTTGAATAAGCCTTATTCCGACAAAACCACGTAACCCGGGTTGCGTGGTTTTGTTGGAACACGGCAGAGCAGCTTCTGTTAAAACAAAATTGAAATCGAAGCAAGCGACATCACGACTCCTAAGGGCTAGCATATGGCCGCTACTCCGCCGATGCAGATATTCAAACATTCGAGAAATTTGACGATCCCTACTAACGTGTAATGCTGACTACCAGGCGTTTGCCGTAATAGCCCAAGACAAGAGGCAGCAACAAAAAAGTGCAAGAGTTTTGTAAAACTGATACTTTCAGATCGGACAGTATTTAGGCTATAGAATGCTAGGGTAGAGTCAGCAGGCCAGATTCCGGGACACCTGGCGCTGGCGTACTAGGAAAGGTGTAATTAAAATTTTAATTAGTACTCTCAGTGTTTTGGAAAAGCTGAAAATTCATCATTAGATGGATGTAGAACTATAACGTATCCCTCTACTCATTTTTCTCGCACCCTATCCCTGCAACGCTTTGCCACTCGAGAGTGCGCTTACTGTGGCGATGTGGCCCAGCATTGTCCAACGCGTAGAGTAGGCCACATTAATAATTCAACGGTTAGTCTGCGATCAATACTGTTCGAGGCGAAAATAAAAGACAGATCAATAATCCTAGTTTTAATAAACCCACAATCGCTTACAATCTCAAAGTATTTTATATATTTAGCAAAAAATATATACAAATCTATATTAAGCAACAATAATTAGACAAGCACAAAGGTTTGGCACATAATTACATAAAATTGCATCAGAAAGAAATAAAAAATGGGAGACATGCCGCTGCGGTGTGTAGTTGTAAAAAATGCAGCTATAAAAATATGTATAAATCTACTTAATTTTTTTGACAATTGTAAATAAATGCCCTGTGTTGACATTTCTTTTAATAGATTATCTATTCTCTAAACGTCTATAAATTTTGTGATCGTAAACAAGTTAATTAATATTAGTTAACTAGATTGTAAATTGATGTACGCCCGTGTAAGATTTAATCTTGCGGGATGAATTTTTACATAGAATAGAGTCAATGGAACTATACGAAGTTACGGAAGTACGGCAGCAGAACTTCGTTACTTCCAGCGGGGGCTTCAAAATTCTGTCGTCCTACCTCCATCGTCGAACATACTTCCGAGCTCCTAGACACTTTTTAAAAAATGAATGTTACGCGTTTCGCACATCGACCGAGCGAAAGAGGACTAGGCTTCGCCGTGTAATATTTAGCCAAAGAGCTTTTCGAAGCAGCCGTGGCAGTAAGGCTTCTCGTTCTGCTCCTTGAAGGTGCCCTTGTTGAGCTGCTTGAGGCAGAAGGCGCACACGAAGTGCTCGGGGTGGAACTTGCGGAACATGGCCGTGATGCAGCGGCCCGCGATGGGCTTGTGGCAGCCGGCGCACAGCGAGCCCCTCTTGGCGTGGTAGTGCGTCTCGCAGTACGGCAGCCCCTCGTGGTCGAAGAACGAGCCGCCCAGGAACGGCTGTCTGCAGTCCTGCCGGACGAACAAACTATGAGTCCATCGGCTACATTTCGCAGGCGGATCCGTCGTTTTAGGGGAGCGTGTTTAGTTTAGTTATCGACGACCTCGTTATCCTGCCGATGTTCTTATGGGTTAAATTTTATCGTTTTTAAAATTGCAAGAATAAATTGTATATTTCAAATTACAAAGAATAAATTGTATATGATATTCCAAATTATTCCTGCTTCGGAGGCTTGTTAATTGTTAACTCTCATAGCTCCTAAAAATTATTACAAGTCGCACTAGGGACGATTATGTCAAATAAAGATGGACAGAATGTCAATAAAATTATGTTTTCATAAATCTAATCTGTAAGAAATGACTGCTTTTTAAATGACCACGATTTTAAATTAGATTACGAAATTACAAGTTATGACAAAATATTTTAGATACCTGATTGTGTTTTAATGTATATTTGTAAAGATTAGATTAACAAACAGGTCATTATTTGATATACAATATAAATTATGATATTGGTAGGATAACCTATCACACTATCTCGGTGACTGTGTAGGTTTAGTTACACCACCAGTCTTTTTCGGTATATGAAGTCACTAGCTCGGCATTTCCAATGGTGTGGATCATAACCCACTGATGAGTCATGAACCTACTTCAGTGGGCCACAAAAGTTTTTTTGAAATTTTGCGAATATTTAAAGTCGTTGAGAAAAAACTTTGATCGTTATTTCTTTGAAAATATAAAATAATGCAAGAAAATGAATGAGATGACAAAGTCACATGAAGATTGACTCTTTAGTTAGGCGATGAAGGTTCATTGATGTTAAAAGGCACTTCTTTGACAGTTAAATTCGATCGCAAACATCTGTTGAAGTTTTTGAGTTCAGGTGAAGGTACATTCACATTTTTTACTAAACCTTTGAAACGCTACTCCCTTTCACTACATCTTATATGTGTGGATAACCCTATTTCTTGTCGAATTGGGTCAGGCTTTTCAGGAGTACATCCATTTCAGACTTGAGATTTTCCAAATAAAGAAATCCTTGAGTTATTTTTTTTAAATGATACCCAAACTCGAGAAAAGGTACCCACACAATTGTGCGGGTACCTTTTATATAATAAGTAATATATCTATCATACAGGATGAGTTTTTAATTCGTGACACCTTGAAATGGGTGAATCAGTACGAGCTAAAAAGCAACTTTTTGGAAAAAACTAAAACCTTTTTTTTTTATTATTTGAAAAATGTCATTTTGATAAATATTATAAAAAGAGTTGAGCGCGTTGCGCCATCTAACCGTAAGTATAATAAATAAAATACAAACGGAGCTGCCATGGAATTCACCGATCGGAGTCGGGCCCATCATAATACCATTTTTTTTTTTTTTTTACACTTTTGGGGGGTGAGCAGTGGATTCCGGACTTACGAACCGGCTGTGGTAGGTTTAGGACAGCTGTCTTGCCACATGTGAGCGTTCACCTTACCACCCATTCACTCCCCCTTCGAAGCCATAGAATTTGAGATGCAGAAATCGCGGTTTTAGATAATTTTTCTAGAAAGGAGTTGATTATTTTCCTGGAGAGACCAAGATCTTTAAAAAGGTGAAACAAAGATTTAGCTGGCAGGCCACGAGCGCCTACTTCCACCGCGTGAAGGTGAACAGTGAAGCCGTTCCGGGTGACGGCATTTGCGAGGTCATGGTATTTATTTAATTTGTACTCGTGGTCTTTTGGGATATTTGATTCCCATGGAACAGTTAATTCTACGATAAGGACCATCTTCCGAGATAGAGAGTAAAGAGTTATATCTGGACGCAGGGCTGTGCATCCGAGACTTTCAGAGAATGTATACTGCTTAGAGACCGAATCGACCTCCATAATCCAATCTGAAGCTTTCTCGATTATTGAGAAAGGTTTTGCAGTGAGATGTTTTTTGCCTTTAGAGCCAACCCGCACAAACTGTATTGGGGGTTTGGAGGATACTGTGGAACCCTTGTTGGCACGAGCCACTGAGAGGCTAAGTACCTCGCGAATAACAGCAAGGACCTGGCAGGGGATTTTTTCTGCCAAGAAATTTGAAGTGGTCATTTGGGTCTATAAGGGAGATAATAGAGCCCTTATAGACCAATTTTGGGTCATAGGATGTAAATTTTGTGCCTATGTGGGCGAGTCCAAGGCAAAAACATTTGGAGGGCTTCACTTTTATACAGCCTGACCAGTCGCAGAACAGCTCCACTTTCTGTAATAGCAGGGAAAGCTGCTTGGGGCTCCTGGTGATAAAAGTTAGGTCGTCGGCAAAAGCGAGGCACGACGATGTGTATTGGCCGTCTGTTTTAAAACGGTAACCCCACTTCTTGTCGAACTGGGTCAGGCTTTCCAGCAGTATATTGAAAACGATATTGAATATCGTTGGAGAAAGGCAACAGCCCTGAAACAGCCCAATTGAATATGATATAGAGCGGGTAGTCCATTCTTGCGTTTTGACATGGAACGTCAGACAGTTGTAGTAGGAGGCTACAATGTCACGCACCACAGGTGGGAAGTTGTACCAGCGGAGCGCAAAGTGGAGGAGACTGTGCCGAACTGACCCAAAGGCATTCTCTAGGTCGAGCCAGCATACATTGATTTGGCGTTCGTGCTGTCTCGCATCCTTAATGACAGCAGCCAAGAGAGAATTGTGCTCGAGGCAGCCTGAGACGCCACGCATGAAGCCTTTTTGTACTGACACTCCAAGGTACTCGTTCCGGTGCATGAATTCGCTCATCCTCATGTGGACTATGCCAAAAAAGATTTTGGCCACAGTATCTGTCAGAGCAATGGGCTGAGCATCCTTTGGTCCGGTGCAAACTGGGACCTTCGGAATTAAGATAACTGTCGCTCGGGCGAAATTCTGTGGGACTACACCGCTATTCCATATATGTCGGAAAATGGATCCTAAATATTGCAGAAGGCAGGGGCACTTTTTATACACTAAGTAGGGAATACCATCGGGACCTGGAGTAGAGCCCGACGGCTTCCTTTTTATTTGATTTAAAATCTCATCTAGAGATGGGGGTTGAGAGGCGAAAGCTACTGTAGGCAGGTGCGGAGGTTTAATGCCCGGAGGAGGGCTGTACGTATGGAGCCGCATTGGATCCTCATAAGTGGTCGAAAAGTATTCCGTGGCCATTTCTTCCGGGATTTGGATTGTGCCCTTAGCGGCAGACAAAACCTTTTTACTGTAGTTGAAACGGTTTTTGTCAAACCGGGATTCCTCTTTGGACTTGAGAAATGCTTCTTTGCGCTTGTTGTTTTGCGTCGCTACGCTCTGTATCAGTTTGAGTATAGAGCGGTACGTGCGCGAGAAGTTGTGGCAGAGGGCCTTATCTCCAGCTTTCTTGGCTTCACGTAGCTGGCGACGAAGTAGCCGCTTCTGCCTTCGGAGCTTTGCTTTGAATGCGTTTTCTCTGTGAACCGGGTCGACATGGGTAGATTTTGGGTAAACACCCGAGAAGTATTCATGGACCGCCACCTGGAAGGACGACAGTTGAACACTGGCAGGGGCATTACGGTTCACAGAGTGGTCAAGGATTGAAGTTAAATTACTATTGTGAAATTCCCAATCCTCTTTCGCAAGTGAAGGGAATTTTAGAGGAGGGAAAGATATGATTGGCGCAGGTCGTGGAGACCGGTCGGGTGACAAACTGCGGGCAGATGTGGAGTCTAGGGACGTGTGAGGTTCGACTCTGTCCATGACTCCTTGCGACGGTTTAAGACACTGCCGTGCAGCGTCGCTATCATCATGCCCAGCAATATGCTTGTTTAGCCACGCCAGACGTTTATACTTCTTTTTACAATAAGGGCAAACAAGGTTCGGTATTTTCGCCATGTCGTTTTGTGGGGTTTCGTCTAAGGTAGCGGGAATTCTTCCCCCCTGGTAAGCCGCTTGGGGGCATGTTTTCTTTTTTTCCTTTTTTGCTTTAGTTTAATCGGATCTGGCTTGCAAGGCCATCGATCCGATGCGTTCTTTCACGCCGTCCACCGTCTCTCCGGCTGTCACAACTCTATCGTTGTTGTCATCCTGATAAACAGGTTTTTAACAATAAAATACAAACGGAGCTGCCATTGAATTCACCGACCAGAGTCGGGCCCATCATAATACTATTTTTTTTTTTTTTTACACTTCTGGGGGTTGAGCAGTGGATTCCGGACTTACGAACCGGCTGTGGTAGGTTTAGGACAGCTGTCTTGCCACATGTGAGCGTTCGTAAATATTGTTTATTCCAGATATTTTACATATTGCTAGATGGCGCAGTGCACTCAACGCTTGTCAAACTTTTATTCTAGTCGTTTTCCAAATTTAAAATATAATTAAATTTGGTTTTTGCCAAAAAATCTGACAAAAGTTACTTATTTGCTCGTACTGATTTACCCACTTCAATGATGTCACTAATTAAAACCTCGCCCTGTAAACCGTACCCTTACATTTTTGTGGGTTAGGAACTCATGATCACCCACAATTGTGTGGGTAGGGTCTGAAAGAGATATTGAATGGGTTATTAAATTAGTCGGGGAGAGGCAACAACCCTGAAGTAGCCCAATTGAATATGATACAAAGAGGGTAGTCCATTCTTGTTTTGACATGGAACATCGGAGAGTTGTAGTAGGAGAAAACAATGTCACACCCCACAGCTGGGAAGTGGAGGAGACTGTTAGATTGACCCAAAAGCATTTGAGTTCGTTCTGTCTTGCATCCTTGATAGCGGCAGCCAAGAGAAAATTGTGCTCGAGGCAGCCTGAGATGCCACATAAGAAGCCATGTTGCACTGACAAAAGTAGTGACCCAAAAGTATTTGGTGTTCCTACTGTCTTGCATCTTTGATAGCGGCAGCCGAAAGGGAAGTGTACTCAAGGTAGCCTGAGATGCCATATAAGAAGTCTTATTGCACTGACAAAAATATTAACCCAAAAGTATTTGGGGTTCGTGCTGTCTTGCATCCTCGATATGGCAGCCAAGAAGGAATTATGCTCGAGGCAGCCTGAGATGCCACATAAGAAGCCATGTTGCACTGACAAAAGTAGTGACCCAAAAGTATTTGGTGTTTCTACTGTCTTGCATCTTTGATAGCGGCAGCCGAAAGGGAAGTGTACTCAAGGTAGCCTGAGATGCCATATAAGAAGTCTTATTGCACTGACAAAAATATTAACCCAAAAGTATTTGGGGTTCGTGCTGTCTTGCATCCTCGATATGGCAGCCAAGAAGGAATTATGCTCGAGGCAGCCTGAGATGCCACATAAGAAGCCATGTTGCACTGACAAAAGTAGTGACCCAAAAGTATTTGGTGTTCCTACTGTCTTGCATCTTTGATAGCGGCAGCCGAAAGGGAAGTGTACTCAAGGTAGCCTGAGATGCCATATAAGAAGTCTTATTGCACTGACAAAAATATTAACCCAAAAGTATTTGGGGTTTGTGCTGTCTTGCATCCTCGATATGGCAGCCAAGAAGGAATTATGCTCGAGGCAGCCTGAGATGCCACATAAGAAGCCGAAGCCACTCTCAGGAACTCATCCTGGTGCATGAAATTACTTATCTTGTGGACTATAATAAAAAAATATTTTTGACACAGTATCTGCCAGAGCAATGGGCTGAGCGTCCTTTGGTCCAGTGCGAACTGGTAGCTTTGGAATTGAGATGGTCGTCGCTTGGCCAAAATTCAATAAGACTACACCGCTATTTCATGTGTCGGAAGATGGATCCCTAAATTATATTGCAGAGACAGGGACACTTTTTATATACTATGTAAGGAATATCATGTACGGCAGCGAAGCGCAGACCATAAAAGAAGACATCAGACGGCGGCTAGAATCTTTTGCGATGTGATGCTACCGTCGAATGCTCTGTATAAGCTGGACCCATAAAGTTAGCAACGAAAAAGTGCTTCAGCCTGCTGGTACGACCCGAAAATTGTTGCACACCGTCAAAAAGCGCAAGATTGAATATCTGGGGCACGTGCTGCGGCATGACAGATGTCAGCTGCTACAACTGATATTGATGGGCAAAATTGAGGGTAAACGGCGCCGTGGAAGGAGGAAAAAGTCGTGGTTGTGCAATATCAGTGAGTGGACTGGGATCACCAGTACGGAACAGCTTTTCTGGATGGCGCAAGAACGACAAAAGTATTCAGAGCTGACAGCTAACCTCCAGTAATGGAGAGGCACTTCGAGAAGAAGAAGAAGGAATATCATCGGGACCTGGATTAGAAACCAACGGCTTTCCCTTTACATGAGTAAAATCCCATTCCTGGTTCTTAATATCCGGAGTGGATACTATAAGAGGTGGAGCATTGAGTTTTTACTCGGTCCATCTTGTAATTTCCTATTTTAAACATGTGATATTCTCATAATAAAATTCCAGCATGTTATACTTATTTCTTTATTTATTTTCTTTTTTTCACAATGCTCTTGAGAAAGGTCAAGGTCACACTCCGCACATAAATTACGCCTGTTTGAGGTCATGCCAATGAACTTGAGCCAAAATAAACAAACCGGTCATGGCACGACAGGTGTGTCCTAAGGAGGACACTTGGTCCCATTGTTGTTGTGTGTGTTGTTTTTGTTTTTTATGTTTTTTTTAGTTTTTTTTTACGTTTATTTCATAAAAATTTCTAACAAATGTAAAATATAAATTAATAATATTCGCTTATAAGGTAAGGGGGATGACTAGAAAATGTCTATACGGTTGTAGTCTATGAATAAATATGGGAGAGCTGAAAAAGAAATGGGGGGGGGGGGGGCATTCATCATTCGTCGTCCTCGTCGACTCCGACGCATTTGGGGCAGACTGGTTTTCCTTCCATGGCATAAAATGACTTTCCTTGAACCGGCAGTTTGCAGTCCTAATATCGATCGAACAAAACATTATTTTTTTTCAACGAAATATTACATGAGATGAGGGGTTATTATTTACCCGGCAGACGAAGCAGTTGGGGTGCCACTGGCCGTTGAGGGCCGAGATGTAGTTCTCCATGATGGGTTTGTTGCATCCTCCGCATTTGGGCGCGAACATGTCGAAGTAGTCGTTGCGGCAGTACGGCTTGCCGTCGCGCTCGTGGAAGCCGTCTTCGCCGAACTGCTGGCCGCACTGCGCGCAGAAGAAGTGCTCCGTGTGCCAGGTCTTCTCGAGCGCCGTCACGCATTTCTGAAACGGATCAATTTAAAAGTTACAACACCGCAGAATGGGGACGTCACGCGAGGATACCGCGGCGGTTCTTACGTCGAGGATGGGTCCGTTGCAGTAGGCGCACCGCGGCGAGAACAGGTTGTGGTAGTCGGGCTCGCAGTAGGGCTTGCCGTCGCGCTCGAAGAAGTTGCGCGTGCCCAGCTCCTGCGAGCAGTGCGCGCAGGTGAAGTGCTCGGGGTGCCAGGTGCGGCCGAGCGCCGTGATGACCTGGCCCACGATGGGCTTGTCGCACGCGTTGCAGCAGCCCTTCTGCGCGGTCTGGACCCCTTGGCGGCTCATGTCGGCGCGCAGCGATCCTAGCATGCTCTCCAGGTTGGCGCCGGCTCCGGGCCGCTGGCTCTCGTAGCGCGAGCTCTCCTGCCACGCGCGACACTCCTTATAAACCTGCCTCTGCGGCTGGCCTGCGACCGAGTCCTGGTGGGCGCCTCGAGATACCTGCGGCAGAAATCCAACGTCAAAAATTGTTTACGCCGCAAAATAGGCGAAGCGGCCCGAGATGCTGACCCGCGAGCCGGCGAGGATAAACTGATCGAGAGGCGTAACGTCGAATGTCTCCTCTCCTATATCCCGACTGAATCTCCCCGCCGCGCCGTCCGATGATGTCATCCGGCGGGAACGGAAGATAGGTAATCTCGGGAGAGAGGGAGACGGCCTCGCCCACTCCCGCGGGAGCGCGCGCTATTTTCGGCGCGTAGGAACCAAGAAAGGAGACCGACGTAATATTGAATAAGCTAAAAAGCAAAATTTCTACTGTGGTGCTGTGTGCTGTCCCGGCGAAATCCCTGCCATAATGATAATAAATCAACCTCAATCGAAAAAACAACCGATTGTATTTACAAAAAAAAAACGCATACTCGCTCGAGCTGTTGACTCCGAATGAAGACTTTACTATCTTTCTTAAATATTTCAACTGAAACTTCAAAAAAGGCATGTCGTTTAGACCACACACAAATCATTCTGATTACGCCAGAGACTAAGCTTTAGCTCTTACGAAACTACAATTACAAACACATTCATTTGCAACAGGTGGCGAAAGCCAGCATGTACAGGCTATCTGCCCGAGAGAAGGTAAACTGGATCTCACAAGCACTAAGATCAGTTCTTGACTCAGTCAGCGAAAATTATTCATATCAGTGAAAAGTATCAGACACCATGCTTCCACACCTAAATTTTGGAAAACTTTTTACAGTGGAACTGCCGCCCAGAGACGACTGGCTAAAAAGCCAACTGCAATGGGAGGCCGGTAGCCTTAAATGGTATACTGATGGGTCCAAATCGGGACTTGACGTAGGCTGTGACGTAGCGACCAAACTTCGAAAGAAGTGTAAACTTGGGGAAATACGCCTCCATATTCCAAGCGGAGTTATACGCCATTATTGAATGTGCGGATATCAACCTCCAAAAGAACTACGCCAACCACCGTATCTATATCCACTCGGATAGCAAAGCAGCTCTTTTGGCACTAGCCTCGAATACCATTAATTCAAAGCTAGTGCAAAACTGCATATCACTACTGAATTCACTGGGCGAACAGAACAGGGTGATTCTAAGATGGGTTCCCGGCCATGTAGGAATCGAGGGAAATGAAAAAGCCGACGAAGTTGCTAATACGGGAGCTAAGGGAACGTTGTACGGCCCTGAACATTGCTGTGGCGTACCAAAAAGCCTTGCAAACTTAATGCTCAAACAAATATGTTTAGACCAATCCGTCAACCACTGAAACAACACGCCAGGGTTGAATAATTCCAAAGCGCTAATTGAGGCTTACGACCGTAAGACGGCCAGTGAGGCCTTGTCGCTAAATAGGAACAATCTACGCATACTGGTGAGGGCGCTCACGGGGCATTGTGGCCTGAACAAACACATGTTCAACCTCAAGCTCAGAGACACAAAAAAGTGCAGGTTCTGCCAGGTTCTGCCAACCCACTTGGGTGGTCATTACCTCCAACCTGAGTAGGTGACACAAGACTTAGCGCAGAACTATAGTAGGTGGCGAACACAATAGATCAGCAATGGTCGCAGTGTTACAAGGCTCATAAAGACCTTAGAAAAGCCCAACTCAACAAATTAAAAAAATAATACGAAATTACAAAACTACTACCAAAATAATTTTAAAATCACAAATCGTCGCCCCATATGTGAGACCTTGTACACGCTTTCAAACAGACTTTTCAGGGCATGGAAAAAACTGATTAACTTCATTCACGAGATGTTTTATTTTGTTATGTGAATAGGACAAATTAAAAAATATATATTAATTTACTGTACTAACAATTAGAACTGTCAACGAGTTAAGTTGTTTGCGAGGAATCACTCCTAAACACGTAATAAGCATCATCAACTCATACCTATGACATGCCACAGCAATGAGAATTACAATTAAACTAAGCAATGTAAGCCGTCAGGACGTGGCCAGAACAATCCGGAGCGTAATTTTACACCAATAATAATAAAAAACGCAAATTTGATTTTTGGCGCGTACGAGGTTTCATTATACTATATCGATGATTTGATTTAAAACGCATATTTCTCGAGGATGTCAACATTTTGATTGTGTTATGATTAACAAAGAATAAACTACAAAAAATCCCGGGGGTCTTCGTTCTCACGATGACATTTTTTGATAACATTTTTGCGTAGAATGCAGCTACGTGATAACAGTTAGTTTTCTTGTGGCCTCAGTTGGTAAGCATGAATCTGAAAGTTGAGTTTTTTTAACAGATTTCAAGACTGTCTCCCGAAACGTTGATTTGTTTTACATTATTTTGTAAAATGTTTTAAATTACAAAATACTGAACTTTGTGGATAGATTTATATGTTTCTATCACAAATACAATTTCTGTACATATTTCTATGTTTCTATATACAAATAGATGTGTATATGGATGTATATTCTTTATACAAATCCACAGCTTTATCCAATTTTAATGATTCTTTGTATACATAGTTTCCATATTTGTTTTACGAAAACCCACCCCACAACCCTTTTAACCCCCTTACGTAAAATTTAGTTGTGCAACACACCATTGACAAGCTGGCACAGCTAGTAATTGTGATTGTTCAAAAACTACTTAGAAGACAGAACACAGGTACACGGTAATCGATGAAACGAAAGCGATAATGTAAAAGTCCAATACGGCGTTCCCCAAGGCAAGTGTCATTAAACCGGTTATCTTCCTAATTACGTGAAGGAAATATGAGGCCTGCCTTTCGCAGTTAACACACGGATTATCTCTTTCGCAGACGACACTGTCCTGCTTACGGAAGCCGCTTTGAAAAGAAAAGAAGCTTTTGACAATAAAACAGTCATATAAAAAGCTTTTGGCAAATCTCAGACTAATCTGGATATTGTGAAAGGCTGGCTGGTTCGACACCCGCTGAAGCTAAATGCATCCAAGGCAGCGTGTTTCGAATACTCAGATAAAGCCTGTTAATGTATATGTTATTCCCAGATACAGGCTGTTTGGTTTAGTTAGGCATTCGTCTAAAAGGATCGTATGGGTTGTGTTCATGTTTCCTTATGATTAACTAATTAATTACAATTTATATCTGTACGATCACACTGATAACTCACTATCCAAATGTAAACAAATAAATACATTATTTAATGAATATTTATTCTATGTTGTACTTAAAGCGAATCTTATATCCAAATTCTTTCAATATTTTTTTTGATATTTACTAAAAATGATCAAACATATTGAGAGAAATAAAAACACATTCACAAACAGAGAAATACAAACACACTTGAGAGAAATAAAAACGCGCACTCATAACATTTCTACTTAGAACTTAATTATTTTTTTTATTTTGAGGCTTACTGCAAATGAATATCACATGAAGTTAAAAGTACACACATAAAATCATACCGTATCACATGAAAAAGTGTACAGTGAGAGTATAATATCACATAAAATTAAAGTGTCAAATCGACCTTGTCAAATCATTGAAAAATCGAATGGAAACTGTCATTTGGGATAGGGGAGGCAACAATTCTTATTATTTTTTTTTGCTAATTTGTCATGTTCTAATTAGATTCTTATCGCCAATTCTGAAGCTGCCAAATTCATAAACAAGTATGTATATTAAACAGAATAAAAAACACGACATGCCCTTATAGAAAGTGAACTTATAATTATTGTTATTACGGTTTTTAAAGAAATATTTGTGGTTTATATATTTATCCATATAGCTACATGTATATTTCCGGAATCAGACCTTTCATTTAACACTAAACACCATATATTTATGTTAATTTATTTACATTTGGACATTTAGACAACTATTTACTTGATATTTGAACAATTAAGGATGGATAGGCGTCAAAATGGATAGGCGTTAAAATAGACTTTGAATCTGCATTTAAAAAATGACCAAACTTTGCATTTTTTGAGATATTTTATTTTTTGTTGAAAATTCATGTATATGCGATTGCTTTGCTCTCAGGTGAGGTTTTTTTTCTATATGTACCTTGAAATCTGATAGCGATGCCATCAGGTCGTCCAATTCCCGAGTGGCGTTGGAAGCGGCCGTCTGCGTGAGGCTGTGCGAGTGGCTGCGGGCCGGCTCCACCACCGTCTCCTCGACAGTCACCTTGACGTGCTTCGTCTGGCCGCTTCCGCCTCGCGGAGAAAGCTGCCCATGGCCGCTCCTAATGAAAAACATGCATTACAGACGCACCGGCGCGCGAAAAGTATGCACCGGGTGATTAATATTTGAACGTTTCAAATTATTACATTAGGAGAGACTTGGCAGCGTCGTTAGTTACCAGCGAGACGAATCTGTAAAATGTCACAACATACGGCGAGCCAGAAAGTGTTACAATATCGCGGGTTCTCGGTAAAGTTCACAATATTCGTTTCTAAATATACCAGAGAAATGGATGATTGCTCTAATCCCACGATTATTAATCGTTCGCCTTTACGAACTTGGCAACGATTAGGCGAGACGGACGGATATTTCATAAATGAATAGATTTTGGCCGGGAAGCAAATCCAATATATCGTTTACGTTTGCCAAAATATTGTTACAACATCATTCGGCCGATTAACATCCAATGTCAATGACAATCTGACTGATTTTCTACGGTGGAAGACACCGGACGGAGATGGTGCGAAATAGTACACTGTATAATTCAATTTAATCAATCACTGTCATTACGGCGGATGCTCTATTTTGCAGCTTCGGTTCGTTTGTATCTGACTGATTTTCTATGGTGGAAAACACTGGACGGAGATAGTGCAAAACAGTATAGAGGATATAATCAATCAATCGATCAATCACTGTCATTACGGCGGTGCCCTATTTTGTCGCTTCGGTTCGTTTGTATAATCGTGAAAACTGGTGGCCGAGCTGAAAATAACGCAAATTTATCTCGCATCTTGTGTTGTTGATCGCTTGTTGCAGGCTAATTTGGTAGGCGCGAAAACATAACACGATCCAAGGACCGCTCTCAGCATTTATCAAACGGCGGGGGCGGAGACGACCGTTAGAAATGTAGATTAGGTCAATTGGAATGAGCGATGTCAAGGACTCACCCGTTTGTCATGTCGGAGTTGAGCTGGTCGAGGAGGCTGTCGACGGTGGGCCTATGCAGGGCGTCGGATGACGATCGAGCGAGGCTCGAGGCGGGGCTGCCAGCACCGTTGGTTCTACCGTAGCCATCTACGCAACAATAATTACATAATATCAAATAATGAATGACAACAGTCTGGCGTTATCCTGCAATAGCAATAAAGTAGACCATATTGGCAGTGACAATGCGAAAGCCAGGCAGCTATGTATGACTGGTCATACATAGCTGAGTCATACTAGAGTCAAGTTTAGTACGCCCTGTAACGGATCTTAAGTCCATTACATGCGATCAACAAATGCATCGATTTCCAGTGAAATACACTGACACAATTCAGCTATTATTTTAACCCGTGCAGCAATGAATCAGCACGATGAAACAATACTTTTACTCGGAATATTTTGGATTTCATCATTTATCGGCCTATATAAACCGGCGAAAAAGCAACCAAATTATCATTGCCCGAGTTATCACCTTCCCCCAAGGTTGCGACGGCATATTTGGTACCCTTCTCACGAGGTGTGTCAACGAATCCGGCTCCTTGGTTTCCTTTCCTTATCTTTCCCAGTCACGAAGCATCAGTCTGCAATCCCACAGACTCGAGCCGTGCCCAGTACAATATACTAGGAGCACACATACAATCCTCATCCATATATCCTCGTAACCGCGGTCGCGCATCGATATACACTCGCTCCAACGTAAACTGTTCGGGAAGCGTTATAACTGGCAATATCAAACCTTCGATCAATAAATTCCTTCTACTTCATTCAAAACCGCCTTTCAATACGGAGATAACTCGTAAGTTGATACCACCACCTTACACCAAACAATCCTGGAGTCTAGTGAGGGGTGGTCTCTCACAGCCCAAAGTCAGCCCTGGATCTACGTTTTTTTCGAACCGGAGAAAAACGTGACATCGGTGCCCCCAGCATTTCAGATAAACGATTTAAAATAAAACAAAACAAATATGGTGAGATTTTTTTGTGACTGTAAGAATAAATGCCATAAATATGCACTTCTTATTACATACTTTTTTGGTACTACGTAGTTGAGACAGCTGGGAGACACAAATATATTGAGGGTCACAGAAGTACATAACGCGTGTAATGCTGTACACCATGACTTAAGGTAAATTCTGCAATGCGGATCTAATAAAGCAAGAAGCTTATTTTTCAAAAAAGTACCAACCCGTTTAGTAAAGAAACTAAGGAAATTTTACTTCCGAGTGAAACTGGAGGAGGTGAAAGAAGATACTGATATTGCATTTGATAACACTAATGAAGAATCGAGCGATATTTTGGTTGAGGAGGGTTTAAATTTTTCTTCTCAATAATCCTTTTATTAAGTTTTCTGTAATTATAAAGAAATAGTTTCGGTTCGGACCATCTACGGGTAATTGGGCTACCGAGGGTCGGGGCCAGGGCTTCCAAACTCAGAACGTCCAAATTGAAAGCTTTGAGCCTCACACGATTCTATCGCGATGTGTGGGTTAGAGCATCCAAAGTTCAGTGCATATCATTTTAGATGACCCTCCGGTAAAATATCACAGCTCAAAAATGTAACAGTATCGTAAACGTAGTGGGGTACAAAGAAGCACACTACCTTTACTCTAGATGTGCTGGTCTGGTGCATACGCATAAGAACCAGTAAATTTCTATTTCATTTTGTAAAAAAAACTGTTTATCAGTGTTTGAGATTCTTCTAAACTTTTCTCATCAGCTAAACTCACTCATCTATTTCACTATTGTTACATGGTATTAAGCAGAATCTCCAGTATGTAAGTACTTTCAACCGCCGATCAAATAGATTCTTAATTCTCTATTTCTAGTTACTAGCTAGCCATCACCGTTTCAGTTTGTATCAATCAGATATTTGCTGTGCTTTTTCTTTTGCTAATTATTCTTTCCTTCTTTAACTCAAGTCTGTTTATTACCGAACCGCCAAAAAATAAATAGAACAGGAAAATATGTAACATGTGTGGCCTCAAGAAGCAGCACAGTCGTTAATTTGCACTGACTTTCCTAAAATAGTACATTGTAGGGGGCAGAGACGCTTATATGCAATGTATTTTAAAATTAACGATGGCGTAAGAAGACAATAAACGGTATTTTTAGCGCGAACTGACGCAAAATATACGCAACAGAGTTGCCTGTTTATGTGTTAAGTATCTACTGAAACCGTAAAGAAAATGTATTTTGTGGACGTCCGCCAAAAAGGGTCGACATAGTTTCTGTGATTTGGAGAGTTTTATTTACTACATAGTAATGGCACCGCGACAATAACAAAATTACGATACTAAGTTAGTTTGTATGAAAGGTCGCAAGGGGCAAATCGACGTCATCCTATATTTATTTATTTATTTTATTTATTTATAGGTAAATTCAATAGTATGCATAAAACTAGATACCACTGTGCTATCCTTCGCCTCTGATATATTAACAAGTGAATATATTAAAAAGAATAAAAAACACGACTGCCGTTAAAGAAAGTGAACTATTTATTGTATTTATTACTTTCATTACGGTTTTTTTTTTATATATTTGTGGTTTATGTATTTATCCATATAAATCCATATTTCCGGAACGTACTCAATCAGACCTTTCATTTGACACTAAACTCTGATATATATATGTTAATTTATTGATATTTGGACATTTAGACAACTACTTACTTGATATTTGGTACAGTTAATGTACCCTATGACACTCGGGATGACATAACGGTTCTAACAATATCACACACTTCTAAATTGGTTCACGCGTTAAGAAGTTATGGTGGAATAAAGAAACGGAAACCCACATAGATGAACCCTGAGCACATTACACTTCTTTTTTGTTGGGCAGTCATGTAAATTGTCTGTCGAGAAATGGTATTTTCCAGCTAAAGCATTTTTGAACTTTTTATTGATTTCCCACCATGTAATTCTAATAGTATTTAGGGATTTAACGAAATAAGTGAAATCAGAATGTGCTTTAGACCTTTATCTACATATCTGTATATAGAACCTTTATCTACATATCTGTCACAGAAACGAAATTTTGTATACGCATTCAATTATAGTAGTCCGTTCTAAGTTTCACAGCAATAGGGCTGCTGCACCCAGGGTTAGCTTCCAACGAGGGGACTCCTCAACGGTCAACAGCACAAACACAAAATTCTGTATAGTTCTCAATTATGATAGCCCGTTCTAAGTTCGACTATGATGGCTGCTGCACCCAGAGTTAGCTCGGGACAGAGCATTTTAATAAAAGCTTATTTTTAAAAATGTGTGTTTACTATTAACTTATTTTAAATGGTTATTCTTGTCATTATCATTTTTATTTTAGATTTAACTTTGTTATGTGTACTGTACGATGACAACATATAAATTTGCTTCTCAAATGGTCGATTGTAATTCATCGCTATGGTGGTAAATTTTCCATTTGTGTATTTTAAAATGTTAAACCAATGTCATTTTCCTTAAGTAATATTTATTTTAACAGATATTTTATTTATTATTTCTAATCACCCTACATATTAAAACTCATTTAATCTCAATTCAGATACATTTTTACCGTTGTTAAAGGCTTGAAGTTGTTGTTGTTGTTGTTGTTCTTGACTAAGGCGAATTTATCGTGATATTTGGATCGTGAGCCAGGATCATGATAATCATTGAGCGTGTATAGTATAGCATATCGTGAAACGTGATATGGATCATAGGATTTCTAGAAATCCAGAAATCCAAGATATGGGTCAAGTATCCGGCGACATATATTCAATCGTCTAGTCTCTTGTCGATATTTATCGTGTCAGTATTCATTCTGGCAGCGACGGGGAAGACACGCTAAACAGGACGGCTTTCGCTGCAACTCAAACTAACGAACCAAAAATATTGAAATATGTAGAAAAATAGGTAATGTACAAACACACAAGTAAATAAATTAAAAAGAATAAAAACACGACTGCCGTTACAGAAAGTGAAATATTGTATTTATAGTTATTTTTGTTCCGTTGTTTTATTAAATATTTGTGGTTTATGTATTCATCCATATAGAAATATTTCCGGAATGTACTTAATCAGACCTTTCATTTGACGCTAAACACGATATATTTATGTTAATTTATTGACATTTGGACATTTAGACAACTACTTACTTGATATTTGGACAGTTAAGGTACTCTATGACACTCGGGATGACATAACGATTCTGACGAAACCACCCGCTTCTAAATCGGTTTAAGCGTTTACAAGTTATGGTGGAATAAAGAAACGGAAATCATACATAGATAAATCCTGAACACATTACGCTCCTTTTTTGCTGGGCAGTCGTGTAAAAATATGTAATGTCAGAGTTAGCTTTTTTCTCGCAGAAAATGATGTAATCAGTTGAAGTATGGCGTAATCAGTTGAAGTACATATTCAAAGCAAGCATACGATGATAATTTTCATAGTCATCCCTGGTAATCCAGAATCTGATAGGACAAATTCAAATGCGTATATTTATCTCTATTTCGGGGACAATATTTTAAAGTAAAAACGAACTAAAAAGTAAAAAATAGTTTTGAAGTATTCATATATTGTTCAACAGCGATAGAAAGTACACCCTATTTTTATTTTTATTTGTTGAGTGGGGCTTTTCTAAGGTCTTTATGAGCCTTGTAACACTGCGACCATTGCTGATCTATTGTGCTCGCCACCTACTATAGTTCTGCGCTAAGCCTCGTGTCATTTAAGAACCGCAGCAGGCTTTTGGCGCCAGATTGTTTTACCTCCTCAGGTTGGAGGTAGTGACCACCCAGGTGGGTGTATCTTTTACGCATCAGCGGGCCACACTCGCACATGAGGTGCTGGGGAGTTTCCTCTGCCCCTTGGCAGAACCTGCACATTTTTGTGTCTTTGAGCTTGAGGTTGAACATGTGTTTGTTCAGGCCACAATGCCCCGTGAGCGCCCTTACCAGTATGCGTAGATTGTTCCTATTTAGCGATAGGGCCTCACGGGCCGTCTTACGGTCGTAAGGCTTAATAAGCGCTTTGGAATGATTCAACCCTGGCGTGTTGTTCCAGTGGTTGACGGATTGTTCTAAACACATTTGTTTGAGCATTAGGTTTGCAAGGCTTTTTGGTACGCCACAGCAAGGTTCAGGGCCGTATAACGTTCCCTTTGCTCCCGTCCTAGCAAGTTCGTCGGCTTTTTCATTTCCCTCGATTCCTGCATGGCCGGGAACCCATCTTAGTATTACCCTGTTCTTTTCGCCCAGGGAATTCAGTAGTGATATGCAGTTTTGCACTAGCTTTGAATTAATGGTATTCGAGGCTAGTGCCATAAGAGCTGCTTTGCTATCCGAGTGGATATAGATACGGTGGTTGGCGTAGTCCTTTTGGAGGTTGATATCCGCACATTCAATAATGGCGTAAACCTCCGCTTGGAATATGGAGGCGTATTTTCCCAAGTTTACACTTCTTTTGAAGTTTGGTCGCTCTCCATATATACCACAGCCTACGTCAAGTCCCGATTTGGACCCATCAGTATACCATTTAAGGCTACCGGCCTCCCATTGCAGTTGGCTTTTTAGCCAGTCGTCTCTGGGCGGCAGTTCCACTGTAAAAAGTTTTCCAAAGTTTAGGAGTGGGAGCATGGTGTCTGATACCATGTTGAGGGTTGGATTTTCACTGACTGAGTCAAGAACTGATCTTAGTGCTTGTGAGATCCAGTTTACCTTCTCTCGGGCAGATAGCCTGTACATGCTGGCTTTCGCCACCTGTTGCAAATGAATGTGTAGGGGCGGTAAGTTCAGCAGTGCATCTAGAGCTGCTCCAGGAGTGGAGGACATTGCGCCAGTTGTCATGAGGCACGCCGTCCTTTGGATATTGTTTAGTTTGGTAATCACAGTTTTCTGGTTGGCTTTGTTGCACCATACCACCGAGGCGTACGAGATTATCGGCCTCACAATGGCAGTGTATAGCCAGTGGGAGATCTTGGGGTTAAGGCCCCAGTTTTTCCCCGCCAGTCTTCTGCTTATACCCAAAGCACTTTTAGCTTTTTGAATTGTTTTATCTAGGTGGCTGTTCCAGGTGAGTCTTTGGTCGAGCGTGACTCCCAGATACTTTACTTCCTTGGAGAAAGGAATCTGCCTGTGGTTTAAGATTGGCATTTTTAGTCCACCTAGTTGACGTTTGTTGGTAAATGGCACGAGGACGGTCTTATCGGCGTTGACCGATAATTCGTTCTCTCTGCACCAATTGCTAACGATTGTTAACGCTTTTTGCATTATGTGTGAGATCGTGTTTTGGCAGAAGCCCCGGACAATGACTACTAGGTCATCAGCATAGCCCTGTGTGTCTATCCTGGCCTCTGCCATCCTATGCAGGAGTTGATCTATTGCAAGAGTCCATAGTAGGGGCGAGAGTACGCCTCCCTGCGGGCAGCCTCTTGTAGTGGTGACTTCAAGGTTTGTTCCGTGAAGAGCTACCTTGGCCGTGCGGTTTGAGAGCATCGCTTTCACCCATCTGGTTGTGGTGTTGTCAACTTGTTTTGACTCTAGCCCCTTCACCAGTGATTTAATTGGGGTTTTGTCGAAGGCGCCCTCAATGTCTAAAAATGCGCATACTGCGATTTGTTTGTCTTCCAACGCCTTTTCCACTCTGTCTACTAGGTAGAGCAGAGCGGTTTCCGTGGATTTGCCTCTGCGGTAGGCGTGTTGGTTACAGCTGATAGGGTTGACCGTTAGGATTTTTTCCCTGATATAGCTATCCAGTATCTTTTCCATCGCTTTCAGTAGAAAGGATGTTAGGCTAATTGGCCTGAAGGACTTTGACAGTGCGTAGTCCTTCCTGCCAGCCTTGGGTATGAATAGCACTTTGACCTTGGTCCATTCTTCTGGTATATGTCCCCAGGCATAGCTTGCTCTGAAGATTTTAACCAGATATGGGGTTAGAATGTCGATACCCTGTTGCAAAAGCACGGGCATGATTCCGTCGTCCCCGCATGATTTGTAAGGTTTAAAGGATTTTACGGCCCATTTAACTTGATCGGGCCTTATGATTCTAGCAGCCCTACTCCAGTCCTCGTTTCGAGGTCTGTATGGAGCAGTGGCGGCGTTGCTAGTTGTCACAGCACCTGGGAAGTGGGTCGATATTAGTTCCTCCAAAGTTTCCTTTTCATTTGTTGTAAAGGTTCCGTTTGGTTTTTTCAGAAGACCAATTTGGTTAGGTTTGTCCTTTGCGAGCAGTCTATGTACTCTGGCTCCTTGAGGCGTTTCCACTATGTCCTCGCAGAAGCTTTTCCATGTTGCTCTTTTGGCTCTCCTAATTTCTTTGTTGTACTCGGTTAAGGCTTTTTTGTATTCCTCCCAGTTGAGAGTTTGTTTAGCCTTATTAAATAGTTTCCGGGTTTCCTTCCGTAGTTTGTCCAACTTCGGGTTCCACCATGGAACTTTTCTTTTGGAGGTCTTTGTCTTGAGTGGGCAGCTTTCCTCATAGGCGTTTATAATGCCTTTTGTGGTGTCCGCCACGGCCAATTCTAGACTCTCGCGTGTTTTTATATTTTTTTGTATTGTTTCAAGGTTAAGCCTTAGTGTGGTACGGTAAGCGTCCCAGTCGGTGGCTTTAGGATTCCTGAAAGTTGTGGTTTGACAGTCTACGGTGTTTAGTAGTTTAAAGGTTATTTGTCTGTGATCAGACATTGAAGTGTCATCCCTGAAATGCCAGTTTTTTATGTGTCTGGCTAGATTTTTAGAGGCAAAGTACACCCTAACTAAATATAGTTAAATGATTTGGAATAAGTTTAAAATCAGAATAAAGTGATTGACAAAAAAAAAATATTTTTATTTCAAAAAGCGTGGTGTGCTTGATATCAATAATTGATATAAATTATCAAATAATCAATATACATGTATATATGATATAAATTATCAATATACAAATAATTGATACCAATTATTGGTATAAATATTGAATTGGTAACTTTTTGTAAATATAGTTATTATTAAAAAAAAAAAGTAGAAAACACCTCGCGCTTTTTTAGAATATTTTTTTTTGGACAATCCCTTTATTCTGACATTAAACGTATACACAATCAATTAAGTATATTGAGTTAGGGTACTTTCTATAGCATGTTTATATTTTTAAAATATGTTAGGTTCACATTGCTATTAAAGCGTGATTTTTAGTTTTTTTACCTATAATTTTATTGGCGCTATCGCTAATATGATAGCAACACCAGCTTCCTTTAGGGGTGCTTGATAATTTATAATTATTGTTATAAATATAAGCACCACGCGCATTTTTTTGTCACTTACTTTATTTCGATTTTAAACTTATTCAAAATAGTTCGGGTACTTTTATTGCTGTTGAACAGTATCTTTATACTTCAAATTTATTTTTTTACTTTTTAGTTCCCGTTGCTGTTAAAGTGTGATTTTTCAGTTTTTTTAAATTATATTTTTATTAGTGCTATCGCTAATATGACAGCAACACAAGCTTCCTTTAAATTATAATTCATCGCTGGCTCACGTCCACGTCTACGGCGAATAAAATTTATCGCCGTACTGACGTCATTTGTATCGAACGTGTAGTACGCAATTCGTATCGAACGTGCAGTATCCACTTGCGATCCTGAATATAACGAACTGGATCACAATATAAATATCGACCGTTTAGAATTCGTCTAAAGCATCCACTACACCACTCGCGAAGTTGCTTCGACGAAGTACTGGTTGAAGTTGACCGAGTTAAGGTGAAGAAGTCCGAAGTACGTGACTACACACTCATGCAACCTCGCGAGGAGCTCAGTCGCCCGGCGGCGACCGCACAACATGGATAACGTTCAAATGGCAGCTGCCGTTGCAATGCGCACTCTCGCGTATTATAACTACGTAGGTTTTATAAGTAAACGAAAATTTAAAAAAAAATTGAAATAGAAGATGGTGGATGACTGCAATCCATCGGAACAGAACACGCGAACTGAAGTGAGCCGAGTAGTATAGTGAGTCGCTTCGTACCGCTCCGCAGGCCTTTTGACTCGGGCGCAAAAAAATCGACACCGATCGGACGTCGCCCGAGGCGAAGCGAGGATGCCCGAAGCGAGTCGAAATGCGTCTCCACACTCTCGTCCTCGCCCAAATTCGATCAACTTCGCAAGTAGTGTAGTGGATGTTTTTTTTTTTTTTTTTTTTTTTTTAATACTTTATTCATTTTATTTTTGTACATTTAGCCCCATTGTTATCAATGTTATAAATAACTCGGAAAAATTGAACACCGAAATGCAGCTAATGCTCATTGCCCACCTAACTAGGACTAAACTGTCCCGTATCTAGGCGGGTCAGAGTAATTAAAATAAGTAATACAACTTATGTAACAATTAGCCTAATTAACTTGAAAAAACTTTTTATTTTTATAATAAATGAATGTACTTAATTGTTTTTTTAAAATTATTATTTTAAGATTGAATAATATATAATTATAAATAAATAACATTATAATACAAATCCAAACACTAAATTTGTACGAATAATACATTGTAGGTAATACAATATGGCAAATACACATACACGTAAATACGATATCAATAAATGATAAATGATATATGGTATAAACATATTTATAATTTTATAAAATATATAAATACAATTATAAAATCACTGCTAAAAAATATGAACTAAAATAAATAAAAATATGATATGTACATAATAATTTATATAAATATACAATACTATTTTTAAATTAACCGTTATACATACGCTTTACAAACCAAGTTTTCAGATTTAAACCTTCCTAATTCAAATAACCATTTATTAATATTGTCTTTAAACACTTGATTGTTCTTTAAGTGTTTCCATTTTTCCTCTATGCCATTATATAATTTGGGACCAATGAAAAAAGATTGTCGTTGCGCAAATGTTGTTTGTACTCGAGGAATAAGGAAATTTTGTTTCCGTGAACTCCGAGTATTGCAGTTTTGCTGACTTTGATCATGTCTATCTTTGTGTTTATGAAAAAATATTATCACATATTTAATAAACAATTGCTTGACGTCCAGAACTTTCGCCACGTTGAAAAGACGCTCTGACGGGTAGTCATTAGGTTTCCTATAAATAATCCGTAACAACAGTTTTTGCGTCTTTATTAGTGGATCCAAGGCCTGTTTCGTGCAAGCACCCCACCCTACAATCCCATAAATCATAAGACTTTGGCATAGAGCTATGTAGGTGATTTTAATTGTTTTCCGAGATAGTACATTGCGCAGTTCACGAAAAACATATATTAATTTCCGTAATCGATCAGAGAGTTGAATTATGTGGCTAGACCAATTCAGCTTAGAATCCACATTTATTCCAAGGTATTTTATGTTATCTACGACACTTAGTCGTTCACATGAGCATGTGCAGTCTTTAAGGCAATTGTGAGAGTGGATTTTTAAGAAGCTGGAGATATGAACTGATCTTAGGCTAAAGTTCATTATTTTGGTTTTCGACGAGTTAATTGTTAAAATATGTTTATTTAGCCACTCACTAACGGTATCCAGAGTATTTTGTAATTTAAGTGTGACTTCTGCCGAATTAGTCGCTTCCGTTAACAAGACCGTATCGTCTGCGAATGAGATGACTTTCGCATTGAGTTGGTGTTCAGATAATTCATTAATATATATTAAAAATAGGAGTGGCCCAAGCACACTTCCTTGTGGAACGCCATATCTTATATTTAGTTTATCACTGATCTGTCCATTTATTGCTGTTACCTGAGATCTGTCATCTAAGTAACTTTTAAACCATTCCATGGATACCCCTTTAACTCCAAAGCTCTCCAGTTTTTTTACAGAGAATCGGGTGAGACACCGTGTCAAATGCTTTTGACAGGTCGAGGAACGCTGCCATGACTTTTCTCCCCTTATCAATATTTACTGATATATATTGGGTAACAGCGTTAATTGCATCTTGCGTTCCTCGACCTTCTCTGAAGCCGAATTGGTTAGTTGAAAGGAGCCCCTCATCCTCGACGTGTTTGATAAGTCTCTTTTTTACAATTTTTTCAATTACTTTTGAAATTATACTTTGTAGAGATATCGGTCGATAGTTTCCAATATCTTCTTTGTTTCCATTCTTAAATATTGGTATAACCTTTGACGTCTTAAGTGACTGGGGAAAGGTGCCCGATTTGAAACTTAAATTCACTAAGTATGCGAGAGGTTCGGAAATAAACTCAGCTACAAGTTTGAAGTGATTTGTGCGTATACCATCTAACCCGGGTGAAGAATCATCTTTCAGATTTTTTATGGTTTTATAATAGTAATAAAATCAAAAACGTGTTTTGCGCGTGTGCGGCAACACCTGCATCCGCTAAAAAGTCGTATACAATCGATGTACAATCTACATCATTCAAACACATCAAAAGCCTGTTTATTTGAGCTGGGTTCATAGCATGACTTGTGCTCAAACACCAACGCAGCTTTTTTGATGCTTTCCGCTAAAAGAAGAGCGCTACATACAAAACGTTTAAAAATCGGCAACATTTGTATTTTCAGCGGATAGTTGTCTGGGAGATTTTAAATCTGATGAAATATTTACTGTATTCGAGGTGGCTATGTTTAGAAATATTTCTGCTAATGTGTTATTAGATGCATTGAAATTAGGACATACCGAAATGATCGGGAATGAACTACTTTGGGATAAACTAGAAACACACATCATACTAGTACGTGAACACTGGTATTTAATTTGCCTAACGCAGTTTACAACTAGGGTAATATATAGGGTATTAAATTGCCAATGCCATACTTAAAGGTGTCATCGGCGAACCCGTCACCAGAAAGTTTTAACTATATTTGATCGTACTGTCTCCCGTGAGTTGAACTTGGGACGAAACAGTCCACAGTCTAGTTACGCCACTCGCCCGAAAGAGACCAACGCCCTACAGCGAGATAACCAGGTTAATCACCAAGCGGGCCGCCACCGCGTCCTTACTTCCAATTGCAACCAGATTACTCCGGTCTCCCGAGTGGTTACAGGTTTGAGGTCGCTTGCGCGGTCCTCTCTCTTACGTTTGATACGGTGTCTACCGAATCTATCGCGGACCACGGCGTCCTTTGCCCGGCTTTTCACCCGGAATCGGGTAGCCGAATGGTGGTTTTAAGAGCAGTTACTGATAGCATTTTCCGGCGAAACTGATAGCTATTTACTTGGCCATCTATATTGATATATAACATCTCACATCTGTATAACATTGATATGGGCTCGATTGCATTTCTCTTGAACTAAAATTGGAAATTTGTTCATGTGAACGAGACAGAGCAGTACGTCAGAGCGGAATGTGAAATGAACGGTTGTCATTTTTCCGAATTAAAACTACCCTCCGAAGATAAAGCAGCTAAATCTAACACCGCACGAAATGTATTTAGACTTATTTAGGCGTCTATAAGTTCGATAGGTAGTTTTGGTGCGGGAAAATCGACGATAGTTTATTTCATATTCCTTACGTATTGCTCTGTCTCGTTCGGTTGAACTTAGTTCCTATTCAAGTTCACGAAGAAACGCAATCGGGCCCAGTGACTGTTTTTTATAAGGGACTGATCGACTATATAATCCCATTATTTAACCAACCATAACACATTAAACTATTAGTGACGTCTATCGCATTTTTATATAGGCTGATTTCTGCAATCTATTAGTCTATTTGTATTTTAAAACGCCTAATTATTATGTATTGAAACCTGTAAACAAACTTAATTGACCTTTTACGTAAATCCGTTTACGTAGACCTCTTTATGTAAATAATAATAAAATAATGAGCTTTTATTTAGTAATTCGTTTGTTATTATATTATTACTTTATATTTAGATAGTATACAGCATAGGCAGTTTAGAACGCCAAACATTGCGATACAGATCATATGAGAAGATTAATCAGTGTTTGGAACTGTATGTGCCATCTACACGTTACGTTTCAAAGGAATATCCTAGCTGCCAAAACGTGGTACAACACTAAGCAATATAATAATCTATATATCTATAATCTGTGTAAGATGACACGTATAAGTACTTTTAAAAACGCTAGCGCTGGGTTCGGATGGGTTTGTATATTTATTAATTGTTTTTTTATTATATTTTTTATTTTTTTAACAATATAACAGAATTACCATCAAAATCATTGTAAAGTAGCTGAACTAGGTAATACTTAAAAAAAAACACAAACCGAACACCATATTGAAACGTTAAATCTATTCAGATGTAATTATGTCATTTACGGCAAAAAAATAAAGCGAAGAGGACTAGCAATGATCTGGTGCTGCTGAGAGAAATCCATTTACATAAGTGGCGAAGCGTGCGCGCCAACGTATTCCATTTAATAAGATTGGTGCATGTGGAGGACGGCTCCACAAACAGACGGTACGTACAAGCGCGAAGATATGAAGATGTGACAGCTGTCAGTTTCATAACCTTAGGGTTCCAAAGCTGGGAGCTGCAATATTTAATCAGCTGATCCAAACGACAAATAAAACTATAAGCGAAAAAAAATCGAATCGGATAATACGTTTAAAAGTTACAGCCCCTTAAATCATTCAGCTTTAAATTTTGTAACCCTAGACGCACAGTTCGATTTCAAAAAGCCTTTCGATATTTTTCGTATTAATTTGGATAGCTAATAAAAAAATGGTGGTCATGCAGATAAAGATACAATTGCTCGTTCATCCGTTTGTATGACAGCTCCCTCACTTGGTTAATGAACGGTCTCCAAAATCTAATCAGCTCTTCCCATTGATGGATATAAGATTGGCGAAAGAATATTCGAAGTTAGACAACGTGTTCTTGATATATTAATGACTCGGAGATCGATTTTTTCATTGTCTGGTTTTAAAAGTATTAAAACGAGGAAAAAAATGTTTTTGAGCCAAATCTATCTATATATGATTGTTTTTGATGAACTTAATACGCGTTACGCTCGCATTGGTTTGCAATTGGGCCATAGCTAGCGTAATTATTTTAACCATTAAAAGCAAAGTTAAATTTAACCTAAAAAATGCTGCCTCAAACCTTCCCAGACGAAAAGCTTTATCCGCTCATTGGCATCACTCCCCCAGCAATACATCTTGATGCCCCGGCTTATTCAGAACGCCTGAAGGTGATAGATGACCCAAGACACCATATGCATGGGCAAGAACCACACCACGATCGCTTCAAATCGCCGCATACTCAATTGAGAGCATCACTTGCCGAGGATGTAAAGTAAGAGACAGCCACGGGCTCCCATCTCCCCTATATCACCTGGTGTAGTCTGATCAGACAAGACAAGATTCCGAGTCAATCTCGTTGGCTGGGACTACACAGAGAACCCAACATGCAACTGTGAAACTGCAGGATGAAGAGCACCTACGATTTTGCGCGCAGCTGTCAATCCCGATCACACAATAGGGTCTATAAGAGGCGAACGACTTGGTCATCCAGGTCGCATATTTTTGGAGAGATGTGTCCTAACCTTGCCCTGGATACAAACAACGAAGGAACAGCGCTCAGAAAGCTAAGGATTTTTAAGAGCAGAAAAACAATGAGTTGATGAACCATTTGAGTCTTTATGATTTCTATACCCCCAGGAACCAAAGGCACGTATGCTGCATGGTCAGCGGTTTCAAGAGCTAGAATAAGCTGTGCAGGGAATTACTGTTTCAACGGTTGATTCAGGAGAAATTTGAAATACATATATTTTAATTGAGGGTACTTCGAAAAAGGTTATTCAATCAGTTATTTTTCGATTGTAGTTTTTCCTATTCCCGATCATTTCGGCGTGCTTCACGTAACACACTAACTTTGTTTAGTTATGCAATTTTATAACAGCATTTCAAATCGCTTCTATAACGGAAATCTTAAAAAAAAAAGAAAAATCCAACATAGGTACCTGTTTTGGAGTAGGACCTATCGCCGCTGCCGGGCCTCTCGCTGTAACCGGTATACCTCGCATTGCTGAGGTCCTGAAGGAGGTTATCCAACTCAGAAAGGTTGTTAGTGACAGGTTTTAAACCAGCTCGACCCAAGCTTCCGCTGTTCGGAGATTGATGGCTGTCCGAGTACTTCTGCATCGGTATTAGCTTCTCCTGGTTCTGGTATGTTGGCTGTTAAAGGAGGAAAACGCTTTAGGTTAGTTGCGAAATATTTTAAAGATGAACTACGGATAAAAGTGCGTCTTATTTTAACTACTGCGCTATCAAAGTAACAGTTTTATTTAGGAATAAATTAAATTGTTCAAATTATCTGCAAATATTTTTCGATTAAAAATAAGATGTCCTCTGCCAGCTTTCTCGTTCACTCATGAACAATATTTATTACTGTGAGGTATTTTCAAGATCCTCATGGAATGGACAACTATTTGAAATGATTCCTGTAGACTATACATTTTAGAGCCAGGAGCAGCAATCTTCTCTTATGCTCGAGAAAGCACAGAAATAATTTCTAAGGTACCTCTGGAATATGGATACTATACATGGTTATACCACATTGCGTTCATTCTGGGAATGCTGAGCATCAACAGCCTAGATCTCAGAAGAAGAGTATTACCATTGACTATATATGGTATTAGATTACTCAATGCCATAGTACGTTTAGGCAACCCGTCGACGCCAGTGACATGCAGATAGCGTTGATAGCGTTGCCAGGCGAAACTAACAGCAATTTATTTGGTCATCTATGATAATACTGATAATGAATGTTTTTTTATAAAGCTCTGATTGATTATAAAACCCCAAAAAAATAACCAATGATAATAATAGTAACATTAGATTATTAATGCTATCTATCGCATTTCGTTATAGGCTGAATACATCACAGAAATAATACGTAGAGATAGATGAGAATTGTATGTCTATCTGTACATTAAAGTGCGTAATTAAAACGTATTGAAACCTTTATACCGAATAAAAAATTGACATCGTTATGTAAATAATATTAAAATGATAAGAGCTATAATTCAAAATCTCATTTTTAATTATTATTATATCATTCTTTTTTTTGAAAAAGGATACCGTATAGGCGTGTTTAGAGCGCCATCTGCAGTGCTCCGCCATACTGCCGTCACAGTATTTGCCGCACCGCCAACGTTATTAAAAATAAGAGAAGATTAATCAATGTATGAAACCAATGAAATCAATGTATGAAGATTAATCAATGCCATCTACAGTTTGCGTTTCGTACTCAAATCCTAACTGTCAAAACGTAGTAGGGCAATGAGCAATCTAATACCCTATTATATAATCAATGGTTTTACTAACAACTCATTTCCAAAAGCTGATCCATGGAGATATCTAAAATAGACATTTTTCAAAAGGTTTGCTTATACAGACTGAGCCTAAATTAACCGGTATCCATGTAATAAATCAGTACGAACAATCAAGCAACTTTTGATAAAAAAAATGTGGAAAAGAGACAAATAAATTAAAATATATATTATAAATATTTTTTTTGTAAAAGGTATAAAAAGCGTTGAGCGCGCTGCGCCATCTAGCGGTAGGTAAAATATCGCGAATATTGTTTACTCCCGATATTTTAGTTACTACTAGATGGCGCAGCGCGTTCAACGATTCTCAAAGTTTTTTCACAAGTTAAGTTTTTTACAATATTTATATCACAAGTTGTTTATTTGCTCGTATTGATAAACCCACTTTAAGGATGCCAATTAATTTAAACTCATCTGTATATTCTCGATAATTTCAAACGACAAAGATTACCCCTTTCGATTCCGTTGGGACGTGCAATAACTCTCCTAAACGAAACGGCATCAATAAACACATTTTGTTTGAAAATAAATCGAGTTTTTTTACGCCGTTTAAAATTGGATATTTGGTATGAAATTACCCTTAAATGTATTTTTTATGCTTTTACTTTTAAACTATTGTATTGTAATATTGTATACTCTGACTGTAGGTACGTTGTACATTAACTACATACTGGGCTCGATTGCGTTTCTTCGTGAACTAAAATCGTTGATTAGTCCGTGTGAACGAGATAGGGCAATACGGTAGAAGAGGGGAGTGTGAGATAACCGGTTGTCACTTTTTCGCATTAAAACTGCTCACCAAGTTCAAATCTTACAGGCACGAAATATGCTAGAATTTATTCGGAGGAGTATAAGTTCAACAGGTAGTATTTATCGACGATTATTCGTTTCATATTCCGCTCTAACGTATTGCTCTGTCTCGTTCATTGGACTAATTTTAGTTTTAGTTCACAAAGAAACGCAATCGGGCCCACTGGGCCCGTACTCCGCTCTAGCGTATTGCCCTGTCTTGTTCACACTGACTAATTTCCGAATTTAGTTCACGAAGAAACGCAATTGAGCCCACTATCTGCCTATTTAAACCTAACAATAATTATTCTATGCTGTAATTCAAGTAGATACTATGTTATTCTTAAGTATGTTGTACTACAGGCGTATTAGTTTATAACTGTAATGTCTGTAGATACTAAACGAATAAAATAAATTGAAATTGAAATGCAATTATTCCGCAAATTATTAATCTCATATAATATACTGAATAATGAGCAATTCATATTTTATATCAATTTGATAATAACTAATAAAACCTATAACCATTTAAGGCGATTACTAATCGACGTAAATTAGTTTGACAATTCATTGCTGTATTTCCAGGATCTCCCATCAATCAATATCACCAGCAGCTATAACATATACACGGTTTCTGCAGAGTAAGTAATGGCTTTTTTTTCTGAACTATTGATCGCCTCTCTTAAAATCGTACATGAAGTGGAATAATGTTATCAGTAGATATTTTCAGCAGTGGAAAGTAGTTCTAGCTTACCTATTGTAGGATATCCTTTTGTTTTAGTTGATATTTTATGTTATTAGTATGAAATTTCCACGATGTAATATGGAGCATATTGTGCATTATTCCCGCATGTCCCCGAGGTGCAGACTGCAATGAACAACGTGATTTATTATCGTCAAGCGTCGCCCGTGCCACGCGCGTCAGCGCCATTCATTGACGATGTTAACTATATCGTCAAGTCATAATAATATGTTTTGACACAAATAGAAATTCACGTAAAATCCAAACAAGGTTTTTTTATATTATGCCACTAAACGCATGATTGCGAGTCAAATACAGTGTTTCCGGGAAGGCCCTAAAGGAGTTTCGTTGGCAAATGTGGACCGGATACTGTGTTGTGGTTCTTATTCCTGCGACATTTCCCATCGACACGTCCATCGACAGGCTATAAAATGTAAGAAGTAATTGTCAGTTCTGCGTGTATAAATAAGGCAGCTAAAAATATCATCATAATCATCATCACTCGCGCTACAACTCATCGCAAGTCTTGGATAGTCAACAATCTTCTTCCTTTTCAGCATATGCTTTGGTATTTCCGTTGTTGACTACAAGTGCATTTAGGTCTTTAACAACAGAATCAAGCATCCGCAGTTTTAGTCGTCTGACTTTACGGTGCCGTTCAGGCTTACCAAGGAATGCGTATGCGTTAATTTTCCACCCTTTACACATGCCCTAACCACGTCAGCCCTCCGATTTTTATGATTCTCACAACATGCACATCATTATACAGTTTATGGCAGTTCTTTGTTCGTCTCTCCACTTGCCATACTCCTGCACGGCACCGAAGGTCCTGAGAAGTATTTTGCTTTTAGAGACATCTAGAGCATTACCACCCGCTTTGATGAGAAGTCCTGTTTCTGATGCGTAAGTTAAGACCAGTCTGATGACTGTCATTTTAGAGGGGATTTCATTTGAGACTGGAGTTCGAAGTAACACATATGTATTTGAAATAATTAATTTATGATTATTTTAATACAATTTTCTATTATTTTATTAAGTCAGCTGAACCGCCTTTTCTGATCCAGTCGGGTATATGCAGTTCATGACTTGAATAGCGGTTCTCTTCTTACATTTCTAATAGGTCTCAAGCAGTAGTTCTTAACAGGTTTACCTCTAGCTGGTCTACTATTCCTTCAGGAGTCCCTCAGGGCTCCATATTAGGCCCTCTATTATTCATTTTATTTATCCAGGATATAGACGCATGTTTTAAGAATTCTGTTTATCTTTTATTTGCTGATGACATGAAGATTCTTAAAGCAATAACTACTCCTGGTGATGTCTCCCTCCTGCAGGAGGACTTGTTACGCTTGAATAGCTATTGCACTGCCAACAAATTAGACCTCAATGTTGCCAAATGCTCTACCATTACTTTTAGTCGTAAAAATAACCCTTCTGCCTCTTCTTATTTTCTCAATAACTCTGCTTTGAGTAGGGTAACTAAGATTAAGGATCTGGGTGTTACACTCGACTCTAAACTGCTATTTGATGCCCACATCGACAGTATTGTTGCGAAAGCGTTTAAAGCCCTAGGATTTATTATACGATCCAGCGAACACTTCAATAACATAAAAACCATAAAAATTCTCTATTGTGCTTACGTCCGCAGTCATCTTGAATATGCAACCCAGTTATGGAACCCTTGTTACGAGGTGTATGCATCGAGAATAGAGACCATCAAAAGAAAATTTCTGCACTACATAGAATATAAATGTCGTATACGTGATCCAGACTACTATTCTCGTTGTATCCGCCATCATTTGCTGCAATTGGCTTTGCGAAGAAACATAGCTGACATCTCATTTTTACTACGAATTTTAAATGGCTCGATTGATTGTCCTGAACTACTATCTAAAATATCTCTCCGCACTCCTAGCCGGGCACTTAGAAATAGGGCACTCCTTCTTGTACCTGGCTTTAAAACCAAATATAGGGGTAATTCTTATTTTATAAGGGTGTACGAAACTTTCAACACCCTGAATGCTGACATTGATATTGACCCCTTTTTCACGAATATAGATACTATAAGGAAGCAGGTTGTAGGCTTAGCATTTTCTTCTTTTATTACAGTCTTGTTTATGTCAACATGTTTTCTACTGTACAATTCAGTATCTTCTTGTTTAATATCTTCTTTATGCTTAATATCAGTTCTAAATTCACGTTATTATTATTGTCATTATCAGTGGTAACTTGTAAATGGCTCTAAGCTTCCTATTTTTGTTCACTACAAAATTATTGGCTGTAAGTTATCCTTAAGAAAATAAAATAAAATAAAATAGGAAAACGAGAGAACGGCCGTTATAATGCAATAGCGTTGGCAAGAAAGTTCGTAATGCCATATAAAACGATTATAGCTTTTCAATCGCTAAAATTGCGAGAGTATTCGTAATAGGGCTGCTGGTCTATAGACAGCTAAAGGTTCTCGTGCGTCAACCTATGACGGCTCAACTCACGGTTCAGCCCCCATCCGGTAGCCCCCACGTAGAAGGTCGAACCTGGTAAGGACTCTGTTTACCCTGCCACGGCAGGTGTATCAGTCCCCGAGGTGATGTCCTTCAGCCGTTGTTGGGCGGGTTGAGCATCGTGCGGCGTCAGCCAATCGACCGTGCACTCGGGCGAATAACCCGAGGGTCTGGAAATTATACGTTTCCTAAGAAGCGGGGGGTGATTGATGACCTAATATCAGTCACTCTTGAAACGTCTACTTGGCTACCCGATCTCGAGTGTTAGACGGGCAAAGGACACCACGGTACGCTATAAATTCGTACTGAATTAAAGCTAAAATTAGGTAGAGGCCGCGTAATCGACTTCGACACGTGAGGGAGGGCGCGAGGCTGCCAGCTGGATCATCTTCCCAGTGCAAAGCGGTAAGGCTCTGATGTCTCACAGGCCAGTTAGCATAGCTAGACGGTGGACTGTTTCGTCCCAAAGTCGTATTATTATTTTTTTAATTTGTTGTGTGGTGCTTTTCTAAAGTCTTTATGAGCCTTGTAACACTGCGACCATTGCTGATCTATTGAGTTCGCCACCTACTATAGTTCTGCGCGTAGCCTCAAAGTCGTAACGTTTAGTCCAGGTTGAAAGAACGATCAATATCGTTATACTTTGTGCGGTGGCGGGTTCTCCCGTTGTAGGTGACAAATGTCCTCTGCTGGTCTATATACCAATCAGCCCAAGCGTCTATACGCGCCTGTGCAAGTCTATAAAGTTTCAACTGCACGCGATGCACAATGAGAAAAATATACCGCTGTAATACACGGAAATGCGCATGTTTCAAAAGGGATTATTTATGTATATAACATGTAGTGTGGTCCGTACGTATATATCAACAAGACGCGTAACGGTGTAGTTACCATGTCACGGGCATGGTAACTTCACCGTACATTCATTACGGCGCACTACGAGATCTTGCTGTTACCATGACAGTATGTTATTACATACGCATAATTATAGCCACTTACACGAATTATGTAAAAGCTAAATTGGACCGTTATTTTCGTAAGGTGAAATATACGGTACGGAGCATGGTGAAATATATAATCGAGTAATTGAGTTTCAATACAATTCCTTGAATTCAACAAAAATACGATTGAAACATCATTATTCTGTATAAAGCCGTAATAACAAAACGGTAATTTAGGAAGAAATCCAATATATTTCTCAGTGCAGCATCTATATGTCACAACCAGTCACAATCCATTATTAATCTAACTAAAGACTGTGGCCGTTTAAAGCCAAGTGAAACTAATCAGGTTCATCGTAAATATTTCAATTCCGCGACAGCCAAAGCGACTGCGGCCGCGGCGGCGGCGGAAGTGCCGCGTGCCGCGTCCAAACATGTTAACCCTAAATAATTGACCTAGCATCTGAACTGTATCGATTGTTCGTGGGCTGCGGGATGGCTCTGGATGCGGGCCAAAGCACTTCGCGCCGCACTCGTCCGTCCATTTGACAAAAAATGTCTTCAGCTATTCGGAGCGGCTGATTCATGGCGACTGGTAGTTCGGCAGCCTATTGTCTCATTAAATCCATAGTAAATCCCTGAAAATCGTCAATGTGTGAAGACTTCGGGTCGGATACGTAATTATTTGCCTACCTTCATTATGATGGGCTTACAATAATACAAACGAAGTTCGTAGGAATGCGCACGGCAGCTGTCGGAACGGCAAAATGGCGGTATCGCATTATGTTTGATATGATCTGCGGTTAAAATTATTAGGTAATATATATAAAATTTAATTTGTTATTTTCACTGACACAACCGTGGCACTCCAATAAGACTCAGGAAGTGAGCTCGCCTTATCACAGGAGTGCCTAGCAAGGCGGGCTCGGTTTCACTTTACTTGGCGCATTAGAAATAATTGTATGCACTTTAACATATAATTTATGCACAATTTGGCCTGGGCACAGACAGATGTATGCCTAAATTTAGAAGCATATAGCGGTATTTTCTGAATTGTACATTATATTTCTTTTGTGCTATTGCGTTTGAATATTTATGTAACGAATAAATAAATAAAAATAAAATGCCAATATGGTTTAAAAGATCAAAAGATAAGAGAATGAGCATTTTAGGCCCACTTTTCCAATAGCTGTAAATCATATACAAATGGAAATATATCTTTATGTAGAACAGTTATTACTTCAATGACTAATCTCAATTATGAGCCGTTTTTGTTTTATCCATTAAATATAGCTAATTACCTGATATCCTCTGGGGCACCTAACACATACGAACGGTGATTTCAAATAAAGAAATAAGATATTTATCGCCGCTATATCGATTTAAAATTTATTTTTTTAAGACGAACTGACACTTATTAACTGAATTAAAACATGTTTATTAATATACAAAATTTATTTGCATCTCTTATGGACCAGAGGGACTCATATGCCAATTTATAAAAAAAAATATTTTAACAATCTTTACAAAACTTGACATGTTATTTACATCGCCCTTTAACAATTTTATGTATTCGAAATTTCCATACTATACGGCAAAGGTTATGGTCCTCAAAGGGTTAAACATAACATCCTGAAAAACAGTCATAATGCCTGAGGTGAGTGTGCCTTTCGATGGTAGATTAATCCATTTGGTTTCGCACAATCATGATTTATTTTATATAACTTTATACGTAGTTGGTTCAAATGTCTCTATTTTAATCTAAAATTTATACTTACATGGTAAAAAACTACTATCAATAAATTATATTATTATTATTTTTCTCTTCTTTTTCTACTTCTTAAATATTATTTTCTACACATAATGCATTGTAATGTGCGTATTGGAGACTTAATTAATTAAAACTATTGTTGAAAGCCAGAAATATTGTATTTAATATAATCCTAATATTTTTTGTAGCGCTGTATGTTTTCCTTGTTAAATAAATAAATTAATTAAATAAATAAATAAAGTAATAGAGATTATTGATTGACGATAGGCTCCCGGGCTACATAATTCAGATGCTGCAAGAAGCAGGTGTGCCGTTTCCCGCTGCTTCTTGCGTCTCACCGGCCGTTCATTATTTTTCAGAGCATCACTATCTTTCAGTATGACATCAGATGTGACCTTTATTCCGACTCATCTACAGCCGCTGTAGTTTCCGTTTTTTACGGATCATAAAAGCTATTTTGGATCAATGTTTATGCGGGTCGTCCGCATAATCCACGATCCCATTACATACGATTTGACCGAATTTTATTTCTGGTTATTTGCCACGCGTCCGGTTTCGAGAAGCAATAAAAACGAGCATTCGAATAATGACAGGAAACTACACATTCTGCGGGACATCTAGATAAAAAGAAAGAAGACGATTAGGCTATTCAAAAATAATGATAATAATTCAACTAATGTATATTCTGTTGTGATGAATACAATGATCAATGATGAATACATTGGTTTGAACATTGTTGAAAATAATATCAACTCCACAGCGCCCTTGAGCTCCTTTCCAATAACAGAATTGAACTGAAAAATACTGTGGGGGGGGGGGGGAGTTGGCATATTAAGAGAATTATAGAATTCTTGTACTAATTCGTCTAAAGTTATTTTTTGTATGATGTTATTTTTGTGTGAGTATAAGTAAAAATAGAATTATGTTAGTCATCATAATCATGGGAAATTACCACTTACAGCGTAAAAACATAATGAAATTCTTAGTCTCGTCTTTAAAATTACATTTTTCGTCTTCACGGAGAGAACGATTGCGGTAAGATCGGTTTGTTATCAATGAAGTATGACAGCATTCAATAATTTTGACTATACAAACTACAAATACGCGTCACAACGGCCTGCGAGCGGTTTGAAATATACTGAGAAAAATATAACGATATTATACACGGAAATACGCACGTTACAACAAGGATTACGTATATAACTCGGACTGTAGTCCATACGTATGAATTACCATGACGCGTACCAGTGTTGCCGTGATGGTAGCTACCGTGTCGTAATGTTAAAACATAATGTTATTTCATTACGTCGCGATCTTGGAATCTCTCTTCTAACATGACAGCGTGTAGTAGTATACGTACGGTTATAATCGAACTTATGAATCACGTTGAAACTATATTATACTGTTTTTTTCGTATTAACCGTAAGGAAAATGTTGATACATATAATCGAGTAACGTAGGTTCAACAAAATTTCTTGTAATTCAACAAAATTCGGATTGAAACATCGTTATTCTGTATAAAACCGTAATAAACAAATGGTAATGTAAGAATCAATCCAATATTGTGTCGTCTGGGCAAGCCAAAATAGACCTAAAACTAAAGCCGATTTCGATTTTCGGAATGACCCTTCCGCCTTAGGTGTCCACTCAAGGTGGAGCATCTTTACTAGTTTAGCGGTGCTCAAAGTTCTGGATAAACCGATGATACCAGCCTCTTTATGATGATATAAGACTTTTTACCATTTTGGGAGACGTAGGATTAGGAAAATCAAGAATACATTCAACTTTTCCGGGATCGATTTGTAGACCACTATAATCTACCACATAGCCTAAATACTTTAATTGTTTCCGAAAAACTAGCACTTTTTGAAATTAATAGAAAGTTTGATACCGCGAGGCACTGGGAAGTAAAACCAGCGACCAGCCCCACGCCCGTACTACCACATTTGGCCGGATTTCTCTATCCTCTCCGTCTGGTCACGGATATTCGAGGCCGCTTGTGCGGCCTCTGCCTAATAAAAGCGGTTATTCAGTTTGAATATATCGCGGACCAAGGTGGTCTTTGCGAGCCAAGGTCATGCGGGATCGGGTGGCCAACAGATCGATTCATGGATGGATGAGATCAGAACGACAACTACCCCCGATGTCATTAGAAACATACATCTCTAAATCCTCCCGTGGCGTGGCAGAAGCTCACAGCGGCCCTGACAGGTTAAGTCCCTCTACGGGTAGGTAACCAGACAGGAACCGTGAGTTGGGCAAGCCAGATGACATAGAGTTTGGCCAACACAGTCCAAGCTGCACGGAACCAGTAAAAACCGAGCTCCATCTCCATCTCCATCATCGAGTCTGGCCACAGTAAAAGATACAACAAGTATATCACTAAGATAACAGAAAACGTTGTTATTGAAGGAGAGATCGAATAATTTGTATGCCAACCTTCGCATACAGGCCGGCGAGTTGCAACTCTAAGGCATACAAAGTCACCTGAATGACGTCGGTAAGCTTCCGGCTTTGTAATGGAATCTAGCCAGCTTTCGCCTATCCAGACAGAGAGAGTGCAGTTAGGTTATTATGACCCTTGTGTTAGAGTCGGACAGCACCCACCCGGTAGCCTCCAAGCAGAAGTGCGAGCCCGGGTAGGACTCAGCTCGGGCGCTCCAGGACGGTTTGCGCACCGTGCGGCGTTAGACAATCGACTACGCATTCTGACTGATAACAGGGGGAGTCTGGAAACGGCTTCGTTACCTGAAGAGCGGGGGTGGTTGTTAACCTTACGGCAACTGCTCTTGAGACGACCAATCGGCTACCCGATACCGAAATTCTATCTGAAGAAATCATAACCCTGAGCGAATCAAGTACCTTCGAGGTCACTTAGGGCGCCAATATTAAATTTAAAACTATGTACAACAATCAAATTTAATGTATATGACTATTTTTCATGACTTTTTCAATAGGTAGTTGGTTTTCTTTTACAGATAAAACTCACCTGATTATGGTTCCATTTTAATCAACGCTTAAAATCTCATCAAAAATGTATAAAAAAGTAATTTCCTGTAATAACGAAATCATAATAAACGTCTGTAATTAAAGTCATCGTTTATTTACGACCAATTAACCAGAGTTTGAATATTATAAAAGACCACATCATAATAAGCCGTAGCTACGCTGGCTGCTGGACAATGGGGCTTTTATCTGTGCCGAATGATCACAAATCACAATGCATGCTTTTTTAGCAATTCCAGATTAATTAACTTTTTCGGTTTTAATTACTTTGCCATTTAGGTTCAATCTATATATTAATTTGAAACGTTTTTTTCCCTGTAACCGCCAAATTAAGAGATCGGTTAGATGTAAACATTTGGTTAAGGTGTCTAAAATAAGCTCTCGGTCTGTAGATGTGTCATCAAAATAGAAAAATAAAAAAGTCATCAAAGGAGAAAAATAAAAAATGATAGCGCAATCTGCTAGATTACCGCGCAACCTATTTGTACTGTCAACAGGTGACCCTTTAACAGGCGATAGCTAAACTGCATTGACATACTCCGTATATCCAGAAACGTATTATAGTACAGTAGAGCCTCGATAATCCGTACTCAGGCTAATCCGAACGTCGCTATAATCCGAACTGCATACCCCACCCCACTTTCTCGCCTTCGCCTCGCTGCTATGTTGTTTATTAATTAGTCTGCAGTTACGACTGCCACGTTGCGCGTCCATTCCACGTTTTTCTGCTCTGTACTCGTGCGCGGCGTGTTTTTTGAGGTTATAAAGATGGTTCCAACACCAAAACGCAAACATAAAACTTTGACTATAGCCGAAAAGTGCACCATACTAGACAGTTTAAAGGACGGAGTGTCGGCAACTTCTCTTGCTTGTAAGTATGGCGTTGGAAAATCAACAATTACAGACCTCAAGAAAAATGAGCAAAAATTGAGATCTTTTATAGCTAAAACTGAGAAAGGACCAGGGTTCAGAAAAACTCTAAAATTACCAGAGAATCCAGTGCTAGAAGAAGCACTGTTCACATGGTTTTTAGAACAAAGACGACGCCACATTCCATTGTCTGGTGAGGTCGTAATGGAAAAAGCGAGATTCTTCCATAAAAAACTAACAGGTTCGGATTTTTCTGCAAGTAGAGGATGGCTTGATAATTTTAAAAAACGTCATGGCATACGTCAGCTGAAAGTGTCAGGTGAGAAAGTCTCTAGCAATACGGAAGCTGTTCAACCATTCCAAGAAAAATTCCTAAACGAGATAAAAGAAAAGAACCTTTGCCCTGAACAAATTTACAATGCCGACGAATCAGGATTGTTTTGGAAGGTTCTGCCGGACAAAACTTTAGCCTCTTCTGCTGAAACTAGCGCTCCTGGGTCGAAAGTGTCTAAAGAGCGAATAACTTTTATGCCTTGCGCAAACTCTACAGGGAATCACAAATTACCATTGCTAGTTGTGGGGAAGGCAAAAAAGCCAAGATCTTTTGGATCTGTAAAATTACCAGTGCATTATGAAGGGCAGAGGCGTGCTTGGGTAACCAGAGATATTTTTCTCGAGTGGTTTAGAGGCCATTTTGTTCCTGAAGTCAAACGCCATTTAAAAAAAATGGGACTGCCACAAAAAGCATTGCTACTCTTAGACAATGCCCCTGGACATCCAAATGCTGAAGATTTGACAACAGAAGACGGCAACTTCTCTGTACTGTACATGCCTCCAAATTGTACGCCTTTGATCCAACCTATGGATCAAAACGTAATCCAAAATGTCAAGATAAATTACAAAAAGAAACTCCTGATTCAAATGTTCGTGCAGCAAGAAGCCGATGAGGCTTTAACCTTGCATGATGTTATAAAAAGCGTCACAATTAAAGACGCCATTTTTTCGCTAGCGCAATGTTGGGATCATGTATCATCGTCTCTTATCGAAAAATCTTGGAAGCCTCTTTGGCCTGAAAAAATAAATTCAACAGAAGATAGATCAGAAGAAAATGATGACTTCGACGTAGAAGACGATCTCCCGCTCAGTCTTTTACGTAATCGTGGTTATACAGAAGAAACCATTTCCACTTTCTTGTCCATGAGTGAAGAGGAGAATTGCACAGATCCTATAACTGATGATGAGATCATAACCCAAATAACGCAAGAGAATGACGAGTCTTTAGCTGAAGATTATTTTGCTTCAAATGTCAAGAAAATTACTCATTCACAAGCCATATCATCTTTGAACACTTGCTTGGAGTGGGCTGAAGAAATTGACCTGTCCTTATCGGAAAAGATGATGCTACGTAACTTGAGGGACAAAGCTTTTTTCTGGTCCATCAACAGGACTCGCCAAACTAAAATAGATCAGTTTATGACTAAATAGACAATTTACACCTTACGTATTTTATGGTACCTAATTATTATGTAAATGTACGGTAAGCAACGAGCCGGGCTTTTTATTTGCATTACGACTGTAGTCCTTACGCTGCTTGTAATAAGAGCGTTCCCAAGGTCAATATGTAAAGCCCAGCTCGTTGCTTACTGTACCTCTTAAACTATGTATATAATTAAACACTATTTTAAGAATAAAAATGTTTTTTTTTCTCCTTACATACTATAATCCGAACGCTTCGTGAGTCCGAACAGGGGTTAGTTTTTGCTAGTTCGGATTATCAAGGCTCTACTGTATTTACTTATTATCCGATTTAATCAATAAAGTGATCGTCGAATGCGACGGGTTTCAGCTAGTTCAATTTAATTAAAAAGTCTTTGTTGTATAAATCGTACAAAGGCGGATTTATCACTGCGTGCACAATATATTACAGTCACTTAATATATGTGATGTGATAACATTGTGCAGTGACATTTAGAGAATTTAATTAAAAAACGTGACTATAAAGATTCAAATGATTAATGATTTTCAGAAAACAATGTCATTTCAAGTTGGGAAGGAAAAAGAGACGTAGGAAAGGGAAAGGACGTATAGTTATTGGGATAAGTAATACCTTTTAAAGAACTCTTTGACGTTAGAAAGCGTCCTAGCAGACGGGTTGCATAAACAGACAAAGAGTGAAAGAAAAAAAGCGTTATGCAGTGGGAGAGCATGACTTTTTAGAAGGCTGAACTTTTCCGAAGCACAGTATACTAGGCAGTAGCGTCTCTTTGAACAAAATTGAAATCGAAGCAAACTACGTCACGAGTGCTAAGGCTCGTATATAGCCGCCGCATGTTTAATATTCCGCCGACGCAGATGTTCAATCGTTTGAGAAATTCGCCAACCTTTGCACGCGCGTAACACTTACCAAAGGCGTCCGCCGAGACGTACCCCTCTGCTCATTTCCTCGCACCCTATCCCCGCAATGCCCTGTAGCGCGAGAGTGCGTCTACTGTTCTCTCGGTAAACTGTGCCTAAAGGCGCCGCCCGTGGGATTATTGAGCATCTTAAATACTTGGCGCTAAAATATGCATTTTATGTGATTCCGGGTTCGATGTCAATGAGGAAGATTTCGAAGTTTCGAGTTTAACATGTACCGAATACATAGATGCTGTCACCATTCCATTTTATCAAGGAGTACTTTATTAGTATCAATATAAGCTATGTACGTCCGCGCAGTCTAAGATTGACAATAAAAGTTCTTGGAGAACGGCCTGTCTAACCGTTGCAACAGTCGAATGTTATAGAAGCCACTGAAGATGCATTTGTTGATAGAATAGAATAGAATAGAATTATCTTTATTTTATATAATTTATCATACAATTTTGTGGCTCGCCAAGTTCGAGCAGTGTTGTTTACATATGTGTCTTGGGGTAAGATCTAATGTAATAATATATTGAGCTCAGTCCATATGAGAACTGGCTCTTCGTGGGTTTATTCCTGCTATGAAAGCTTATGGTCGATGTCTTGTATGATACGGTCTTGAATACTCGGTGACACCTATGTAAGGCAAAAAGAGAGTTCAATCGTAAACAACTTCTGATAGCCAATCAAAGCCGACTAGATGTTAGGGGTCGTCCATAAATCAAGTCAGGGAGGAGCTATACGAACAAACGACTGAAAATTATTCCCAAAACTTTGATATGTTAAGACAACACTTAATGATGTTATTCTTTTAGACTCATGGAAATGCTCTAAATTCTCTGTATGGGTTTATGAAACAGTGCACAAATGAGTGTACAGAAGATGGACAAAAAATTTGTATTTTTTTGACAATAAGCTTAAAAATCACCAAACTCCCAGAGACTAAAATAAATTTCGATTATAATAAAAAAAATAAATCCACTACAAAGCAAAATGGTACTCCTCTGTGCGCCGCGCCGCGATACATGTATGTATAGTACCCGAAAGCGAAATATAAAAAAGACAACGATCAGCTGTGCCTCTTGGCATTGAAATGGGCCGAAAGGTAGACAAATGTTATGATAGATGTCGTCGTTCTTCCTCCCCTTTTAGAAAACAACACGATGCCAATTTTACAAGGCCGGTCGGTTAGAACGCTACGCCAAAAAGTCTGAGAAAGCTCATTCTCGGAACAGTTAGTGAATGGATAACATCTTTGATAATTTTGTAATTACTATCATAGAAATATGACACGTTAAATGATCTTGGCTGGTCGACCACTTTCGTTACTAATAATTTTTGATTGTGATTTTAATTTCATTACAATACAATTTATTCTACTCCAGTAGGTAGGCATTCCTACACTTAGATGCGTCGTTGCGTCTAACATTCTTAGTGATTGAGGAAAATTAACTATCGTGATAGTTGTGACCCTATAATTTATGTAATTTATAATTAGTTTGAAATCCTCGATAATTAGAAAATAATGTAGTAATTAAAATTTAAATTTCTTATCAAACAAAGAGCACAATGTCTATAAGCATATACATATAATACGACAGTCATGCAAAGAGACAATCGCACACTAAAAATGACAAAATTTAAATTAATGGTCAAATCCAGCAATATAGCATATATAAAATCGAAGACTATCGCGGTTGTTTGACATTATAAATAGGATAGAAAACGAATTTACCGCGTGAAATTTGTAGGACCCGACGTTTCGGTGACGTTGCAGCCGCCGTTGACGCCATGTCTACCCTAGACAACGGCGGCTGCAACGTCACCGAAACGTCGGGTCCTACAAATTTCACGCGGTAAATTCGTTTTCTATCCTATTTATAATATAGCATATATATTAAGATCTTTGGCATAAATAAAAATTACGATTATATTATACGATTATAAAATTATATTATACGATTATAAAAATAAATATTACGCTCTTTGGCAAATGTCAACTATCAGGAAGTTTCCTTTATTTTACATTGTGATTATCTTGGAATATGAAATCAGCATTATACAAATCTCTTAAGTCATATACTGGATTATTGACACAGCTATTATCTATTATTTTTTTAATTGGTCCTCTCCAAGACTCCTGTTATGCGCTGGAACCTTATTATAATGACAGAGGTAACCATTAGAATAATTGGATGCTTCACGAAGATACGTGACGTGTCTTATGGCCTTAACAAACACATGTACAACGTCAAGCTCCGAGACACAAAAATGTGCAGTTTCTGCTGCCAAGGGGCAGAGGAAACTCCCCTGCACCTCATATGCGAGTGTGGCCCGCTGATGCGTAAAAGATACATCCACTTGGGCGGTCATTACCTCCAACCTTAGGAGGTAAAACAATCTGGCGCCAAAAGCCTGCTGCAGTTCGTAAATGACACGAGGCTTAGCGCAGAACTATAGTAGGTGGCGAACACAATAGATCAGCAATGGTCGTAGTGTTACAAGGCTCATAAAGACCTTAGAAAAGCCCCACACAAAGAAATAATTATATGGCTAAACATCTGAACTATAAACAATGCCACAATTTTCAAGACATCGAAAATGTCATATTAATTTAATGAGACTCGTATTTAGGTCACTTCAAGGCCTTAAACAATGCTATCAAATATTCATCGTAGCTTCTACAAGTTATTGATTTTGATGGCAATTTATAACATCGCAGTGGTTATGTAGGGTAAATGTTAAATGAGTAGAGTGAATTTCTGTTCCTAATATTTTCGAATATAAAACTACCTCATGTTAGATAAGTATTTATGTTTTTTATTACTACAAAGATGCATGCGGTCCACGTTAAAATTAACGATAAAAAAACCGAATTTCAGTTATCTTCCAGTCATTTTATTTTATGTATTAATTTAATTACCTTTATAACAATATTACACAATGTATATTTAAGTTTGGTCACCCTTACTAAGTATACACATGTTCAAAGGGTTGGCCTAATCTTTAAAAACTATAATAATATAACTTACAACTATGTACATCGGCAACAATATTTACGTTAATATGGTATTATATCGTTATGTAGTAAAGTAAATTTTAAAAACTCGGTTGTCACCCCGAAGACTTCCCCGGCAAGTAGACAAGCCCCCCCCCCCCCCCCCCCCGCGCTAAACCCGACCCCCCGGGCACCAATTCGTAGTATTTTCCGTGGTATTAAAAGCGGATTTTAAACATTATTTGTGTCGCTTGTATACGAGATATTCCAACCAAAGTTTTACAACGCGATCTTAGTCTAACAAGGCATCTGTGTATCGAACTATAACCGGTCGAAAGCCAAGCTTTGCGCGCAAAAAACTGCGCCGCATCTATTTGGTCGATTTTGTAAATACATACTAACGATATCGTTTTTCATGAATTCCCTTTTGTTACCTAGTAATTAATCTTGTTAGTCATATTTATTATATATTTATGTATATATATGGGGCCGGTCGAAACGGCTACGCGCAGATCTGTCGACGCAAAATGCCTATAGGCATTGTTGGCCTCCGACCGGTTAAGTCCGTTAAGCAAGACCGGTTAAGCAAGCGCCTTCTGGTGGATCGATTTTAATCTCAATCTTTTTAACTCTTTCCATGACCGAATGGATGAAGCTTAATCTGATGAAGCGTTAGGGTGCTATCGTGGAGGAATACACGCAGCCAGACTTAAATCTGGAAATCTTAATAGTCTCGGGAGGGGGGGGGGGGTCAAAATGTATATATCCGTCTTCATCCCGATTTTCGTTTTTGCGCGTTCACATTACTTTCCAACCTCCTCGTCGGTTGGTAGGCCGGTAAAGTAAAATCTAGTTGATACACGGTGTCATATTCTTTACAAAATTTTGTTTCGCCGAAGCGATATACAATGCGTCGCTTTTCAAGGTACCTATTGGCTATATCAAGCATTATTTTCGACAATTACGCCATTTGTGCATAAATTGTCTTTTTTTATACAACCAGTGTAATATTCATTACGTAATGTTTTTATAGCACAATAAAGTTATTATATTCTATATTTTATTTGCATTCGATTCTTAAACTCTTTTTTTTTCTTATCTTCGATTCAAGTGATTTTTTAAGGGCTATAATAATCGCGATTTTTAATAATATACTACCACTGCAACCCTGGTTTTTATAGAATCGACTGTAGCTTTGGGTTGATTTATATCGGACAGACGAAAGGTCCTATTATGACTAAATATAACACATTAGGGCGGTGAAAACCGTCCAGCGAGAAAAATCGACAATCCACGAGCACATATTGGACAGTGGAACAAACATTGGTTACAGAACGAACCATTGTGCTCACAAAAGAACATATCTGTTTCCAGCGAATGACCAGGAATCGATATCAGAAGAACGCTAAACCTCAATCGAGATGAAGGTTTAAAACTTTCCATTACGTGGAACCCTCTAATTACGAGGTTCTCATTGGCGACCCCTGACAAAAGGGACGTTAAATAGGACAGGGTGAGTTATGTGTGCCCGGACGATTCTCAAAATTCGCGCCAAAATTTTCATCGCTACAATCTGTGCCATCTGACGTCGCGGCGGTAAAAAAATCGAACATTTTTCAAACTATAAATATTTTTTATTATCGGCCGTTCGGTCGATTACTCTCATTTCGGAAATGCACTCGGCGAATATCGGCCGCGGCAGCGGCAACTAAAATAGGTTAGCATAATATCGCGCAGTAATCCAAACGTCCGGCGTGCTGATTTTACATAAATAAAGCCGAATTACGAAACTCTATTTCAGTTCAAATGCGTGATATTGTGGGGCGTCGGCGTCGCGGCGCTCTAATATTTCAAAGGGGCTCGTGGCGATTTTCCGGAGAGCTCCGCCATCTGGCGGCAGTTGCGCGCAACGCACGGAAAAGCGGGAAAACGTACAGCGTGGAACTGTGGGGAGCGATTCGGCGACGCGCCGGTAGATGGCGCAACAACGAAACATTTTATATTTAAATAATTAAAAAATGTAAAATCGGTGACGATTGCGGTTATTTGACTTTATAAATATTAAATAATACGAAAACAAATTTTAATGTGTAAAGTTTGTAACAACCGACGTTTCGGCAATGTTGTGAATCGACCGCTAGGCCTTTGCGATGCTAAGCATTTTCTGCACGAGATTGAAAACCTGGTTTAGAAGGCAAAAAAAACATGTTTTTCATGATAATTTTTTTTTTAAGTTGAAATCTAATCATGTTGATTAGATTTTTCAATAATTTAAGTTGAATCTAATAAAAGTTGAAATCTAATCATGAATCTTTTACCCCTGAAATAGCTAATTAGTCTCAGATTACCGAAAGTCTTCAAAAAATATTACTTTTCTTTAAATAAAACTTTGAACGCGTTTTTCTCGAAACCATATTTTTCAGTTTTGAGCGGGCGATCAAACAACTATTCGACTAGTTTGTTCTCATCTATATGAACAAAAAAAATCATCAAAAAATGTTTTATATTTTTATCACCAGTCTTTTAGTCACCTAACAATTTTTTTGGGCGAAAATCTATTTCATTTCGTTAAATTCTTGAAAAATTATAAAAATTTTAACTTTAGTTTTTTTTTCTCCTACAAAACACTTATGTAACAATTGATATCTTACTTTTTTTGTTTTAGACCAATTACGCTCGCTATTACCTACTTGCGCAGGCAGATAATGTAATTTCTGCAGCAGTAGAAACATTTGTAATTCAACATCTCGAAAATAGTTTTTTTTTACTATTTTTTTTAATCTTTCAAATGATAATAAAAATGATGTAGAAGATTCATGAATAGATTTCAACTTCAGGTTAAGTTTTTTTGGCCTTTTAAACCAGGCTCCCCCTTAATGAAATACTAAGAAAAATGGATACGGAAATGCTAAGGAGTTCATGACACGCAGACGATCCGATATGAAAAAAAAACAGAAACCGAGTAGCTCATGAGCATTACTTACTGTTACTGGGCATTACGCCTAGGGCACAGCGAATCTAATAAAGGTGGATTCATATTAGGCTTACGTAATGACACCCCATTTTACATTGTACCTATGTGCAGATAGATAGATAGATAGATAGATAGATAGATAGAGATTCTTTATTGCACATTAACCAAAAACATACAAAAGGCGGACTTATTGCCTAAAATACAATCTCTTACAGCCAACCTTCGTGGAAGTGTAAAAATTTAGGTGCAAAAAGATAAATTAAAAATTAACAAAAAAAGAAGAAAACTTATTACATAACAAAAATTAACCAAGTAACAAAAATGCCATTTTTAAATAAAATTAGGATTTGGAATAATTCGCAAGGAGCGTAGGATAGGAGAGGATGGGATGAGACCTAGGATAACTAGGAATTTAGGGACATGAAATGCTTTTTCAGAGACACTTGAAAGGTAGGACCGTTGGTGCGTTTCTGATGTCTGGCGGGAGCTGGATAGTCTAGATGCATGAACGGTGAAGGAATAAGTAAAAATAGAAGAATTATAAGTGGGAATCGCAATTTTACTATCCTGACTGGAACGGAGTGAAAGACCATGACTTCCTAAGTGATTGAATTTTTCGATTAGGTAGGAGGGAGCGGTAGGATTGTTGAGGATGTTATAAAGAAGGAGAAGTATATGCATGTTTCTACGTTCACGTATTCGAAGCCAATGAAGTCTGCTTCTATACTCAGAGACGTGATCAAATTTTTTCGCATTGAAGATATACCTAATGCATACATTTTGCAACCGCTCTAATTTGTCAAGGATGGCTTCAGTGACAAGGTCAAGGTAGTAGACATCAGCATAGTCTAGTATAGGCAATAGCAGTGATTGAGCTATGGTCTTCTTAACCTCCACTGGTAAAAATCTTTGCAACCGCCGAAGACTATGAAATCCAGCAAATATGCGTTTGCTGACTTCATTAATCTGTGACTGCCAAGAGAGATATTGATCAATGATGATACCCAAATTTTTCACCGTCTTTGAATATGGTATAACATTACTATCAATATGGATTGGTGGGACAGATGCAATATTAAATGATTATAACAGTCTCTTGCTGCCAATTAGAATAGATTGGGACTTAGACGGATTAATTATGATACCATTTCCTTTAGCCCAGCGTGAGATATGGTTTAGATTTATATTCATAATAGAGGTAGCCGAACTAACCTCTTGGGGCGTAGCATGGGTGTACAGCTGCAGGTCATCAGCATAGAGATGATAATTGGTAGTCAGGCCCTTAGCTATTGGGTTGATGAATAGAGAAAAAAGTAGAGGCGACAATATTCCTCCTTGTGGAACACCAGCAATGACATCAATAGTATCTGAAGTATTATCTGACACCTTGACACATTGCCTGCGTTCACGTAAGTACGAATTAAACCACTTAAGGGCACCTTCTGATAGGTTGAGACAACGAAGTCGCTCGAGAAGTAAGTTGAAATCAACTGAGTTAAATGCGCTACTAAAGTCGAGTAAGGTGAGGATAGTGAATTTGCGATCGTTCATAGCGCATCTAATATCATCAGTGACTTTGACGAGAGCGGTTGTGGTGCTGTGACCTGGCCGAAACCCTGATTGGAGTGGGTCAAGGCTGTTATTCGCAGTGAGGAACTCATCCAACTGCATATATACAGCCCGTTCCAATACCTTGGAAAATAAAGGCAGAATAGATATGGGTCTAAAATCTTTTTCGGTCTGCGGAGCGGAAAGTTTAGGAAATGGTATTATGAATGCCTTTTTCCAAATGGTCGGCACATCTCCATCAGACAGGGAAGCATTTATTATGTGGCAAAGGGCTGGTAGAATGGGCTCCAGGATTGGCCGAATCATTTCCATGTTTAAATTATCAATGCCAGAGGCTTTGGATTTAATACCAAAAAGAATTCGCCTAACAGTGCATTGAGAAACGGCCGCAAAAGAGAAAGTAGGTACTACCATTTATTCTCGACTCATTTCGAATGTCACGTAGAGTATTTTTTTTGGAATTTGAGTCCAAAGTGATAGGAGGCTTTGAAAAAAAGACATTCATGGTATTAAGATCGATGTTTGAAATATTAGACATCAGTTTAGTTTTACCCACGCCGATGGAATGGAGAAATTTCCAGGTTTGTTTAGGAGTTGAATTATTAAGATTCTTATAAATGAAAGCTTTTTTAGAATTGCGACACAACTGGCTGCATCGATTTCTCAGTAGTTTATAGGAAGCCCATAGCTCGTCTGTCGGTGTAGCCTTGTGTTTGGTTTGAACATTATCACGCTTAGCCATAAGCTTCAAAATATCGTCAGTCATCCACGGGCACGGCTGATGCTTGACGCGAATAGTTTTAAACGGCGCATGCTTGTCATAAAGCTTTGTGATTAGCTCATTGAGTAAATGGACTTTATTATTAATAGAAGGTTCTGAAAATATAGTATGCCATTCGGACTCATACGCGTCTTGCAAGAGTACATTATGATCGATGCGATTTAGGTCTCTAATACGTAGAATTGATGGTGGGAGTTTCGGGTTTCGGATTTTATAACAGAGGTATAGGAGGTCATGGTGCGAAAAACCAGAAGCAGTGTACTGCCCGAAAGACTTTATCCTATCAGGAGAAGATGTCATTATCAGATCAATCAGGCTATGAGAGGTCTTATCGTGATGTGTTGCCTTAAGAGGGGGAATATGGAGATTATAAGACGAAACAATGTCTAAAAGTCTGGTGGATCTGCGGTCTCCCTTAAGGAGGCAAGTGTTAAAGTCGCCTAGCAGAATTGAGTGGCTATAGTTGGGAAGGAGACTTTCAAGGATAGACTCGAGTTCCTGAAAATAGTTAATCTGGGGAGGACAGTACACAACGCCAAGTAGAAGAGATGAAGTCTGAATTTGACAATCAATGAAAAGAAACTCCGGACGGCCCCTGCGCGTGGATGGGGATTGCATAATAATTTTAAATTTAATATCAGCCCGGAGATAAATGCCGACACCACCACACCTCCAACCCACTCTGTCATTTCGGATTAGCTGGTATCCTGGCAAGGGGTACTGATGAGATGGCAGCGTTTGTTTCAGCATAGTTTCACTGACTAAATGAGCATGCAGGTTTAGTGAAATGAAATGAAAATCTCTTTATTGCACAATAAAATAAGGTACAATGGCGGACTTATTGCTACACTACAGCAATATATTCCAGTCAACCAACATGCTGGTGTGAAAAGAAGAGTAGGCAACAAATTATAGCCTAAAATTAAATTTGAAATTATAGCATATAATATATATTGTGTGTGTATCTAAAGTAAAATGTAAATATATAAATAAATTTTTGAGTTTGACATATTATATGTATGTATATGTATATACATACATATTTTGATATATTAACAAATAAATAAATAAATAAATAAGTAAATAAATAAACTGCCAAAATAAGGTAAGGAAAGGGAGGGGATAACGGAAAGGTTAGAATTTATGATTAATATTTATTGTGAAAGGAAGTGCTTTTTCAATGATTGCTTAAAGGTGAACAGCGAGCTAGCGCCTCGAATAGTTAAAGGAAGCTGATTCCACAGTCGAGCTGCATGTACGGAGAAGGAGTAGGAAAAAAAAGTGGTATTGTGTTTTGGGATACGTTTCTGACTCGAACGTTTCGGATATTATTCTGACTTAACAAAGTGGGAGACCATGACTTCCTAATCCGGTAAAAGCCTCGTTGAGGTAGGAGGGAGATGTAGGGTTCTTTAGGACATTATATAGAAGTGAAAGGATATGCAAATTTCTCCGGTCCCGTATACGAAGCCATTGCAATTTTGATCGGTACTCGGAAACATGGTCATACTTCCTCAGATTGAATATGTACCTTATGCAAACGTTCTGTAGGCGCTCAAGTTTATCCAGTCTGTTTTCGGTGAGATCCAAATATGCGACATCGGCATAGTCTAGTATCGGCAGAAGCAGACTTTGAATTATGGTTTGCTTAGTGCTTACAGGGAGGAATCTCTGCAACCTCCGAAGGCTATGAAAGCCATTATATATTCGCCTGCTTACTTCGTTGACTTGTGCTTGCCAAGAAAATGTCTCGTCCACGAGTATGCCTAAATTCTTTACAACTTTAGAATACCCAATGACGTTGCCCTCGATTTCTACTTGACGTAAAGATGATAGAGAAATAGGAGACAGTAATTGTTGACTGCCAATTATAATTGATTGGGTCTTAGTAGGATTTAAGACAATGCCAAGACTTTTAGTCCGGAGAAGGTAGCCAGGAGGTAAGGATAGTGCTGCGTAATACTTTGGACATTAATGTGACATACATTAAATATATTTTTGTGGCTGGAGAAGGTAGCCTTCAAGGCATTATTCAGGGGACACAATAGGTCAAAATCATTGTCAGGGGAAGAACTCAAAGTATTGTCAGCTTCGGAACAAATTTGCTCAATAGTGGCAGAAAAAGGCAATTCACTAGAAGAGGATGAGGAGGGGGAAGAAGGCAATGGGGACGAAAAACTTGGCATTATGTGTAAAAATAATAATAATTAGGTAATATAGAAACAAACTATTCAAAGTGAAAAATCTAAATAAATAGAGTAATCAGTTACAAAAAATAAAAATATGCAATTTTTTAAAAATAAATAAAATACATAACATATCATAAGCCAAAACGTATAAGATAAGTTACAAGAGAGCTGCAACATAATTTTAAAACAGATAATTTAAAAACAAAACAGAAATTAAATCGTATGAAACATTTTTCAGTAAACCAATCAAGCAAGGGGTTGTAGCAGATCTTGGCGTACATGACGTGGACTCCACAACACTTGACATACGTTTTAGTCTTATTAATATTTTTTAAATGCGTGTTTGGAATCAAATAGCCATTGAGATAATCAGACTGACTTACAGATGAGGGTGATTTCGGTGAGTGGTAACTATGTGATGATCCGCTCCGGGCCCCGTTGAGAGATCCATAGCCAGGTGTAGCAGGAGAAGTGCCGCGTGCGCCGCTTTGTGGGGATATCGAGTTTTGAAGGTCCGCCAATAGGGCGTCTGCAAAAAAAGAAAATTAGACTTAAAAAGTGTACTGAACTTCAGGAAGAAGGTACAATGAAGACATCAAGATAATCATACAAGTCATGGCACATTCAAGATAATGTATCTAAAAAGCCTATAATAGATTAAAATGCTTAAAATGCTGATTGTTAGGCCCAGTGATAGGCAAAATGCACATTTCGTGTAAAGCATATTAGCATTCTTACACAATGATTCTACTATAAATTAGATAATAATTTGGATAGGTAGCCAAAGCTACAAAATAGTAAGATTTAAACAAACTTAAATACCACAAAATGTTACAGTAGCGAGAAATCTATGGGCGAAATTCGGTTAAAATGCTCAAAAGGGCGTTTTCAGTGAGGATCATAATAATCGCTATAATGATAAATTTGTCATTAATCTCAAAGTCAAAAAGCTGATAAATATTCAAAACGAATTGAAAACATTCGAAGTGTACTAGTTTTTAATGTAGAAATAAATAAAAAATCACTGTCGATTTCTCGCGCAGTGATATTTTTTTGTTGAATTTGACTAAAAAAACTAATAAATATTCACAGATTTCCAACCCTTTTAAAGGATTCATCAACTTATGGACTTATAAATTGACACTGGGGTACATATATTATTTGAAAAATGGGAATCTAAAAATCATTTTAGTCTTTTTGGTTCGTTTTTGTCAATATTTCGCTGTGTATTTTGCAGTAGATATAGTAATTTGCAGTAGAATATTAGTAAATAAAAATTTTGTCAGATAAAACCTTACATTTTTTTCTACTATTCCTATAAAACTTGTAGTTAGAAGGGTTACGGCGAAAAAAGACCAAAGTTAACCTTTTGTAATTTTGGTAATTCCATTTTTAAATTTACTAACTAAAAAAAATTACTAACTAAAACTTTTTAGCTAGGGTTTTGTTTGAGGCAGAAAAAATATATTTTGTCTGTAAACCAAATATATTTTAGTTTATTAAAAAAATACATTTTTCTTAAATTTATACCTCAGAATGAAATTGGCTGTTGTACCCCGTAACCCTTTATTTGTAATTATTCCCTTTAATTTCATTATGTAATGTGATGTTTAGGAGAGGGGAGGGAGGGGGGCGGGGGTACGCCTCCTTAAAGCCATCCTTCGTTGATTTAATTGACATTTGATTTTTATTATTTTCTAAAATGTTGGAGTCAAAAATCAAAGGTAGAAACTCTCAACCATGCAGAAGGAACGCTAATCATTAAGAGGTTGCTAATTATTTCTAGCACACAATGGGGTTTCTGCCACTTTTACTAAAAACTTCGCTTACACAGAAAATACGCATTCTAAAATTCTGAAAAAACTGAAAAACACGTTGTGGATGATCATGGAAGTGGTTATGTAGAAAAACTATTATATTCACAGTTAACATATGTAGCAAAATAAAAAGAGAAGGGATACACTATATGATCTTTTTTATTTTTATTCTTTGATCTTAATTAATTATTTTTGCTAAAAGATCTATACTTATTAGTTAATTCCCCTTTAACTAAATAAATTTAAAATGTTGACTTTAATTTGTTTATATGACATATTGGATAATATCGATCATGAAATCACTTTTGATGATTTTTTTTCAGAGTAAAACTGAGAGTTTTTATTTAAAATGTATCCAGAAATCGCACTCTTGAGCTCCACGTATTCACAGTATTATTATACGGGATGGAAAGCAGGACCGCTACCGACACGCTGTTAAAGCGTTTGAGCACAGCAATATCGCGGACAATAAAGATACGCAAACTCGAATACATGTCATGCATCATCCGAAAATATATAATATTATGTCTAATATTTTCTAATATAGTAATATTGCAAGCGATTGTGAATAGTGGCCAGATACGGATGTCTACTATTAATAAAACGTCATTACCGATCCTCAAAATAAACGACAATATTATTGATTAATCTAAAACTATTATTGAAAAATCTTGGGATAGTCATAAATGAATTTCTCTTATCGCAGACCACATCAACCACATTAGTCGTCGTATTTTCAATGGCTTTCATAGCCTTCGAAGGTTACAGAAATTCCTTCCAGCAACAATTAAACAAAGTATAGTAAGGATGCTGCTACTCCCTCTTCTGGACATGCTGATATCGGTACTATATACAGGAACGAGAAGATTCTGGGGAACTTACCATTATACAACCTTTCCCCAAAATAAAAATACAAAACACTACTACATAGATTTAACCATTGTAGTGCTATAAATGTGATGTAAAAAACCTCAAACACTTAATATTTCAAAAAAAATTTTTTTTTTTAAAACATAGTTTTTAAGATTGTTTTTTACAGACTAACTTAATCTACCGCCCTTTAGGTGTTTACCAAACCAAAATGTATGAGTTTGACGCTTCTTTGAATGCCTATATCTCGATTTATTTAATACCGATTCTGGATAAATTCGAAAGGCTACGGAATATGCATACGATACATATTCGACTTGCGTAAATTTCATCACGTAAGCAAATGATGCGACGATCTTCACTGGCTTCGAATTCGCGAGCGTAGAAAGATGCATATCCTCTAACTTCTTTACAAAGTCTTGAATATTATGTCGATACACATTTAATCATTCAAGGCAAATTCAAGTCAGAAGAAAAGGTCCAGGACGAAGAGAAACAACTTGGCTCCGTAATCTACGAGAATGGTTTCAGAAATCTACCACATACTTGTTTCTAGCGTAAGTATCTAAAATGTTAATACCTAGTCCGTTAAGATCCTCATAGATATCGTAATGTTCTTGTTGAATCGGCCTAAGCTCGCTGTGTTTCTCCAATACGTGATCGTAATCCGCATCGACCGATGCCACATCCATTTCGTTAGTTACGAAATGACTAAATCACACTACACACCAGTCACTAGACAGACGCCAAACACAAAACAGGCAAAAATGTACGAAAACAGGCGTAAAACATCGCGACTGCGGACGTCGACCAAAGTAAACACGATGTAGACTGTTGGCTCAACAAGGGTCGGACTGGAGTGGAGAGACGCGTCACGCTGAGGTGTCAACAGTAGTTGCAGTCGACCAAAATTCCGGCGAATGATAAAAATGCGGTGAGTCGATGCGATTACGCACGATCGGAATTAGCTTGCGCGGAGCCACACGCTGACCATTCGCATTGTTTTTATTGCAATCACGTCATAAGTAAAAAACGTGTATCGGAATTATATGATAATACACGAATTAAAAGGTATGAAGGATATTATCACTCTTTATGAAGGGTCACGGGAAATAATCAATATCAACTTTATTTTTTTTTTGCTAATTACTTTTAAAACATACTAAGATAAAAATTACATTTTAGTAAGGGTTTCAGTGAGAAAAAATGTTATTTTGTTTATAAAAATATATTACAGTTTCTGAAAAAAATACAATTTATTTAAATTACACCTCAGAAAAAACCAAAGCTACGTAAGAATACTATAATAATAATATTGGAGTTTCTAAAAATGTATATATTTTATTTAAATTATACCTCGGAAAAAGTAAAACCATAGAAAAGTCATTGGCTTTGATCAGTAATTCCCATCACAGTTCCTCCTCAGCTTCAACCTGAGGATCATCGAAGTACCCCACCTCTGGACCTGCAGGGAAAAATTACTAAGGTCCACCGTCGCATTGTGGATCTTGATGATTTTTTCCCGTCACAAGTTTATCTCCCTTAATTTAAAGGCAGACTTTTAAAAATCGATCTTTCTTTCGAAAATCTATTCGTGCTTAGATTCGATTGGGAACAAGCCACAAGTTTCTCAATTTCACCAAAAAATTGACATTGATCGTATTGCCCCGTAACCCTTCATATGTATATTTACTATATTTATCCGCTATGTTTCGTCTATTCTTTCCCAACACGATCAAACTCTCAGCATAAACTACATACGTCAAAATTCATCGACAAAAACCTATTAACTGATGGTCGATTTTCATTCCTTTTAGATTCTTAAGGTTTTGAAATGAGGGTGTGTTTTGGAAAATAAACTTCTTGTTAGGTTTTACTTAACTGCCACGTTATTTTTCAGCGAATATTTACCAAGCTATTATGAATATAGCCATAAAAGTCTGCTTATGTATTACTGTGTCGAAAATGTTTAAATCGATTGATTGAACTGTGGCAATAAAAAATATATAAGTAAAAGATTTTTTTCGTTATTATTGAGGGGGGGGGGGGCTGGTTTAGAAGACCCAAAAAAAACATGTTTTTCATGTTTTTTTTTTCAACCTAAAGTTGAAATCTATTCATGAACCTTTTACTTCTGGAATAGTGGATTGATCTCACATAACTTACTACTTTTCTTTAAAAAAATATAACATATTTTTTAGTTTAAAAAAAAAACTACTTGACGGATCGAGTTGTTCAAAAAAAAAATATTGAAAGATTATTAAATTCTATTCTATATAAACTGAAAACAAATATGAAAAAAATCTTTTTACATATTTTTTTCTAGTTAAACACAATTTTTCTGGACAAAAATCGATTTTATTTCTTGAAATCCTTAAAAAAATATAAAAATGATATCTTTTACATATTTTCTTTAGTACATCTACGAAATACATATGTAACAATAAACATCCTAGTTTATTTTTGTTTTAGTTAAAATTACGCCCGCTATTACCGGGACAAGCAGATACCGTCATTTCTGCAGCGGTAGAAACATTTGCAATTTAATATCTCAAAAATAGTTTTTTTACTATTAAAAAAAAAAAAACAATCTTTCAAATGTTAATCAAACTGATATAAAAGATTCATGAATAGATTTCAACTTTACGCTAAAAAAACATGAAAGTGCTTTATGGCTTTCTAAACCAGGTCTTAAGTAAAGCGACAACAGTATTTATTAAATTATTAGTTTAAAAAAACACTAAAAACACGCTTCGATAGGGCTTATATGTAAAAAATGTGCCTATCTTCCGGCTTCATCATCAGACCTTGAAATCTAATCGTGGTCAAAGTTCATTCCAAGACTTTTCTAACAAGTCCAAACACAGCTATGATACGATGTTCCATCATGAAGTTCCAGTTCATATCTTCCGACTCCATCATCAGATCAGTTCGACAGTACCATATTATTGTATTGTCATCAGAACTACATACAGCTGCCAATTTTCATGACGCTACGATCCTTGAAATATGGTTAAATTAGTTACCTTAGATTCCATTACATAGTTACATACAGGTCGACCTAATAAAAGCGTATTAAAAATACTCAATTGCATTATGCGTCTATTTGTCTACAGCTAATTACAGCAGGCCGTACCTCCGCCTGTAATAGAACAACAAACACAGCAAAAATAAATGTCCTTAGAGCAAAACATCCCTGATCTGGACTGTATGGTTACACTAAGATCCAGTATATTATACTAATAGAGCTACATAATATGTAGTTAATTAGATATGCACTAAAAGGCGTATCTATTATTCTTTGTCTATACATATTCCTTGTATTCCTTGATTATATATCAGACCGATTCCATCTCATCAGATCGATTCCATACAATGGCCGAAAAGTAAGAGAAATTGCATTGCAACTGGTCATTTTGCGTTTCAGGATAATAGTTAGTTGCTTTCTTGCCCTCGTAAGATGACAGTGGCGACCACGGGAGCAAGTCATGAGGAACTAAAAGAAGCGGGCTAATTTCAACGATTATATTTTAAGGGCATAGGTTGCAAGTTGAAACCGTTTTCACTCCCTCGTGTTCAACTTAGTAGTTCTGCCAAATAATTTCGATACATTAAATAAATAAATAAAAAATCGAAGAATAGCAGACATCCCTGGAGACCGGGGTAAATAAAATCCCTTATCAGTTGTTAGTGATAAATATTGTTGTCCTTTAGATAAGCAATCTAATTGCGATATCTTGGATGTCTAGTATAATTTATGTTTTTTTTATATTGCGTGAAAAAACAGCTGCTGAAAATAACTTCAACGACGACAATGATCTATTTATAAGTGGGCTATGTTTGCGAAGCAATCATCGTGATGAATTAAAATCATCTTCACAATAATCAACATGTTATGGACGCAATTTCCCCCTTGAATAATGAAATCTAATAAAGTTAATGAACAAATGAATAAGCGTCTTTATTGTAACATTATGTCTTAAAGAATATTATGTATAAATATACATTAGATTATAGGCTCAAAAGCCGACTATTTGTATTATATTATATATTAAAATATTGTTAAATGCTCCAGTTTAGGTATGAATAAATAATTTGACTTGCATTCATTTAATGAAATATATATGAACAAAATTAAACATAATATACTTTAAGGGGATGAGAAGGGAATTATGGTATAAGAATAGAATTAATTGTAGAGGGATATGTAGTGTTTCTTCAAAGACGCTAGAAAAGTAAAGTGTGGATTCCTTCATTAATGTAATTGGAAGTTGTTTAGTTTATGTACGGATATTATTTGTTTTTTAATTTTATTTATAATTAGATACAGAATTCTCCAAGCAATATATTATTATGCTAATTATAACTTACACCATGATTAATAATTAGAAACATATACTTTGTTAGGTTATCATGTCATCATTATGTATGTTATAATGATATTGATGTTTTTTTTCGGTTTAATCTTCCCCGAAAGTTGGCCTAACAAACAGTGAAACCTAAATTATAAGATTGTCCAGCGATTCCTAAGTTTATCGTGATAGTGAGAATGGGACAAAATGTCTAAATACCGCACGCACGTCCGTTTCACTTGATTTACTACTGTTAAGATCCTTTTTATACATATTGATGGTAATATACATAAACCTTCCGCGACAGACACTTTAACAAATAGTGAAACAGTTCTTGAGATACGTCAAACAGATAGTCAGACAGACAGAAATGCACTTTTTGGGGGCTTTGTTTTATAATTGTTTAGATAAAAGAAACATCATCTTTTCTATATGTTGGTACATTGTATAATATCTACAGTCGGTAACCTTAGTGGATCAGCGCCAAGGCTACATAACATAACAATCAAGAGTAAATTGGTGCGTGGGTAGGCATAATTGCGACTGTAGGATGGGTTGAATATACTCGTTTAACAAAAAAAAAACAACTCAGAATCGTTTATAAAACTGTGTCAATTAAAACAGCAACAAATACGTGTCCAAATAATGCAACCACGATTTTGTTACTCGCGATATAATACAACACAAAGGCTTTTCAACGAATTATGACTGCTTGTCATGTCATAGCAGTTTAGCCGACATTGAATGGAATAGCAATCGGACCATGAATCGATTGATCCGGATCATTAGATGCGGTCTTGCTTAGTACATCGTAATACGTATTGCAACCTTACTGAATAGCGTTATAGCGCGCCTACGCCAATTGGCATTCAACAGAAGAGCACTTGAACTTGCGTACTGGCAGATCAATTAGCCAATACGCAATAATTAAATGAGTATAATTAGACGAGTTAAAGAGGTCGTCCGCGTGAAATCCTATATAAAAAAGATATTTTGATATTTTCATCATTGTTATTAAATCATAGATCTTTGTCTATATAAAAAAGCTCTTTTCGTCTTCCAAACAACTCGGTTAAGCATTCAGAATTGTATATTTATTTATTTATTTATTTATTTAAGAATTAATTACTATAAAACATTGATTAGCTTACAAAAATAACAGGAACCGAATGGCAAAACCTTAACCTTTTGAGTATTAGTTTCTGTCACCCAACCAGGACTAGCCCGTTCTAGGGTGGACAGGACTCAGGAATATTACAATCAAGTTTGCTTGATTGCTTAGAAATGTACAAGTTTTAGTAAAAAGCTAATAACACTAAATTGCCCTAAAATGTGGTCTTCAGAATAAAATAAAATAAAAAATATTAAAAGAGAATATAATAAAAAAAATGCTATTCCATTATATAATCGGCAATAAAAATAATATAAAATTCGATTAAATAATATCAATAAAGTTATATGTGAGAAAAGAAAGAAACAGTCATTAATATTTATATGTTCAGTAATATAGGATGTAATATAAAAATACCTAGTCAAAAAAGTACAATTCATTGTCAAAGTCAAATAATTTTTGGTAGTTAGTTCAATGTTAAAATATACTCAACATACATGTTTAAAAATATGTTAATAATTTGTGCACCTAAGTTTTATTAAAGTATTATTCCTAACATTTAATGTATGGTTAGTCTGTCATGATTCGATAACTATTTCTTTAATTTATTTTTGAATTCCCTAAATTTCAAATTCATTTTTATTTCCGTATTGATCAGATTGTAAAATCTCGGCGCAATGAAAGTAATGTCTTTGTCCAAATGATGTTTTCTTTCTGGGTTTATTAAGCTATTTTCTAAAACTTGTCTTGTTGGTCGCCGGTTCTGAATTATTCCTAAATTTGAGTTATTGCCCAAAAAAAGCCTTATACACATATGCATTTAAATGTATATACATAACAATTGTAAAATAAGATATTACTGCAATGTTTCGAAGTAGGTACCTAGCACAAGTTTTAAATATCTACGTTCAATTGCATTCTACTTATATCGTGTATTAATAAGTAGGCACGCCATTATTACACGAAAACTGTCGCACAAAATAAAGAGAAAAATCCTCTAGATTATTCAGGAAGATCAGAGGTGCCCTCTGAACACGCTGACATTGGGTTATTTCTTTATTTATTTATTGTAGTAATGCAAAATTTTATACAATTTCAGAACGTTATATGCACAAAAATATTTTTCAGATTAAATCATTGCCAGAAAATTAATAAATTGTATAGTTAAATGGCAATGTCACCTAACTAGGCCGGGACACATTCTAAGGTAAACAATGATTTTAAGCTATTGCATAGCTTTTATCGCGGGCCTAGGGCCAGCACGGCGACCGAATGAAGAAATTTCTTAATGAAAATTAATGATTTTAAACTGATAATTACGTCTAAACGAGTACTGCTTACGATTCGAAAAAAATATACGTTAAATAAGAACATTTTCCTAATATTCTCAGCCTTGAATATTTTAGATTCTGTTTATATTACATAGTGTAATTAATTTGTGAAATTAGGTCTACCCGAACACAAAAACGACTACTACGCAAATACTATCTGGCGTATTATTATGAAACCTGCACCATTTTAAAGATAATTTAATTATCTATCTTTTTATCTAAGTTTTTTTTCGAATAATCCGTTTTTTTTGCTTTATCGAATAAAAAATTCGTGCGCGACGTTTAAATTATTCCGAATCATTTGCTTCCGCAGCCGCAAATGATTCGGAATAATTTCAACGTTTTCCGATAGAGCGCAGTTATCTGATATCAGAAAAAATAAAATAAATAAATAATTATAATTGCATAAGTTGTTAAAAATGCTATGCAATAGCTTTACCGCGGCAATCCCCGAGTGCCACAAGTATTTTTTTTTATGTGCTTGGTCAATACCGTATTTATAAAAATGGCACATATTCTTTCGTCATTAAATTACAAACTAAATGTTAAATGAGAAAAGATTTTTTTTTAATATTCTAGCATAGGCCTTTGTATTTTGTGACGCAATCTTCGCCAACTCTTTACATTTCTCTCTTGTTTTATTAAGAAGCTACCGAGTCACCAACCCTTTAACCCGTCGGATGCCAACAGTGCCTATAGGCACTTTGCGTCGTTTGACAGATCCGCGTGTAACCGTTTCGGCCGGCCTTCATATATATTATATAAATATATAATATACACGACGATTAATTACTAGGTAACAGAGGGAATTCATGAAAAAACGGTGTTGTCAGTATTTATTTACAAAATCGACCAAAAAGTTCCAATGCAGTTTTTTGCGCGCGTAGACTGGCTTTCGAGCGGTTAAAGCGAGGATAAAATGTTTATTGTCTGTATGTTAGAAGTCAGTATATTGCAAAGTATTGGTGCTAGAATAAATATCACTGTTTGTCGGTGTCTTGTTTGCTGTTGTGGGATGTTTGCTGGACCCACTACAAATAACAATTAGTTTATTGGAATGCTACATTATATTTTAACATTTATTGAATAAAACAAAATAAAACGGTCATGAATGTTACGATTATTAAGGTAAAGGCCGTTACTGCAAAGTGGTAATAGCCGATGTGGCTAACTGGAAAATAAACAAAACGATCGACACCAACACTTATTTTTTAATAGATCACAAATGTAACCTTACTTTTATAAAATTTTGCATTTGGAGCTTTGGCCGTTACGTTGAGATGCAAAAAACCGCATTTTTACGTAGCTGTCGTTACATATGTGTTGTTTATTGAATAATATCGTTGTTATATTGCTTACTCAGAAATTTTCACCAATTGTAATTGGTGAAAATGAATAATGAATTTCTGAAAATTAATAATTATTCATAAAATCACTTTAACAAGGTAAATAATTAAGTTGACAAGATGCCAACTCCAAGACGGTTTACAGGTTATGATAATATCAGTGCATGAAAATATAGTGCTGTGGAATCATTTCAATACAAAATAAAAATAGCTGAACAAAAATGTGCTGATTAAAAAAAAAACGTTTTGCATAAACCTTAACGGCAACTGAAGTTTCATGTCCTTTTTATACTGGCATCAATAGTAATAATAATAATATAGCAATAAGAATAATAATAATAATAAAATAGTAATAATAATAATAATAATAATAATATAACATGTAATAATAATAAACTTTCTATCTGCAATTAAAAATTAAAATACGTGTACAAACAGGCGAGATTATTTCCGCATGGCAATGTCTTGCAACTAACCTATTCATATCGTTTATTGATACATGCGCGCGATTTAGAAACAAAGATTATTAAACAAAAAAAATACGTGTGGCACTCGGGGACTGCCGCGGTAAAGCTATTGCATAGCACATTTTATTAACAACTTATGCAATTATAATTATTTATTTATTTTATTTTTTTTATTTTTTCTGATATTCCGAATCATTTGCGGCTGCGGTAGCAAATGATTCGGAATAATTTAAACGTCTTCCGATAGAGCGCCGCGCAAGAATTTTTTATTCGATAAAGCAAAAAAAACGGATTATTCGAAAAAAATCGTAGATAAAAGGAAAGATAATTAAATTATCTTTAAAATGGTTCAGGTTTCATAATAATACGCCAGTTAGTATTTGCGTAGTAGTCGTTTTTGTGTTCGGTTAGACCTAATTTCACAAATTAAGTACACTATGTAATATAAACAAAATCTAAAATATTCAAAGCTACGAATATTAGGAAAATGTTCTTGTTTAACATATATTTTTTTCGAATCATAAGCAGTACTCGTTTAGACGTAATTATCAGTTTAAAATAATTAATTTTCGTTAAGAAATTTCTTCATTCGGTCGCCGCGCTGGCCTAGGCCCGCGATAAAAGCTATGCAATAGCTTAAAAGGTTTTTCTGTGTAAAATACAAACTAATATTTTAAAAACTAAGAATGCCCGAGGAGAGAAAGGAGGGAGAAAGGAAAGAACTGACTATTTATTAGAAAAGTACTACTCTTTGAGAGTAGTCTTGAATAATTATAAAGAAAGCGAGTTTCGGCATATTTGCTGGAGATCGTTCCAGAGTTTTGCACCTGGGACACTGACAGAGCAGGTAAGGAGATAGGATGTTGTTGATTGGGAGAGAAAAATATAGAGGAGAACAACTAACAAGTGTATGAACATTTTACATAATTACGTACGTATCGAGGTGTTTAGAACGAAAGGTTGATTGCATTCGCGGAGTGTTTAATGTCATGTTTTGGAATTTTCGGGTTCGAACAGTCATTGAGCTATAGCTAGTCCCTCAACATGTGTCAGAATTTCATTCAGCGCCGCCTTAATATACAATTGCCGAACATCATCCACGTCACATTCCTTAAATAAAGCGGCTGACGAGTATCTTCATGGCTTTCGGGAAAATATTTTTAAAATAAACTTTACACAGCAAAATAAAACAATTTTTTGTAATAAACAGACGCAACGCAACATTTTACAATGTTAATTACAAGACCAAACGAATAGGTAGGTCTAAAAACTGACAGCTATTTTGATAGAGAATGATAGGGATGCAATTCAAGGGTATGGATGATGGCATGTGAGGGCGTGTATAGAGTGTGTTAATTATGTGTTTATTTATCATGTGTTTGTTAATTGTATGGCAATTAAAACGGGTGTCCGTGTGTAATGTGTAGTGTCACAGCGCATCTAACTTGTAGTTCAATTTACTTGGGTGTTATGGCATCGCCTCAGAGATGCTAAATCTAGACTAAGTAGAATTTGACATTATCGAATTTGTTATTAAAAGTATGCGGTGAGCGAACCAATGCCGAATGAATCGCACGTAAGGTGTTGAATCGCGACAATTAAAACGACTTGAGCGTCCTGGAACGGGAAGGCGGCACTCTGAGGGCGATTCTTCCCATCAGCTCTAACTGTCGACCTTACTATAGTTAGTCTTTTAAAAAGATATATCGATAATGTCATTGATGCCGTTCGTGTATATCACCGAATAAGGGCGGCCCGAGCAGAGGTCCCCGTGGAACGCCTCAAGGTCCTCACAGACTTACCCAAGTAGGCGCTGAAATCGTAGTAGTGCATCCTCCATTCGAAAGCCGGCGAGAAGAGCCGCTGGTTGTGAAGCGCGGCGGCCGCAGACGCGTGGGGGTGCACCGAGGGGCGCATCGCGGGCCGCTCGTCGCCGTACTTGCGCGTGAGCTGCGGCGAGAAGGACACGCTCTTGGGCGAGTGCGAGCGAGTGCGCACGCTGTGCTGCGCGGCCATGGCGCTCGCGCGGGTGAGGGGTGGGGGCTGGGGGTGCGCGCGCGCGTATAAAAGCCGGCGCCGGCGTCGCGACGCTCGCAGTGACGGGCGGCCACTGCGCGGCGGGCGGCGCGGCGGCGACGCGGGCGCCGCCCTACCCCCGCCCGCGACCTTTCTCTATTCCTTATCGGCGATCAGGTGCCAAGAAAACGGACACTTCGCATCCGTCCTATTTTTAAGAGCGACCGTCCACTCGGGAAGGCGACCGCCTCTATTTTTAGCCCCGATTTGTGGTCGTCTACTGACCTGGATGTTGTCGTTTACGATAGGCGTCACGGTTTCTGATAAGGGTACAAACGTGTTACACACAGACTCCTACCCCAACATTTAGAAAAAATAGTCCTAAAAAAATTAGGCTTACTTATTATTTATAAAAAAAAACTTTTCGTAGATATGGCAAATATGTAAGATAGATAGATAGACATGGCAAATATGTAGATAAGGCTAATTTAAGGTTGTTCGTAGCCTCATTTAAATACTTTTTCCCAGTCGCTTGAAATATGCTTTAACATTTCGTTTTGTTTTGTTTATTTTTATCTTTTCAATACGACAAAAAATGTTTCTTTGCTAATATGTATGAATGTTTGCTAATCTGTATCTGACTTGTATACCAGTATAATAATAAAATGAATATGAATACGAACACTATAAAGTTATGTTTAGTAAAAACATATACGAAAAAGTTGCTTTCGGCGAACTTATTTTTTCAGTGGCATAGTGGTTAGCTCGCCTAGCCTTACATTGAAAGGATTCGATTTCCGATTGGGTCACCATGTTCAGTTTGAATAAAATCGATCGGATGCAATAACAAGACTTGCATCCGACTTACTCACATATTACACGTACTTATAAATTATATAAACAATTCATAGTAGAGTTGATTGTTAGCTATTGACGTCTATTAAAAAAACGAAATTCCACAATAAAGTATAGTAACAAATGTAGTACTTGCGACGATTGTAAGTCGTTAATTTTTAGTTTTTTTAAACTATACAGTGGGCGTTTTGGTAGGTAGATTTCACACACAAGAGATTTTCGATAGTATGGTACCTCATACATAGATTGCCTTTCTTATTACTTTGTTAACGCTCACCCATAGATATGACGTTTATGTCGTCAAAAAGATATTTTCATGTAGATCAATTATTATTTTTCAGTTTGACTCAAAACTCTGTCCGGTTTTCACAAAAAAGGTTTTCAGAAGTAGGCTTATGTAAGCATACTTTTGAAAAACCTCTTTTGTGGAAATTGGAAAATGTATTGAGATAAGCAACTATTGTTGTAATTGATCTAAATAAAAATACCTTTTTAACGACACATAACTCGCCAATATTGGCGAGCGGTAATAACAGTGATTGATATGTCATAGAATAGGCTTTTTTAAGAGGATTTTTTCTTAATTATTCTAATATAAATGTGACTGATTTCGTAACAATCAATATTTTTCCTTTTCCGTATTTTGTCTAATCGTTTTTGATTTGACATAGGAAGCAATCACTACCCAGAATCATGCATTTGCCTTGACTGTGAAACCCTCCGCCGCGGGAAACCCTCCGCCTTCCTTCTGTTCCTCGTCTTGAAGTACGGCAGACGGCTAGGGGATGCACTATATAGGCTGCCCATGCGATATATCAGAAATTGATACATTGACTGACCTACTATCGATATATGATAATATAGGAGGTTGATAATATATCGATATCTAAGAATATTGAATATTTTCCGTAGTTATAATAAGTCATACATACTGACACTTTATATTATTGAAAACTTAACGATATTTATAGAAAAAAAAATACATAGAAAAACGTTTTAATATTATCACGTACGCCAACACTACTGGTTTAAAAAAAAAAGGTTATTACAAAAAATTTTGGAAATTTCCTCTAGTTTCATTTTGTATATAAATGTTTTTATCGTCAAATGAGTAGGAAAGGAGTTATTAGGGTCAAAAAACTACGCGAGCGGCAAAGATACGAGGTGGCAAAGAAAGAGCACATCGAAATCTATAAAATTTCCCCTTTTCAAAACTCCCGGAAAACTTTCCAGGTACCTAACCCCCTTTTTTACAACCAAATGACTGGACTATATATAGAGTGACTTCTTAATATAACAGAATACGGCGTATTAATAGAATCTTTAGATGTTGATCGGCGTATTAATAGAATCTTTAGATATACAAAAAGAAAACATTAAAAAGGTTTTGTGACAATGATAACCCTCGCACCCACGCCTAAACTAGAATTATCTGGTAACGTAAGTAACATTTCATCATTATTTCTACACATGTGCCATGAGAGGTTTGTTTCTTTAAACTCAAGTTTTCCGTACATTTCGATGTATTGGCAGGCCAATCAAAAAGTCGACACAAGAGTATAAAATTACTTTGTTTGCGGTTTTTAGTTAACCACAGCTGGAATACGACTTGCTATATTCTAGGACGTTACGCTCGATCAATCAATACGCAGATAGATATTATCTTGTCAACGTAATGTCGCTTAATTGCATAGTATACCGTACCGTGATTACGAATTGTAGTCATAATTGGATGTATAATATCTCCGATAATATCTCAACGACTAGTAATAGTTGAATCACGTGGATTAGGTATATATTCGATGCAAGATCAAGAAGAAATAGTTTGAGCTCAAAAACTCATCCAAACAACGAATAAAACTAATTGGCGAAAGAATTTTCAAATCGGATAATTCGTTTAAAAGTTACGATCCGTTCAGTCGTTAAGCTTAATTTTGTTACTCTAGAACGCACAGTTCAATTTTTAAGAATGCTTCAATCTGTTTTCGTATTAATTTGGATAGCTATTGGACACTTGGCGACCGCGCGGATGAAAATGTAATTTCTAATTCGTCCGTTTGTATGGCAGCTCCCCAATCGATTTCAGTCTTTGAATCTTCCCATCGATGAACAAAATAGATTTGCGAAATAATGTTCGAACCGGACAACGCGCTCTGGAGTTATGGCCTCTTAAGCCATAACATTGCAACTCAGTAGTGCATAGTCCGATTCCGAAAAATCCTTTGATAATCGGTGTTCTTCTTAATTGGAGAACAAATATAAAGTTGGTGATTGTATGGCTAAAAATGTGTTTTATGTCGCCCGTTTGTACGGCTGTTTTCTGGCATAGTTAATGGATGGCCCTCAAAATCTAATCAGCTCTTCCCATTGATGAATAAAACAAATTAGCAAAATAATTTTCGAAATCGAACAACGCGTCGTTGAGATATCGATGAATCAAACAGACAACAGACGGAGAGTTTTTTTTCGTTTTTATGGTTCTAAATATTTTAAAACGTGGAGAAAATTGTTTTTGAGCAAAATCTATTCTTGTTTTTTTTTGTGAATTCAATACGCTTCGCGCCTGCATTGGTTTGAGGGTAGGAAATCGCTACCGTAATTATTTAAACCGCCAAAAACAAAATCAATATCAAAATGTATCTACTGCAATTTTTATATTTTAACGCAAGATGAGACAAGCCACCTTTAAGCGCCAAGACACCATCGGCAAATTACTCTCAAATGAAAAACAGCAACCCTGTTTTATTGTGTCTATACACATAAAATATGAATCGCTTTGATTGCGTTTCATATATCAACGGAAATGGCGCGACGAAAGGGAATTAAAGCTATCTGTCTAGTGTCTACGACGGAAGAGGTGAGATGATGCAACGAACAGAGGTAATGCGTTGACGTCGCACACAAAGGCTCACACAAGTATATTCGGTTGATCTGGGTGTTAAAAGCCGATTAGAGCCCGTGGCATTTCGAAAGGCTCAAACCTGATGAGCGAGACGTACCGTGCGTACACTGAGAAAAATATAACTCCGTAATACACGGAAATATGCATGTTTCAATAAGGATTAGTATATAACTCGGACTGTGGTCCATACGTATGAATTAACATAATGCGTGGCATGACGGTAGTTATTGTGTCGTAATGTTAAAACATAATTTTATTGCATTACGTTGTGACGTTGCATCTAACAAGACATCATGTAGTAGTATACGTACGTTTATAGTCGGATACATGAATCATGTTGAAACTACAGTATACTCTTATTTCCGTATTAACCGTAAGGAAAATGTTAATACATATAATCGAGTAATTGAGTTTCATTAAAATTCCTTGTAGTTCAACAAAATTACGATTGAAACATCGTTACTCTGTATAAAAACGTAATAACAGAAAGGGTAATGTAAGAATCAATCCAATATTTTTCTAAGTGTGTTACGTGAGACTAAGTCTGGCGTACATTTACCTACTTTTTTAGGATACATTACAAATTTGTCGCGAAAAGGTGTGGTTTTTAAAGATAAAGAAATAAATATGTTTTAAACCTATAAAAACACGTGTTATTCTTGAGTTTATAATATACATATGTAGTCGCACATATTTTTTTCTGGGCCATCAAATGTCACATTAATGACTCGAATACAGTTGTTTACCATCACACAGCAACACAATTTGAATGACATTTAAGGAAACAATTGATTTTTTAGAACACCACCTACTGAACTTCGATGATTTGTCAGAAAACCTCGTGCAAATACCAAAAAATTGAACGGATTAGCCAAATAATACTACGGATTAGCATAAAAACACCTTTTATACCGATCACTGTGAAAATAATTTTGGCCGCAAAAATCGCACCCCTGTGTGCGTCGCGCGTTCCGCCCAATAAAGAAGAAAATTGGCGCGTAAAATCGAAGACGCGAGCGAGACGTCTCTCAGTGGTCGCGGAACAAACTGGAATTAATTTCATTACGGAAACTGCGCGGACGCATCAAACCGCCCGGGAAAATAATCTTTGATTATAGTGTCGCCATGACACTATAATCAAAGATTACTGGCGTAAAGAATTCTCACTCCATTTAAGCGTCATTAATAACGGCACCCCCTGCTCTCTGATTTCAATGCGATTAGGATTATAATCGACAGCATGTTCAATAACATTATTAAGTATTTTGTGGTCGCGATGTCACGGCGCAGTTGTCGTTTGTCTATTGCTGCGTGGGAGCCCGCCATTCCAGGATGTTATAACGGTTATTGCGGTCTTGTCATCCTGAAATGAGACGCAAAGACTTTGGCGAAGGCGATCTACCGATCCAGATCCGCCACAAACCCGGCAGAAACGTTCCTTAAACTGTAAGGTACTGGGATATAGCTCCCGCTGCATTAGCACACGCAGTCTGCGGACCTTTACCTGCTGATATTTACGCGCAGTGAGCTGTGTACCAACGGATGCACTGGAGGATAATTAATTCAGGCAATTATAGGTAGAAAACGAGCGCGGATTCCGGCAGCCTGCCCTGTTTGTTTACGACTGGATATGACTACTTCCTTCCCTCTCGCAATTGCGCTTACAAATTCCCCTGTTTGGGTTGCGTTTGCAATTTGGTATAGAGTAAGAGGGAGAAGTTTTTTCTATGCGTAACACAAAATAAATTAGACAATGACGACATTATAGCAATTCAAACTTTTAAACACATGAACATAGTGGCATACTAGTTAGGTCGCCTGATCTTAAAATGTAAGATTCCGGGTTCGATTCCTGGCTGGGCCACCATTTTTCGTCGGGATAAAATTAACGAAAACTCATACTAAGATAAGGCACATCGGTCTAGGATAGCAGCATACCACCCAACCAAGACAAAAGAACTCAACCCAGCGATACGAGTTCCTCGATCCGGCCAGGTAGTATATTATGTCCACAGTATGCTGCTGTGCTATGTCTAAAAATCTCCAAGAGTTGGTGAATTATCGCATCAGACTTACGAAAGACGGTTGGAGACAGGCAGGTTTAAGAGGACTATCTCTCTGTGGTCACAGCGTTCCCCTTAACATCAATTCCCCAATTCTCTTTGAAATTCAAAAGCAGCAAAGTAAAAATACGCAAAAAAAGCAAACCGTGAATAAAAACCATCGCTAAAATTCGATTGCTATGCCGTCTACAAGATCAAGATTTAGATAAAAAAAATATAAGAATTTATTTTCAGTTGTTTTTTTAACATAGTATTTATTTGTATACACGGTAGACTAAAAATATCCGGCCTTATCCAGGCGCAAGAACGCCAATCCTCTTTCGACATTTACCTTTTTATAATGTGTTAAATAAATTTGACGAATTCAACAATATTGTATAGTTCTTAAATATTATATAATTATTGTTCTGAACCGTATTAATTCAATTTAATAAACTGATTATGATTAAATGTATGATTATGTTTTTAACAGTTTACAAAAAAAAAAGGGAACTTCCCTCGTTTATTTTTGTTTCCTTCTAACCTCATTTATACTGAAATATAATCTAACTAATAAAGACCATGCAGCAAGAGTTGTGGTGTCCCAATAAAATTCGGATGTTAATTTACTGATCCGGCTGTCATCGTGACGTTTGCTAATTTTAAAAAGAACCCCTCTCCCCACTCCTTGGAACTTGGCTCGCCTTTCAAACGAAAAACATCGAAATGAGCACACTTTCAGAAATACGGCAACGATAAGATGTTTGCTCTGCGAGTGGCCGTAGGCGGTGGAAAATATTAAATGTATACAGGATAGGGATCGTCAGTGCTGCGGGCGAACCCGCAATCTCAGGATGTTATAACCATCTTGTCCTCTTGTCACCATGAGATGAGTCGCAAAGACTTTGGGAAATAAACAATATTTATTTATTTTATTTATCCCTAGTATTACATGATTAAATTTCCTATAGTATATTTTACATGATTTTGTCGTACATACAAAATGTAGAACCCTGGAAATTTACTAAAGGTGCGGCTTCGGAGGGATTTTAGCACCTCATTAGGCAGAGCCTGTATTGAGGTAATATTTAGCACTGCGTTCACCTGTCGGGTGTATAGGTAATTTCTGTAATCTTGGGAAATCCTACAACTGTATATTGTATAACTATTATAGTATATATATATATATATATATATATATATATATATATATATATATATATATATATATATATATATATATATATATATATATATATATATATATATATATATATATATATATATATATATAGGATGATGTTTTTATTTAAAATAAAATTAGTGAAAGCTACTTAAAAAGTAGCGAAGGAAATCCCAGCTTGTATTGGGAAATGCTTATGTTTGAATGAGATATACTTACGGATGTGCACGACTTTCGACGGTGCAATGTAAGTTTAAAGGTCCTTTTGCAGTCGACTAACGATCACTATTCATCCATATATCTCATAAATAGGGCTTATCCTTATGCAACACAAAATGCCTTCAATTGAGACGAATTAAGCGAAAAAATTAAAAAATAAACTATTGATCACTTCGGCAAAGCCGTTTTCTAAATGAAAGTGACATTACGAAATAATTCAAATTTCGAATGCTACCAACATTTAAAATATGATACAATTGGCTGAGTTTGTTATCAACGAGCCTTTAAATCGAAATAAAAATAAAAAAACCTCCATATGCTCAATGAAATGAAAGAAGAAACTTCAATCTTAATTTCTGGCAGAGGAGTTTATAATAAAGATTGTATAATGTTATCAAAATAGGGTAAACCTATATAAAATTGTAAATTATTAAAAAACTGTAAAGAAATATTGTAGAAAACAGTATAATATTGTTATATTTGATAAGGTTTGTAAAAAAATCCGTTTATAGGATGATGCTTTTATTTAAAATAAAATTAGTAAAAGCTACTTAAAAAGTAGCGAAGGAAATCCCAGCTTGTATTATATATATATATATATATATATATATATATATATATATATATATATATATATATATATATATATATATATATATATATATATATATATATATATATATATATATATATATATATATATATATATATATATATATATAGATATAGATATAGATATATATATATATATATATATATATATATATATATATATATATATATATATATATATATATATATATATATATATATATATATATATATATATATATATATATATATATATATATATATATATATATATATATATATATATATATATATATATATATATATATATATATATATATATTACACAAAAAAAAATATTTATTAAATTAAATGAGATATAATATATATGGGAGATATATGAATACAGTTATGAGGCTAATGAGATAATAATAACAATAATAAGTAATATAAGTCATCTGTGCACCTATTTAACAACGTTATTTACTAACGACTCACAGTGCTCCCTCGTCGAGTGTAACTACCATAATGTTACCAATCTTTTGTAGTGAGCGTCATTTTGAATGATTGTAGCTTGGCCTAATTGCGTGGTAAATATGTTATGGAGTTTTTTCGCTAGATAAATATAGTGCCTTTGTCCAAAGGTCGTTCTCATTTTTGGTTGTACATATACTGATCCAGTTTCCTCCTCAAATAGCGAGGGCACTAGGAAGCCAGTGGCGCTCCCTCTAAAGTGTTGGTAAGATCACTCCTTCCACTGGTGAATACTTGATTTGGACAGAGGCATTACGCATTTCTGGCACTGTGCCTATGCGACTCCCTTTGCTCTTCATTTGCGGAGGCTATAGTGCAGAGTTCAATCAGCAGAATGACAAAAAAAAAACATTGCCAAGTGGCTCATAACGCAAATTAGAAGTGAGTGCGAAGAAATGTTAACACATCCGGACGTAGGCTATGATATTTGGTATATTTGATACTTAATAATACGTACAGTTCCTTGACTACATCTAAAACAACATTAATGTGATTATGCTGAATAGATTTTAGACTGCTATTAATTGACCTAAATGTGCAAAATAAGAAACCTTTTTATACGACTGCCCAACAAAAAAGAGTGTAATGTGTTCAGGGTTTATCTATGTATGTTTTCCGTTGCTTTATTCAACCATAACTTCTAAACGCTCAAACCGATTTAGAAGTATGTGGTATTGTTAAAATCGTTACAACATCCCGAGTGTCATAAGGCACTTAAACTGTCCAAATGTCATACAAGTAATTGTCTAAATGTCCAAATATCAATAAAATAACATTAATATATCGTGTTTAGTATCAAATGAAAGGTCTGATTGTGTACATACCGAAAAAATATATGTATCTATATGGATAAATACAAAAACCACAAACATGTCATAAAAAAACCGTTTTATTACTTGAGCACTGAGGGCAACCGACTGAATGGGGCGACGGCGGCGCGCAATCGTTTTTAGATACCTGCCGCAGGGCATCAATAATTGCGCGTTCGTGGATTAGATAATTACGAAAGGGATTGACTTAATTATTTTCAAGTAGATTTAACTTTCTCGGGCCTGTCCCGTATTTATATAAAAAAAACATAGATATATCAAATATCAAAGATGACAGACTCATAATAAGTATCTCTCGCCAGATAAAGGCGGACACACATGAGAGGGTTAAAATAATGAGGAGCTTTTTATGACGTCACGCGTGAAATAAGAAAATGTGGATGCGCGGGATCAGTTTACGGAAACCGACGGCCAATCCAGGTGGTGGGTAGATTAAGGAAGACTAAACTAGACGGCGAAAAATAGAAGGCGTGTCGCATTTATAAAAAGAGTAGATGGGCGCTTACAAACTTTAGTGGAATTGGCAAGGTTGCTAATGGCAACTGTTAAGGTTTTTTATTGAAAAAAGCTTTTCTGCTTTAAAGATTTAGTTATCGAGAAAAAAATACTGAAAATCCGAGCTTTTAGATAAACAATGCTTTACCTTAGTAGCGAATATCTAAAATAAGACAAGTAGTAGATTATTTCATATCAGCTATTCATGTAGATTATATAATAATCTGCCTTAATTAAAAATCTCAAAATTCCTAATCAAAAAAAAAATATGAAAAAATCATTCTACATTTTTGGCGTTTTTTGACCTCATGAATTATTTCCCAAATTTAAGGCAATCTATGCTCAAGCACGGTGTATATACGTACATAAAGTACATGTTTTGGTTTATATTACCAACACATTTATTGAAGATGACACTATGGTAACTTAAGAAATTGTTGCCTAATTTTACAGTTTCTTCTCAAATCACAACTTTGTGGCATTTTTACGTAAGTAATAACATTTAACATTTTATTTTTTTTAGTTTTAGGGTTATAGTTCTGACAAGACGTACTTTTCGTCAGATAAAGTTTTTTTTTATAAAAGCAACTTATAACAAAAAAATACACAAAAAACGCTTAAATATTTTAAATACTATCCTATTTTTTTTAAAAGACTGCAATAAATTTCCTTTTTTATGGACAAGGTAATTTTTGTCTGGCAATATGGGTATTGTCACAGCCCTCGAGTATTGTTGATCGAGCGTTATGGCAGTCACCGGCTCAACTCTTTTCGTCTGTTTGTTTGTGACCGAGTTACAATCAAACGCGTTGTTTTATTGTCTTCAAATTTGGCATGTACCTATTTCCAATATAGCAATGTGACACACTAAAGTAAAGAGTAAGGCGAGTAGACCAATAATACATTTTTATAAAAATATAGGATGGGGGTTGGGGTGAATATAAATATTATTCCGTTATAAGATGGTAGCAGTTTTAATAGTTGTGATATATCCGAGGTCTACCGATCACAGAACTACTAGGTCATTTCCGGATAGAATCAATAAAAAAAATGTTTTTGAAAACATGACCCCATGTTTTATGAAATAACAACGAGTAACTTAGTGTAGTTTATTTACTATAAATATTTGTTTATTATTATTGTTATGGTTAAGTATATTATTATATTTATTCATTATTAAATATTAAAATCAGTATGCTTACTATGATAAGATCGGGGTCTATGTACGTTGGCTTATTTTTATTAAATCATTAAATGATAAATACTTAAACAAATTGTAAAATTGAAATTGGATTATTTAAGGGCCCATCTTTTCTTTTTCTCTTGATAACTGCTAGAGGAAGCGTGGTAATTAGAGAGGGAAAATTGGCGACGCTCAAAGACGCCGAAGACGCCATTGGACGCTTGTGTCAACAGACTACGCGGCCGTGTGAGTGATGAGTCATGGATGTTTTCACAGGGGCTTTGTAAAAATTAAGTTGGGTTGTGGAAAAGCCGGGAAATAGATTGAGAGCAGAAGTGTATATTTTATAAATGAGAGAGACTTCAATTTGGCACGCAGCGAAATGTAAACCAAGCGCGCGGTATGTTAAATTGTATGACTCAGAAAGTAAATCCGCCAAGTAAAAAACAAACCCGGTCTCTAACGGGCTGCTGGCGAGCTAGACAGTAGATTGTCTTGACTCTAAGTGTTCTACGCTCATCCCACGCCTGAAAGAATGATTACATTTCGTTATACCAGCCTGGGTTGACGGGTTCGCCCGTTGTAGTCGACACCGCCCTACTGCTATAGTAACAAATGGCAGTCATAAAAAGAGCGTTCCAACGACGTATGTCTGGTCGGTGGGAACGCGTTCCATACATTTTTGGTCATCCTCCTCATTAAATTTCATGTAGAAATAAACTAGCCCCTTACCACTCAACTTCAATCAGAATTGTCGTCTTTATGTTGGTTTACATTTGTTTAATTACGAAATTTTCCAATTATAACATATTACAACAGAGCGTCATTTTGGCGGGAAAAGAGACCTCGCGCCAAAAATATCGCAAACACTGGTCGTTATGATAGGTTACAACAACAACGGAGGCACGGCTCGTTCGCTTGACCGGCGAAACAAATTCGTGAACGTTTTACAAGCGAACTTAAAGGCGCTTTAACTGCGAACAAAAGAGACGCGTGGAAGTAGAGCATGACATAAATATGACGTCGAAATAGACGTCGATTTTAGGCGGGTATATTCTATCTGACCTGGTTCTCTGAAACGTATTCGACATTATCCAGCCGCTTCACGTCGGCGAGTGGCGAGTAAGATATAGTTGTAAATAAGACCGCCATGAGTCCGTCGCCGCGTCGCGTCGATTGGAATTTAAATTATAGACATCCTTAACACAAAATTGGTTTCTTTTATTAATTTTTTTATTTCATATATTATATTTCAACTAAGATTACACTAGCAAAAAAAGACTTAAATTAAAATAAAGCGACAAATTGATTCATCCCAATCCCATGCAACCCGAGGGACCTCACGCATCTAACTAGGCTTACGCCTGTACCTAGATGAGCGATTTTCTATCTATTTTAGATTGCAAGATGACATATTAAAATAGAGCTCATTAACAGAGAATATCAATAAAGCAATATTATGTAGAGATGTAAAAAAATATATATTTACCAACTATTAAAGAGTAAACACTAATAATAAAAATAACAATAGTTATATTGACATCTTTCTTAAAAATAATACTTCAAATATATTAAACTACAATTTCCAGTTTTTTCTCTGTTCCAGAACGCCTTAACTCCAACAGCCATTTATTAATTATAGTTTTCTAACTATCGATATTACGTAATATTTTAACGTTGAGACATATATATGGATAGTACAATAATGTTGAGTTTTTAAAATCAACCGGGATGTTTTTGTGTTGATACTATCAAGTTTTATGCTATATTACCTCATTTTTGACATAAAAAAATCTTTTGCTATTAAAACATGATAACATAATTAATTTACGAGACAATTATACGTCATTTTTTCTTGTCTTGTTAGATAAACATGTATAGAAAATGAATATTGTCTTCAGATCAAAATTACTGTTTTAAAATATTGAGTTAAGTACACGTATAAAACAACCCCAGCGAGTAGGGTTGCCATCCGTCCGGGGTTTTAAGGCGTCCGGGTTTTTAGGACGTCCGGGTTTTTTAGACGTCCGGGTTTTTAGGGCGCCCGGGTTGTCAGGGTGTCCGGGTGAGTCAGAGCTGGTTTGGCACTGCAAGCGCCGAAGCAGCGTTTTTTGACCTGCGCCGAGCGCCTATCTTTTAATTAGGATCGAAAAAAAAGAGTTATCGTTTGCAATTACTATTCACCATAAACCTCTGTTTTCGTATTCAACCTTTTTTGTTAAAGGGGAGTATAATTATTGGTCAACCATTGAACCATCACTCATCTATTTGCAACGGAGAGGTATTCGAGTGGACGAATCGAATTTATTTAATGGTTAAATACATTTAAACGAATTAGCAAGCAACTTAATGGACGAGAGAAATAAATGCACACAAATTATGGCGCACTAAATCTTCTTCTGTTTCAGACATGTTTTGGGCACGAAATAAGCATCACCGGAAAAATAGTCATAATTACGAAATTTCCCTAAGCTGAGTATAATTGTTGATATTTTTATTGAACATATTGTAATAGAGGACGAACTTTTAAGTCAGATTGGAGAAACGAATAAATATAATAAACAGGACCCGGATTGATAAATTAATCCTGATAATGTTTAATTTTTTGCTATTATGCTTATATACTACATTTTTGAAAACACTATTTTATTAGGAAAGAAAAAATAAGGATATAGTGCTGAGTATTAAGATGCAACAATCGTTTGTATGTATCTAAATATGTATTTGTTTGTATGTATCTAAATATGTATGTATCTAAATATGTATACTAATAAATATAAAAGCTAATAAATAGCACCAATGTGTTTGTATTTTTATATAAGCTTAAATGTCTTTAAAATACGTTTTTTCCCATTTTCGATTTAAGTGTAACTCCCCCAGTATCTAAAAAATTATCGTGTTTTTTTGCCTTGAAATATTTAGTTTTAGTTTTTTTGTTTAGTTTTACATTATTAAAAAATATATTGTTTAATGCTTTTAAAGTATTTATTGGGAACTACCTTATTATAAAAAAATGCCTGCTTTTACGCAATTAAAATAGATTATTTGGAGCTGTCCGGGTTTTTATTACAAATGTCAGAATCAAATGATTCTGGTTCTCTATTCTACTTCACTTTTTTCGATTTAGTGGTGGCAATCCTACCAGCGAGGCTTAAAAAACGTGTTTAAAATCATTACCTCACACTTTTCGTTGCATTGTAATTTGTTTTAAAATGTGCAACGCTTCTATTACTAAAATTAAAAAAATATTTATTTTAGTGTCGGCTACGCGTGCGTTGATTATTAAAATGCTTGACTTTATTACATTAAAGTTGTCTGGTAAATAGTTTTTTTTAAGATAACGCCAAGATTCATTCAAAAATAATATAAATCAATTAAATTCAAAAATAAATGTGGAGATTTTGTTACACCACATGACAAATCCAGACACGTTCTTAAATTATGGGAGCAAATCTACGTTTTTTACAAAAAACTTCGACTTATAAAAAACAATTTAGGCTTACATTTCATTAATAGTTTGTAGGGGCAAGGTTTATACATTTTATACAATAACCCCTCGAAGTGAAACGATCCCTATCGATTACAGCGAAGGTAGCGATAAAATAGCGTTAAAAATATCTAAGTTCCTTTGGAGCAAAGGTTTCTAAGCGTTTCACTTTGCATCTACTAAAGCTTATTTGAGTTCTCCCCCCCCCCCCCCCTTCTCCCCCCTTCGTGGAAGAAACATTTTATAAGTTTTGTAAGTCTTTTTTACCTTATGGTTTTTTTGAGGTAGGTATCTAAAACGTCTCTGTTGGCGGTTAACAGTTGTAATATATCGCCCCAAGCATTTTTTGTTTAAAGTATATTTGTAAGAATTTTCAACAACAAAACATTGCTTCTAGCCAGTTCTAACTAGCTTCATCTTACAATCTATCTAAGCCCCCAAGGAGGCGCACCCCACCGATCGGCAAGTCCTGTTTCAGATGATCGACCTGTCGATTTAATGGATTTAATGTCGGTTCACATGTACTCGAATGGGAAAAGATTTTGGTTAAAATATAAAAACTTTTGATTTTCACCTAATGTAAACGTGAATTTGCTGTTGTTTACATTTGGACCATTATTATCATACCACGAGACAAGCAACATGGTTCCGCCCAGAAAAAAACCAAACACGTATATTAAAACAGGTCGCCAGAATCATCATGTCCACCCCACGATCCAAAATGATTATTTTGGTAGAGTTGTGGTATAAAAACAAAAAAAAAAAAACATGTCTTATCAGATTTTATCGAAAACTTTGTTCTATAATGTTATAATCTAATCACTCTAACAAACCTCAAAAAAGTTAGTTTGTATAAACCCTTCTTTATCTTTTATTCTTTTTCCAATATGTATACAAAAATTGTTATCGTTAAAATCGTTTCAGATTTATTAGAAAAAAATGCTATGCCCCTTCAAAGGTAAAACACAGGATTCATAGGAAGTCATCCAAGATTTTTCAGAGACGATTAAAAAATATATTTCTCAAAAACGCGCAGTATAAACACAGTTTAAATCCAATTTTGGAGTCAATGTAGAAGTTATACGTTTGTCACTACATATACCCAACCCATAAAAGATCCTCGATTAGGACACTGTTGGTTACCAAAAATAATCTAAATTTACACGGATATCGTAAACGACAACTACAGCTACGAACCGAGAGGTGTTTTGTCGCGTGCGCGACGCGCGCATATGTCAACAGCCGGGCACGTGCGGCGTGCAATGCGCGTCGGCGAACTGAACGCGCGCGCAAACTGCGGCGCCTCCGCGCGAGTACTACGCGCGGCGCGCGACGCGCATTCGCACAATGATGGACGTCCGCCGATACCATGTGTAGTGGGATGAATTGAATTGCTGGTCTACGCATCAACTGTTGCTTTTTGCGCAATTAGTGCGAGCGGACGCGGACCAGCCGGCAAAAAGTAGGCACACAAAATATAATCGTTTTGGTAGGTCCCGATTTGCGCCGGGCTTTGTATTAGCCGCTCAATCAAGCGTGGCGCGGTCGTTCGCAATTTTTGCTTTTCAAACAAATCCGATTTGACAAGAGAGATCAGGAATGAACGCAGCTTCAAACACTCGTTCAGACTCGGATAGGCTTACGATTTTTTATTACTCTGGTGCTACTTAGATGTCAGTAAGGATTTGAAACCGATTTCAGCGCTTCATTTGAGATTCGAACTTGGAATTCGAAAGTGATAAATATGACGTCATCTCGAATACGACATTTTCTCTATCTATTCAAAAATCATGCCCCTGGTCTTCCACTCCGTTTAGCCGTGAACACATTCTTTCTGTCCTATTACTTTATTTCTCTATATACATTTATTTGAAATATGTCCTAATTTTATCTTCACCTCCCTTTTTTCCTGCTCCCTTATACATATTTGACTGGAAGAAATTGATACATTTTATTAATAAGTATGTTATTTGTATTTTTATTTCGTTTATTTAACCCTCCAACCGCGGGCGATTTTCAGGTCGATTTGGTCTAGGTATATTCTACGATACGAGTCATAGCTTGTCCGTTCCCGTTAGGAAAATGCGACTATCGATGTTACAGAGCATCAGAAAAAGATTTCAACGGGGAAATAGCGGAAATACAGAAATTATATTCAACGCGATAATAGCAGAATCGTATGGAAAGAGCTAAACGCTCAGTGAGCGTCTCCCGCGGTTGGAGGGTCAATCATTTAAAGTTAGGTATTTTGTTTCCATAATTTTCGGTGTTAATTTCATAAATTTCGAGTTTATTCTATAGTTCTTTTCCACCTTTTTGCTAGTGATCCTATTTAATTTATTTTGATATTTATTATTATTTTGGTTTTGCTTTTTGGAATTCAACGCCTGGACAGGCATGTAACATAACAGTGGACTCTTATCAAGACAAAAAAGAGCGCTATGGATAACACTACACTATATTCACTGAGAAATAATTCAAAGTCCACCTATAACAGAATTCTAAATATTTAATAATAATTAAAGAAGATTTTTTTTATAATCAGTTAATTAAAATGTAACATGAAGACAACATTAAATAAATTATGGTTTTATCTTTAACCTATTTGCTGCATAGACACAGACATTTTGTGTAATAAATTAACAAAAGAAGCTGTTATTGTTTTGTTTCTTTCCTCGCTGAATGAGGTATGAAAAGACGATGGCGAAATAAAGGCTGAATATATTTTACCATCTGTCATGTATGTACACGAATAAAAAATACTTAAAACAATAGTACTTTCGACACATTTTTAAGCTATTGCATAGCTTTTATCGCGGGCCTAGGCCAGCGCGGCGACCGAATGAAGAAATTTCTTAACGAAAATTAATGATTTTAAACTGATAATTACGTCTAAACGAGTACTGCTTACGATTCGAAAAAAATATATGTTAAACAAGAACATTTTCCTAATATTCTTAGCTTTGAATATTTTAGATTTTGTTTATATTACATAGTGTAATTAATTTGTGAAATTAGGTCTAACCGAACACAAAAACGACTACTACGCAAATACTATCTGGCGTATTATTATGAAACCTGTGCCATTTTAAAGATAATTTAAGTATCTATCTTTTTATCTACGATTTTTTTAGAATAGTCAAATAATAATATCCGGTTTTTTTGCTTTTTCGAATAAAATTCGTGCGCGGCACTCTATCGGAAGACGTTTAAATTATTCCGAATCATTTGCATCCGAGCCGCAAATGATTCGGAATAATTTCAACGTTTTCCGATAGAGCGCAGTTATCTGATATCAGAAAAAATAAAATAAATTCATAATTATAATTGCATAAGTTGTTACAAAATGCTATGCAATAGCTTTACCGCGGCAGTCCCCGAGTGCCACACGTATTTTTTTTTTTTTGACGTATCATCTCGTTGCAACTTGTAAATGAATATATGATTTAATTTTATAATATTTATTTCGAGGTAGTACCTAACGTGTAGTATCTTCGAGGTAGTATCTTTCCTTTTATTTTTGAGCTAGCGGTTGTTTCGAGAATGGCAACACTCACGTAATTCCTATTTTGACAGAAAATTAGTTTTATCTTTGCGATGTACGAAAATGGTTGCGTTTACGCTTGAAGAACGCTGGTTATATTCAAATTTTACTTTGAAAATGGGTCCAATGTTGCAGAAGCGCTACCGTGACATGCTGAACGAATTTTTGTTTCCAAAATTGGAAGAGCATGACATGAGTGACATTTGGTTTCAACAAGACGGTGCTACATGCCACACAGCCAACGTTACAGTCGATCTTTTGTGTACCGTTTTCGAAAATCGCATTATCAGCCGAAATGCTGATGTCGTTTGGCCACCAGGGAGCTGCGATTTGACGCCGTTGGTATATTATCTTTGGGGTGCCGTCAAAGACAAATGTTACGCCAACAAACCAGCAAGAATTAATGACCTTAAAGGACAACATACGTTCTGCCATTGGAGAGATTTTGCCGCATACCATTGAAAATGCGCTCAAAAATAGGATCGATCGAATGGGCTACTGAATGGCCAGCCATGGCAGCCATATGAATGAAGTTGTATTCCACAATTAATGGCAAGAATTGCAGTTTCAAATGAAATTAAAAAAACGAAAAAAAACAGTAGTTTTTATTTTATAGCATTACAAAGTCTAAAATGTTAAATGGCCCACCCTATATATACCAGAATATACTTTGTATGTATTTTAAATGTGTTTGATATAATTTAGAGCTATTAAATTATAATGATTGGGTTATGACATATTAGCTATTCTTCGACGCATCTGTCATCCTTGTACACTGATCTTTTTTTTAGAGCACAGACCTGCATGATGGATTGCCAAACAATTTGAAAATTAGGTGATTCGTTGAATACTATTGCTATTTTATTCATGTATTGAGTCGCTCAATCTTTTTTTGTTGCAGAAAAATACAGCACTGAAGGTTCTTTTTTTTTTTTTAGTAAGTTGTGGTCATATTTAAAAAATCGCGATGCTCCAGAACCCCGTGCGCCAGACCACTTCGAATTCAATGTTGACAAGTTCCACAGAAGCTTCGGACGAACTGCCTAATTAACTAGAATTACTTGTAACATTTCCTGCGCAACAAATTAAAGCAGACAAACGGACGTGCGGCGTCATTAAGTTCAAATCTGTTCCCACACACAAACTATAAAACAGGCATTATGGCAGAAAAACGACGAACGGATAGCCTTGGAAAAATTGAGAACATAATATATTATGTTCATTAAACTAAAATTGGATTTTGTAGTGAAGAATACTAATGGGATAATTGGTGATTAGGCACAAAGGATAGCCGCTTGGTAAAAATGTTTGTTTTCTCGCCTTGTTATCCAATCATCTATGAAAGCTGATCAGCCGTTGTTGTGTCCTACTCTAACGTCAGCGACTATGCAATGACTTGGACTTTATTAAGTCAGTTGGAATTTGCAACAGTGGTCTGGAATCCCCAATATTTGACTTACATATCGCGGATCGAATCGATACAAAAAAGATTTGTGAAGCGATTAAATTTCACTTCTTTCACTAAGCCCAGCTCCTATGAGGAATCCTTAAAAGCCCACAATTTAATGTCATTGGAGAGCCGTAGAGTCTTGATCGATGCCGTATTCTTGCATGGGTTAGTAAATAATTCAATCGATGCGAACGCGATTTTGGAGCGCATTGAATTTTATGTTCCTCCCCGCCCCGTTCGATCGCATCGACTATTTCATCTCCCTGTGGTGAAAACCAACGCATCTCAAAATGCATTTCTATACAGAGCGTGTCAGATATAATAGACTTTTTAAGTGTGGACATATTACACTCATCAAAAACCTCTTATAAGAACTCAATAAAAAAAAATCTAGAGTCTATCTAGATGATCACAAAACATTTATACATATTATATATCATTTAATTTAGTTCAAGGACATAATTTTATCTCAAGTATGTTCATTATAATAACTATATATCATACCTAAAATTAAATATAAATATATTTATATACATACATAATATATTTTTATCTATTTTGTCTCTCCCTTTCACCTCACTTCCCATCCTGATTCCCCCCATTCTCAAGCGGAAACAATATAAAATTATATTACGTTCATTTTGTATACTTTATATTCGGAATCACATTAATGGATTTTTGTCACTTTTAAATAGGTTTTTATTGCATTGTATGTAGTTCTGTTTGGTTCCAGAATAAAATAAAATAAAAAAATAAAATAAAATAAAATAATCAAGGTAAGGATGTGTTTTCAAAACGATTTAGATCTACTGGGCACTAAATATTGTGGTACCTGCGCCGATATTGTGTTCTTAGCAGGGAACAATGTCTCTGCTTCCGCCCGATTGTAATTTAAAGCAGTTTTTGAACAATATAGTTGCCTAATATAGGTATCTAGTATAATCTAATACACACTGAAAGCGATTATAAAAATATATAGTGAATTGGTCAATGAGGAGCTGGAGCTCGAATTTGCTGCAGAATAATTTAAATAGTCCATTTTTTTTGTTCAGCATAAGTATAATATTACTCCGACTCATCTCTGATAGGCACGCCAATGCAGTAGGTCGGTGTCGACTACAGCAGGCGAACCTGTCACCGCAGGCTGGTATAACGATATGTGATCATACTTTCAGCCGTTGGATGATTGTAGAAGACTTATAAAAGACAATCTACTGTCTGGCTCCGCTAACAAGACCGTTAGAGGCACCGGGAAAGGTACCCAGCGGGAATCCTCGCCCCTAACTAGCAGTTTTGGTAGGATATCTCCGTCTGGAGTTAACCTTCAGGATACTTCCATCCTCCCGACCAGTTACGAGTCCGAAGTCGCTTACGCGACGTCTACCTGTTGTAATTACAGCGGTTATTCAGTTTGAATTTATCGCTCACCTGGGCGTTCTTTGCCTGTATGCCACACGGGATCGAGTGGCCCAAGGTCATTTCAAGAGTGGCGTGACATCGGGTCAACATCCACCTCCGCTGCTTAGGAGACCGTATATTTCCATAGTCTCCAGATTCCTTCAGCAATTAGTAAGAGTGCACAACCGATTGGCGTCGCCGAACGGTGCGCAAACCGTCCAGTAGCGCCGGGATGCAATCCCACCAGGAGAAACCGATCCACCAGCTTGTGATGCCTGAGACGCGAGAGTCTTACCATGGGTAGCCTTCCGCACGAGGAGCCTTCTGAATAGGAGCTGAATCGTGAGTTGAGCCGATCCGTGAACAAAATGGATCTTGTGGCCCAAGCTGCACGTAACCGTTCGCTACCAATGCATGCACGCCAATGCAGTTCGCCATAGCGCATCTGACGAAAATGGCATTGGAGGGAAAAAGTTGATCGGAGTGAGGAATGCGCCCGGCGTTTACAGGTCGACCGGCCAGCAGGAGTGACGGACAGCACTCTCCACGGCGTCACTCCAAGTCCATTCAAACGCACTCACTTTAATTACGAAACTTGCCGATGGATTTTAATGCTCGATGTAGTGACAAGTGGAAACCTCATTACATGCGATTCAAGTCTTCCAGTGCAACACCGCAATTTTCTACTGATTTGCAAAATTGGTCCCGCGCTGGGCGCCGATGAAACATCTTTAGAAAACCAAAGAAACATGGTAAGAGGATTGACGAAATTCGCATAGATATAGGGCTTGGTATTTTTACAATCTATCATTTACGTACACGTATAATTATAAGTTGAAAAAAATCATATTTATCTGAAAATAAATCCGTATTTTTTTTGACGTGTCTTTTTGAGCTATATGCAAAAAAATAATTCTATTTAGATACATTACCTCAAAAATAGGTTGATTTCTTGATTTAATTTCTGATATATTTTTAATTTTATATGTAAATCACTTATCTTAGTGCTCAAAGCTTCTTGCTCTTCTTAGCGTTCAGAAGTACAAGGATATCGGTTTTATGCGAAGTGTTTATTTTAATATTTTGTGGTAGTTTCATTGAAATGTGACGGCTTTACAAGTGATCAAAAATATTTTGACCAGACGAATTACCGAAATTACCGAATCAAAATCGAAATCAAAGCATCAAAATTGCGTAATCGCACTTACATGCACAGGCAACCCGCTAAGGTCCGAATTTCAGAGTCGATGTTCACAACAAGTAAATATATTAAAAAGAATAAAAAACACGACTGCCGTTACAGAAAGTGAACTATTGTATATATACAGGGTGTCCCATGATTGACGGTCCAAAGAGCGCGAGGTGATAGATGACCTCAAAACCTATCGGAATAACCCCCATGTATGTTCGGCGATTTTGCCTGGTTTAGGAGTGATTCAGCTTTTTCTGTAATTTTTGACTAACTCCCGATTTACCAAATTATTACGTTAATGTGACTAAAGTAATTGTTATATAGTTATTTTTTAAAAATTACATAAATCAATAACTGTCCTATCACATGCAATCAAAAAGCCAGTCCTCTTGAAGTGGGATTCGTCAGTCCAGAGGATGTTATAAAAAAAACGGGTTTTCTTCGTTCCTTCTTAACATCTCTTAACAAAAGAGTATTAGTCGTTCATAATCGTTTGGCGGCAACGATAGGGATGAAACCTATTTTGTTTTAAAGTTCTATGCACCGTAGATTTAGGTGTGCCGATGCGTCGACTCACCATTCTTATGCTGGTAGTGGAGTCCCTCTCCACTTCTTCTAGTACAGCTTCTTCCTCAACCCTATCAGGGTCTGCCATTATTCCTTCACGAGTAGGCATCCCGGATATACGACCTTCCATGTAACCGTTGTGTGTTCTCAAGATGACACGATGATCGGGATACCTTTTTGGCTGTGGTCCACCTCTACGTATCACATGATCTCTCTTGCAGCGAGTCGAGCGTTTCCTCTAGCAAAACCACAAAAGTACTGCATTTCTGCATAATCTTGAGGCAAACAATGCATGATGTTCGTAGTTGTAACGATACTGTCCAATCACTAAGTTAGTTCCAGTCCAGTCAACAAGTTATCGTTTGATGAGAGTGACAATTATCCAAATCGTTAAGCGTTCCAAAGTCAGTAGAAACAAGCTGAAGTAGTAGGTAAGAACACAAAACGGAAAGATATGAAGCTAGCGCTAGCTCAGACAGACGACAAGCGACTAACGCAACAAACACTCTCTGCCGCACACTTTTTTATCTGAACCCTTTGGAATAACTTAATAAAATTTACAGTCAAAGTTACCAATAAAATAAGATAAGAAAGATTTTTTTTTATGTAAATATTTTTACCTGTAATGATGGAAACTTTAGTAAATATTGACTAAAAAAAAAGAATTTATTTCCAAAAAAGTTTTTTTAAGAATAAATTTTCTAATGAAAATGAATTATATTGACTATATATAATGGAACAATTATTGATTTCTTTTGAGTAATAATTTGGTAAATCGGGAGTTAGTTAAAATTACAGAAAAAGCTGAATAACTCCTAAACCAGGCAAAATCGACAAACATACATACATAGGGTTAATTCCGATAGGTATTGAGGTCATCTATCACCCTGCGCTCTTTGGACTGTCAATCATGGGACAACCTGTATAATTATTTTTATTGCGGTTTTGTTATGAAATATTTGTGATTTATGTATTTATTTATATAGGATACATGTATATTTCCAGAATGTACACACCGGAGGTTGTACATTCTGGGACATTTAGGGCCTGTTTAGGGCCTGTTTTATTCACGCTGTTTATCAACGACATCGGAAAATGTTTCAGGAAATCGCAATTCTTACTTTATGCTGATGACCTTAAAATTTTCAATACGATTGCTTCTGCTGATGACTGCTATGATATTCAAGCCGAGCTAATAAATTTACAAGAATATTGCGTAACGAATAAACTGTACTTAAACCTAAATAAATGCAAAACCATGTCTTTTTCTAGATCTCATCGGCCTACACATTACCAATATGATATTAACGCGCATAAACTGGAAAGAGTTTCTGAATTCACTGACTTGGGTATAACATTTAATAGTAAACTTAACTTCAATACTCATATCGAGCTAATGACTTCCAAATGTTACCAGTTGCTGGGATTCATTTGGAGGGTAACGAAGCCTTTCAAGGATTTCCGCGTTGTTATGCTCCTGTTTACATCGCTTGTCCGGAGTAGACTGGAGTTTGGCAGTGTGATTTGGAATCCATGTTACGAACAATATGTTTCAGACATTGAAAGAGTTCAGAAAACGGTTCTGAGGTGGATGCGTTTTAAATTCTTTCACGAAATAGAATTCGCCGATTACAACGCCCAAACTCACTTTTGTAAATGTCAATCTCTGAAGACGAGACGTACTCTTACAGATCTTCTCCTCATTAATTCACTCTTTACCCATAAACTCGACTGCCCTGATCTGCTCAGTTGTTTCCCGCTGAACGTTCCGTCGATCCACAGAACTCGTCGTTGTGATGTCTTCCGCCCGCCGCATTGTTCAACCAATAACGCTCTATTCTCGCCGGTGCCCCGTATAATGCACTCATATGTGAAAATCGTAAATTGCTTTGATGGTATGCTTCTAAGTAAATCACAATTCAAGCAACTCGCCTCTGCAAAAATAACGGACTAAAAAAAAACACCAAACGGAAATTAAAATAAAATATTTAAATTATTAGAATAGTATAACAAAATAGGTAAATTAAAAGTAGAAAACGTTTTTAGATTTATATCAAATAACTTAATGTAATATTATCTCTAGTACGTAAGACTGATGTAAATCTGTTGTTTTTTCAAATAAAGAGAAAAAAAAAGGCAGGTGTAAATTAATGAAATAAAGAATTGGCAGACCAAATACAATCCGTAACATTTATTTTAGTCCGTTTGTTTAACTGTGAGTTATGTAGCAAGACTATCGCATTACTGCGCGTCTATTTAAATGCCAAACCATAGCCTCGTTCAGTCCTATTTCGTTCGGATTCAATCTAGGGATTACCATAAGAGGAACACGAGCGCTGATATTTAGCCGGCGCAAAAAGTAGCCGGCCTGTCAAATACGTCAATCAGCGTGGTAATTTTCAATGGTCGAATCAAGATTCCTTTTACATCGACATTATTGATTTCCGCGTGTCACTGATCCGGGTGGAACGACCGACTTCAGCCATCGCTGGCTTACGTCTTGTTTGCGGCGATTATTTCACACAACAGGCAACAGAAAAGATTCGCGACAATGTATAATAGATACCGGAAATAGGTAATATAAGCTAGGAAGCCAGAGAACATTAAAATAAATTCCTAATCATTTTTAATTATAAGTATGAGTAACAGCAGTCTTATAAAAGACAATGACCATATATGATCACAGCAATTTAGCCTATCAGTCTGATCATTCTAAATCATTGTAATTGAAAAATATTTAAAAATGCCGTAAGTTAGAAGTTCTTCTTTTAGAAAGAAGGTCTTCATAAGTATGCCAGTCGGCTAAGATTGTAAAATAATAATAAATATAAGTTAAGATAACAAAATATAACAAATTAAATGTCTTTAATACTGTAATATAATATTATATTTCAGTGGTGTTTGGTCAATACCTGATAAGTCCACTTTTGGTCATTTTCTGTTAAGTACAGTACACCTAAATATTATGTAAAAAATCTCTATCGGTTGATTTAACTCTGGTAAGTCAATGGCTTACGTAAGGTTTAAGGAGTTTTTTAAAACTAATGATCAAAACCTGTTAAGACCATAATATATCCCATTGAATAAATATTATTTTGTATATTTTGGAGCTATATTGATTTGCACAATAACATTTTAATATTTTTTTTTATTTTTAGCACTCTTAAAATTAAAAAAAGTCGTTTGTTTAATAGCTCTACTGAAAAAGTAGCATTTTGGACTTAACGGGTATTGACCAGACACCACGGGGTTTATGTGCTTCTTAAAAACGAAATTTTAAATTCAAATCTCTTCTAGATGCGTTCGTCATTTAGCTGTCATCTCGTAAACAGCATAGCTGCCGGATAATGACAAAGGCTTCTTTCATGGTTTCTCGTTTTATTCGCGTATTTTTTGCTTCGCTGCTATAAACATTTAAAAAAAAACAAATTTTAATTATTATATTGCAATCGCAACTTTGCTAGTTTCCTTTAAGGGGCCGATTTCTGGGTCCTAATGAGTTTCTCCTATTTTTACTAAAAACTTAGTTAACATAGAAAAACCGCATTTTAAAATTCTGAAAAAAGAGCAAATCTTCTCGATTGCGAGATAAGCAAATCAAGATGAGTGGCTTCATGGTCATTAGTAGTCATTGTGTTTACAAAACTATTACCTTCGCAGTAAAAAAAATAATGTTGTTAAATTGGGAGAATGAAACGGAAATTCGAAAAAATTATAGAAGTGTGCAAAATTAATTCATTGAGATCAAAGAATATGATATCCTTCAGAGGTATATATATACCCCGTTGTTTGATTGTTATTTTAACGAATTGTTAGGAAGTGTTGAACTATTGCGGACCAAAATTTCGCAATGTTTTCAAGTTCTTGGCTGATAGAAACAAAATAATAAAAAAACAAGGGTATACACCTCTTAAGAATATTATATCCTTTAACCTCAATCAATTATTTTTGCAGAAACTTCTATACTATAGTTCCCCTTTCCCTCTCAGTTTATTCGGTATAACGACTTTAGTGATCATGTGTTTCACTCATCGTCACTTTGCTCATTTTTTTCAGAATTTTGTATTAACCATATTTTGTGTATAAAGATTTTTTTCGTAAAAATGGAAGATGGGCTCCAGAAATCGTTCTTTAATGACAAAAACAAAATTTTTTTTTTTTTTGGACCGACCACCTCACTCTGTGGAACCACCCTAATCCGTGCTGCGCCTATCTTCTTTAGCTACACGCGTGTCTGGTGTACAGTCGCCTTAGCTTGGATAAAGAACTCCTTAAAAGGTGTCGTCGCCGTCCAAACTGGCGCAAGAAAGAACAGTAAGCTGACTTTCATCCACTTTGTAGTCAGGCGACGCGCGTCAAGCGTCTATCATTCATACATCGTTTTATTCCCGGAAATAGACATGCTTACAATTTATTATTGTAGCCATTGGTTTCCTGAAGCACTGCGGGATCGGACTCGCAATCTGGCAAAAAAAGTAATGGTTTGTGGAGATTCAGATCAATTAATGATACCAGTATATCCATTCAGATTTAGCACTGATATTACGTTGTATGTATTGAGAGGGCCGATTTCAAGAATAGTTCATTCATCATAAGCGATGAACAAATTAATCAGTCTCCGTCATTTTTAATAATGTTGATTGATCCCAGTAATTTTATTATTTATAGTTGTTATATTAATACTTTTTAATAAATCGTCAGTTAAAGAGCACATCGGCAATAATTAATTTAGTTCGCAGAGCACACTAAGAATATTACGCTCTAATAAGAAATTATGTGAAAATATTCGTAATAATTAATGTATTTGTGGAGTATTGTTTGTGCACATATTGGTCTAAATAAAAAATAAATAAACACAACCTCTTATGTCTCGATTCTTCCGGGTTGGCTCTGATTTTCGTGTTGTTCACATTGAGTATTTGTTAGGCCATTCTATGAAGTTGTAGTTCTACAAAGGAAATTTAAGAATACACATTTTATATGAAAAATAGATATTTTATTAATCGAAATATTGACCCATATTATATGTGCTTTTGGCCTTTTAATAGAAGTTGGTTCTTTCCGAAAACTTTCCTTGACAGGATTGAATGAATGTTGTGATAGTGTTTTTCACTTACTGTTTAGATTTCATTTTTTTACCCTGTAAAAAAATACCCAAATTCCGGAAAAAAGTAGAAAACTGTTGGAGCAAGGTCTGGCGAGTGCGGGGGGTGTAAAAGAGTCTCCAGTCACATGTCCTGCAACTTTGCGACTGTTTGCTGGGAGGTGTGAGGTTAAGCGTTGTCTAGGCTCGGTTACTTAATAGTGAGATTCTCCATCATTGTTTCCAGTTCTTGACAGTACATATTTGAATTGCTGGAGTGCCAGGTCGTAAGAAGCTGTAACGGATAACACTAGCACAGGACAACCAGACAGTCACTATGAGCTTCTTCTGACTGATCTTGCGTTTTGGATTGTCTAGCTGCATCTTCTGGATTCAACCCCTTTGATGAACGCTTACGGTTATCATACAAGGTCTATTTTTCATATATTTTTTGTCGCAAGTGACAATCCGATTCAGAATCTCATCATTTTGGCATAAGTTTAGAAAAGCAAGTTTAGTAAGCGTCGATGCGTTTTTGTAGCTGGCATTTAGGTCATACGGTACCCGCTTTTCGAGCTTGTTTACTGTTACCGATTTAACTCAAATTACTCAATATTGTGACTTACGCTGGAAGCTGTTGCTAGCTGAAGTTATCAATCTAATAACGCACGGCGCCGTCATTCGTACTGTTTCTTCCACCCACACTATTGATGTTGGGTGCCGTCTCTACTGCATTGCTGCCACTACAAAACTATTAATTCGAAAATAATGTGAATTTTATACTTTTTCATGATTCCACACACGAAAATATCCGAGCAATAACAAACGACAGAAAGATAAATGAAAATTGAAAAACATGGCGTTGAATTGGGAATTCCAACTCAAAGGGAGTTAGTTATCTAAGATCAAAGTGGACAGTGTAAAAAAAAAGTTAAAGGGGCCGTATAAAGCAAGCTGTGCTCATTTTAAACCAATAGTATTTGATTTTACAACCTTTAAAACATATTTAAATAGTAAACTATATTTCATAGCTTTTCCAACCTGACAGAACCATATTAAGGCTTAAGGCTTTCTCGATAGAAAGAGATTACAAAAGTCGCCTACTTTTTCCATGTTTTTTAAAATTTTTAAATTTAGTTTGAACTATTATATTTTAAAACCCTTACTAAGGGATTTAAAACTAGTCTCTCAGTTTTTAATGTTGCCGAAAACGCTGTTTCATGGCGATGTACATAGGTAGAAGCGATATCTTCTAAACTAGCAGGCATTATATTTTAAAAAATCGGTTGTGTCACCCCAAAACTTTCCCGGCAAGTAGACAAAGTCTTATGGTAGGATTAGAGCGTGATGTCAATTTTTCGCAGGAGGATCTCACACCGTTTACGCAAATATATTGACCGGCGAAAATTCAATGTGATTTCGGTCCAACAAGGCATTTGTGTACCAAATTTCAAGTCTAATATTTCGTCCAATATTTTGAGATTAAAATATGATAAGTGCGTCCCCTGGTGGACCGATTTCAACCACAATTGCCATGACCAAATGATGCCTGCATGAAAAATTTTACCTCAATCGGATTAAGCAATAATAAGCTGATACCATTATTACATTATATAATATAAATTTTAAAATAATATTATTGACATGGGTTAAGTATGTATGTAAGTACTAAATGTAAGTAAGTAAAAATGAATTACACATACATACATATCTCGGTTCAATTTTGTTTTATTTCGACATGTTCTCCATTTCCATTTATTTTAGGACAGAATGTCCTACTGTTTATTTTTTTTTCATATGGTAACCCTATTTGCGAGGCATCTCAGTGCGTTATGTGAAAGTCGGACGATTGACCATATCAGCGGTAAGCAACGCACGCGGCTTGGACAAAATCGCGCGTGCATTTTTTAATTGTGTGCCGCTGAACAAGTCCACTCTCGTAGCGTGGGGACGTGACTTTTGATCCGCGTTTCCACTATTCCCACGCTCCGCTTTATCTATGCGACGATCGAGAAGATGAACCACAATTCCTATTTTTTGGCGGGTCGTGAGTTTTACGTATCTTCCAGACTTGATTCGAAAAATAAAAAACCTTTTGAGGCACAAGCTTTTACTCTCATCTATTTAAGGCTAAAGAAAATTTTAACTAGGGAATATTGTATTGTCGTCGGAAGTACATATGTTCCTATGCATGCAAGATCGCTACCTGCAAAAAGAAAACGTTCCTCCATTTTGTCGCAAAAAAAAAAATGTACACGACTTCCTAACAAAAAAGGAGTGTTCAGGGTTCATCTATGTATGTTTTCCGTTTCGTTATTCCATCATAACTTCTAAACGCTCAAACCTATGTGCTATTGTTAGAATCGTCCAAATATCAAGTTAATAGTTGTATAAATGTCCATATCTCCCGATGCGGTTAAGGTTTAGAAAGGTGCGGCAGGGGGGGGGGGGGCGTGGGGGGGGGGGGGGGGTGGGGGTGGGGGGTTATTACATTACTATCCCCCCCCCCCCCACCCTCGTCGGAAACCAACAGGGAGGGTGGGGGGGGGGGTTATTATATTACTTCACCGGAAACCAACAAGCGTCGATGGCGGGGGGGGGGGCGGGGGGCGGAGAGGGGTTATTTTATCTCACAACCCCCCCCCCCCCCTCACCGGAATCCAAAAAAAAAGTATTTATTTATTTTTTATTTATTTATTGGAATTATTAAATTAACCATTTTACAATAAATATAATATTAAAACAAATGGCAAAAACTTTCCTCTTTCATTCACTGGCTAGTGCTGCCCAACTGGGATATACCCGTTCCAGGGCAAGCAATTTGTATTTTTACATTTAAAACGAGGGTCGTTGAACCAACCAAACACAATAATAATAATAATAATTTTAAAATATATATAATAATAATAAATAAATATAATAATAAAGTTTACAATATTATATAGGAAATAGAAATACTAAATACATTAGAATATACATATACACACATACATACATATATACACAATATATGTTAAGTCAACTTCAAATTATTCTACTACATCGATCATGGCATGGATAGATAAACGCTCTTCTTGCACCAGCCATTTATTTATTTTGCTTTTAAACACATGACAACTGGGGCTGGTTTTAATGTCACTGCTTAATTTATTATAGAGTCTTGTAGCTATGAAAGAGTAGTGTCGCTGTCCGAAAGTCGTCTTCATCCTAGGTACATTTAAATTATCACTCAGGAGTTGTCTAGTGGGTTTCGTGTGCGTAATAATAAAAGATTTATTTTGTTTGGCCACGAAAACCCAACGTAGTGCAGTTTTAATGAATAATAACCTAGCATCCAAAACCTGAGCTTCTTTAAAGAGTTCCTTAGAAGAATATTGATATGGTTTGCGATGCATGATTTTTAAAATACATTTTTGCGCTGTTAGAAGTGGCGTCAGGAGGGTTTTGCAGCACCCACCCCACCCAATTATACCATAGTTAATAAGGGTTTCACATAATGCAAAATACACTATGGTTAGCGTCCTGCGATCCAGAACACTCCTCAACTCTTTGAAAGTATAACCAAGGGTTCTCACTTTCTTTGACACTGCATTGACTTGCTCTTCCCATCGCAATTTATTGTCAACTACAATGCCTAGATATTTGACTGTGGGGGATCTCTTTAGTGGTGCACAATTACACGAGGTTTCAGAGTGACATTTGTGAATGGTTACGTGGTGATTTACTGTTGGCTGACCCCTATTAGTAGGGCTAAAAGTCATATAACTGGTTTTACTCACATTTAGTGTTAGTTTTGCAGTTTCTAGCCAATCACGAATCTCATTCATGCCCAAATTTGCTTTTGTGAGAGTACTGTCCCAATTTGATCCCTTAAAGATAACTACAGTGTCGTCAGCATATGAAATTATTTTTGCTGTCGGTAACTGGCAAAGATCATTTATATAAGTGAGGAAAAGTATGGGTCCCAGGACGCTTCCTTGCGGAACCCCATAGGTTAGTGGTTCAGCGTCACTAAAGTGGTTAAGAATCGACACAAACTGGACTCTGTTAGTTAAATAGCTCTGAAACCATTGGAGACTGGATGACGCTACGCCTATTTTTTTTAATTGTTGTAGTAACCTATTATGAGGCACCGAATCAAAGGCTTTCGCCAAATCTAAAAATACTGCCAGGCACTTTTCTCCCTTGTCTATGCCTTGTACAAGAAAATCTGTTAAGGCTGAGATGGCGTTTGATGTCCCTAGGCCTTCTCTAAAGCCAAATTGATTGTCTGACAGAATAGCGTTTTCTCCTAAGAATTTCATTAATCTTAATTTAGCCACCTTTTCAATAATTTTCGACATTGTATTCAGTATTGAAATAGGTCGATAATTATTCACCTGCAGTTTGTCACCCCCCTTAAAAATTGGTATTACTCTAGCAGTTTTCAAATCGCTCGGAAATACACCACTTCTAAAGCTAACGTTGATTATATGACTGATGGGTACGCTTATATATGACTTAGTAATTTTAAATATATGGGACCCTAATTCATCATTTCCTGCTGCTGACTTATTCTTTAGGCTTTCGATTATCTTCGTGACTTCAGCAGCATTAGTCGGTCTGAGATATAGTGAGGCCTGGTAGATACCAGTATCATTACATGAATCAATTTCTTCATCCGTGACAAATTTTTTGGCTAACATAGGACCCACGCCACAAAAGTGTTTATTAATGTGATTTAGCACTTTTTTAGTGTTATTTTGCAGGGTAACAACTTCATCCTCGATTTGGATTTTGGACAAAGACGAAGTTTTTTTATTTTTTGAATTTGATGCTTCTTTTATTATTTCCCATATTTTCTGAGGGTCTTCTTTCGAGTTTGAAATTTGCGTTTTGTAGAATCTTTGCTTCGTTAATTTAATTAAATTCTTACATATATTTCTATACCGCGTAAATTTTTGTTTTAAAATGAGGTCATCCGGTCGCTTTTTTAAGGTAGCGTGCATTTTATCGCGTTTGTGAATACAAAAGAGTAGACCCTTAGTGATCCAAGGCTTTAGTTTTTTGTGTTTGTGTCTAATTTTAAAAGTTTCAATTGACGTATTTTTATTTACTATTTGACCTAACGAAGTGATAAATGCCCGATATGTTTCATCCGTACTATGCAGAGAGAGAACAGGAGACCAGTCGTGACTGCTAATGTCTTTTAATATATTATCGTAGTTAATAGTTTTCTTTGTGAATTCATGTTTATGTTCAGCCTCCTTCCTCCATTTCCCTACTTTAAATAATATTGTATAATGATCTGTAATAGAGTTTTGGAAGATGATCGTGGAAATCGTATTCTTAGAGCGAATCATAACATGATCAATACAAGTACTACTATTATTGAATTCTCGCGTTGGCTGGACAACCTCTGGGCGGAGTCCATGTAGCATTAGAAGATTGATATATTGGTCAGCTTGGATGTTTGCCTTCCCTTCTATTGAAATATTAAGATCCCCACAAAGTATTAAATTCTTTACGCTTCGATTTTCAATTAAGACCCCGTCTAATTTTTTTATAAAATTTGTGATATTGTTATTGGATGGACTCCTATATACACAGAGTAGAGTTCTATCAATATCAATGTTAACCTGTAGACAATTTGCTTCAGGGAGATTAATTTCTTGGACAGACATATAACTAAAACCTTCTCGTATATACACTACCACACCATCATTCTGAGTGTGGTTTAGCGTTGTGTGGTAGCATTCATATCCAGGAATGTGCTTATCCCTAAAGTAGTGTCCATTCCAGGTCTCGGTGAGTATTAGAATATCTAGGTCAATTTGGAGACGCTCTAATAGAATAATAAATTGATCGTAATTTTTATTGAGACTTCTAATATTTAGACATAGACACTTGACTGTATCACCCTCGGACATAATCTCTCTGCACAACAATACGTTTGATGTGACGTGTCTGTTTTCAGTACTATTATTCAAAAAATTCATGTAATCCATTGCAATACAACAGTAATCATTATAGTTTTGATAAGCAGTTTTAGCAACATTTTGTTAAGACTTTTAGTTAGTTTGTAGAGCGATATCATATCACAACCAATGCAGATCAAGAATATTTTCGATGTAGGGTATGAATATAAGTAGGTAGTTTTTAAAATAGTCGTTAAGATTAAACTAATATTCAAAATATCTCTGACAATGCCAAACTGCGGCAATACTTGTGTGCTAAAAAATAGAATAATATATACATTACTAATTTTAAAAATTAAAAAATAAAAAATAATAAAATCTATAATATAATTAAATTTAAACTTAAATTCCAAATAATCATAATAAGTGTAGACTAATATAATATTAAGGGTTAATTTGTTTAAACCATAAGTAGTTAAAGATAAAAGCGGACATCTAGATAAAATAACTGAAATTATAGATCTAAAAAAGAGGCATTATTTTTAATGAGGATTGGTTTATCGCCTTCCCCTTTTCTTAAATAAATCCTCCCAGCACTTACCCAACAGTATTTAAATGATTTTTCTTTGGCAATTCTTTTTGCGTTCCATAGTAGTTCTCTTGAGCGTTTAGTCAAATCATCAGAAATAAAAACCGGTGCATTTGTTTTACCAGTATAACTAATGTCAAAAAGAGTTAAGGTTTCGCCATTTGTTTTACATTTCTTGAGATACATTTTAAAATTAGAGATGAAGGAATTTTTTAGCTCGTTTGTAATGAATTTTGCAATGATCGGCTTCGGTTTATTTTCAGAGTTCTTGTGCCGGATACGATAAATAGTACATACATCCGATCTATTAAAACTGCATTTGGTGACCATGGCAATTTTCTCCAATATGTTAAGAAGATTTTCATTTTGTGACTCAGGAATACCTCTGATTTCCATATTAGCTGATTTTTGTAACTGCTCTTGGTAATCCAGCTTATTTTCAAGGACTTGAAGTTGATTTTCGAATTCCCTTTTTTTCCTGGTTTCGGTGACACATTTTTTTTCCATAACCTCAATTTTATTACTTAGACTATCCACAGTTTCTATTAGAAATTCATGTCGCTCATTTTCTGAAGCTTTAAAGACTTCCAATTCAGACCTGGTCTCCATGACTTTAATGTTGATATCATCGCAGATTTTAATTTTTGCCTCAATAGCAGTAAATTTATTGTTAAATTCCGCCATTTGCAAAGAATTGAGTTTGATAATGGCTTCAAACTCGGCAATGGTGGACTTAATTGCTCGAAATTCCGTCTGAAATGATGAAAAATCACATCTTAAGTTTTTTATCTCCATTAGTATAGTGGCAAGTTGTTCATGTGGTAGAATAACAGAAGGAATTTTAACATTGCTAGCATTGCTCGTAGTCGAAGGTGAAATGACTGCCAAATCAGTAGGATCCAAGGGTGACAAAGATATCTTCTTCTCCACCAACAAAGTACGCTTCTTACAATCAGCGCATTTGAAGAGAGGTCGCTTGGCGATGGGTTTCCTAATATATGTATCCCTTGGAAAGCCACAGCAGTCGAAATGGTACATATTTTTACAATCAGGGCAGCAAAACGTATTTTCCGTTCCTTCCAGTTCGAAAGAGCACGAATGGCAGCTCATGATGACGTTGAATAATTCACAATAGTTGCAATATAAAAATTCACTTGCTTCTTTTAACGCGCAGTCGCACTTCTCGCATAAAAACTTTTTGAGGAATAATTAATAACTTTTCCCGGCGACTTGCAAATCACTACCAAGTTTTAGAAAAGTATCACCAGTAGGGTTTGATGACGTTGAACAATCCACAAAAGTTACAATAAAAAATTTCCTTGTTTCATTATAACGCGCAGTCGCACTTCTTACATACAAACTTTTGCAGAATAGGTAACTAATAACTTTTCCCGGAGACTTCAATACTCTAACAAATTGTAGACCAGTTTCACCAGTAGGGCTCAGTCGGGTTCACAGTTATTAATAGCTTTAGAAAATGATAAACGAGAACAGTTCTCCGGATGCCCGGTTACTGTTCTCACACACCAGTGACAGAGAGTTTCAGATCTGATAAAACTCAACAAAGATGTTTGGCGTCCGAAGAACTGCGGCAGTTGAAGAAATATTAACACTGCCGAAGGCTCAACTCAGCCTCAACGATTTTGAAACCAAAAAATATCACGAGAAATTACACGACCAACCGTTGACAGTTGAAAAGTAGTAGGTACCTACCTAAATAAAATGAAACGAAATTCGAAAAAAAAAATCGCCTGCGGTGTTAATTTAGACACGTCGCTTCGTCTTCTATAAATTAAGGCTGTGTTAAACACGTCTCTACTACCATTATTTGTTATAGCGCCGCAGGCGATTTTTTTTTTCGAATTTCGCCGCGAAATTCGAAAAAAAAAATCGCCTGCGGTGTTAATTTAGACACGTCGCTTCGTCTTCTATAAATTAAGGCTGTGTTAAACACGTCTCTACTACCATTATTTGTTATAGCGCCGCAGGCGATTTTTTTTTTCGAATTTCGCGGCGAAATTCGAAAAAAAAAATCGCCTGCGGTGTTAATTTAGACACGTCGCTTCGTCTTCTATAAATTAAGGCTGTGTTAAACACGTCTCTACTACCATCATTTGTTATAGCGCCACAGGCGATTTTTTTTTTCGAATTTCGCGGCGAAATTCGAAAAAAAAAATCGCCTGCGGTGTTAATTTAGACACGTCGCTTCGTCTTCTATAAATTAAGGCTGTGTTAAACACGTCTCTACTACCATCATTTGTTATAGCGCCGCAGGCGATTTTTTTTTTCGAATTTCCAAGAAATTTTTCGAGATCCAAGAAAACGCAGAAAATCAACATTTTCTGTGCACCAAAAAGTTGACGTTTCGCGCAAATCGCCGCGCGGATGTATGAAAAATACATGCTGGCAACGCTATATCGCACGTCAATCGCAAGTCGGCGAATAAAGGATGATTATTTTCAATAACTGGTAACACCGTATAAGTGACAAGATATCGCTTGTCAGCGCCATTCGGGGCTGAGTTTGCTTGTTTGTATGGGAATTTTCCGACGTTTAAAAATTAATATAAAAAAAAGTACTTACTTCCGACGAAAAATTTTTATGTAGAAAAGTTCGTAAGACCCTAAACTACATGCTCAGTCTACCAGCGAGATCGTAAGATTGCCGCACCTTTCTAAACCTGACCCAAAAATACTATATATCTATAATCCTACTACTATTATAAACGCGGAAGTTTGTAAGAATGTATGTGTGGATGTTTGTTACTCTTTCACGCAAAAACTACTAAATGGATTTTGATGAAACTTTACAATAATATAGCTTACACATCAAAATAACACATAGGCTATAATTTATAAAGATATAGTGTGAATTATCCAAAATATAACGATAAGTGTCATGTAAGTAGGAAAAAAATCTGCCATCTGCGAGCTATTCTGGCGTGCGCCGCAAAAACCGTTGGAGTTACACGTATATAATGCATAATTATATATGTTTCTATTAGTAGTATTATCACAATTTTCCATCACCACGCGGGTAAAACCGCTGGGCGCAGCTAGTGGATACATAAACCACAAATATTTAATAAAAAACCATAATGGAAGTTGTGTTTTTTATTTCTTTTAATATTTTTACTTGTTTGATCTTCTTTCCATGTTACATAAGATTACTGCAGAATATGTATCAAGACTTTTTCAATCAAGAATATCCAAGACTTTTTCAAGAATATCACAGCTGGAACACTTAACCGTTTTGAAACAGTCATGAAAGCACGCGCCATTTCTTCAATCGGCGGTCGTATCACAAAGCATTAAAATGGATATTGATGAATACAAATTACGTAAAATAACACAATTCCTTCATTTTCTACAAAGCTCTAACTGCAACTGACTGCAAGACTGGCTGGGCGGTTGGTTGTGCACTAGCCGATTTGCTAGCAACGCTGCTCAACCGGCGAATTGGCGGGGGAGTCTGAAAAACGTTTCCTAAGATAATTTTTTTTGTCAATTTTAAGTAGGTAGCAGTTTTGAATTATTCTGACTTTTTCTGATTTTATATTTCTTCATTATTTTTATTGATTATTTAAATTGTGGTTTTAGTAAGTACATCTTGATAATGATTTTTGAGTATCGCCAGTATTGAAATGTTGCATATCATAGAAGCAATAATCAAGAACTTTGAACTGTATGTACCTGGTGATTAATTTGTATATTGCAAAAAGGGTCTAGTTTAAATGAACCTAGATATTAAGTTTCTACAATCTGTTTCTCAATAAATTAACAACTGCCACTTATTCTTGCAAACCGATACTCAGCATCGGTTGGTCACCCGATACCGAGTAATACACAGCCGGGCAAAGGACGCCAAGGACCCCCGATAAATTCGAATAAGAATTGCCGCTGCAGCAGGTAGAGGCCGCGCAAGCGACTTTGAATCCGTAACCAGACAGGAGCTAGGAGAAATCTGTCCAAATCTGAGCGAGGATTCCTGACTGGGTGGCAATTCCCAGTTGCCTAGCGGTTTGGTGTTGGTCTCTTGCGAGCTGTTGGCGGAGTTTGACTGTGGATTGTACTGTCCACCAACGTCTTCGCGTTAACTCCATGGAAGAAAGAATGACAAGACTGTTGTGAAAGGTCATGGTCGAAAAGGCCATACAGTCTGGCCATTAAGAGTAGACATTAATTCGACATGGGGGGAACATATTTTGACGTGGCAACACTACTTACCCTTATGTTCAGACGAATTTTGTCCTTTTTGTCCAGTTAATGATATTGCTTTCATGTTGTTATTAATTCTCGTTGTTCATATTCTTTTGCCTTAAAAATTAACAAAACTATTCGAAGCGGAGCTAAAGAAGTCGTTTTCAATGTCTTCTAGGTACATTTTGAGGTTATGTTTTGTTTGACATTTCGTATAGTTTAACCACAAATTGTTGGTCTTACTGGTACTTACCTGTCTCAATCGTAGTCAAAATTAATGATTATTTAACGGAGGCACGACTAACGTTTATTCTTTTTCTTTGTAGCTCACAATAATTCAAACGTCGATGTTACGTGATAGAATCAGTAAATTAGCAGAAACACTAGCCTGAGTACAATACGCCTCTGGGGAGATGGTTTTGAGATATGTCCTTAGATTATTTAATCTTGCTATTCTCACATTAATGAGTTGCAATATATATGTTTTTCCAAAACGTAGGGTCTAATCTTTCTGGCCTGACTGCGTTAAAGGCCGTCTGCCCTCCTTATAGGGCAATTAGGAGCCGAGAAAATCAAACTTCAAATAAAAACATTGATTTTTAAAATTACACAACCCGAGAGC